>JAOYRS010000076.1:605000-1008524 GCA_032432895.1 Dryadula phaetusa
TATTGTGCTAAGCAGGATATAGCGTGAAGTCGAAAAAATTCGTTATTAATTAATTATATGCAAATATGTTTTTTTTCTGTACCATAACACTTTATTTATTTAAGTCAATCATATACATATATGAGGCCGGTCATGGCGCATTGGGACCGCGTCCGATTCTAAACGCGATCGGTTATTGGTTCGATTGCCATTCGAAGGAACTGAACTAAATGGTTCGGAAAAGCTTCCATGTTTATACAGTTCTTGGAGAGCTTTATTCTTGGTTTTCTTTTTGAAAATGATTTTAAGGAAATGTATAAATAATTGAATTCACACCTTTTGGAAACTGTCCAACCGTTTTCACTACTAAGCCGTGCGTCCTTGATTCGGCTGCGTCAAAATTCTTATACGTTTGTCACAATGTGTTTGTTACTGAGTACGAGTACTACATTTAAATAATTTTCATATCATCTCTCCGGTAAGATAAGGTAAGTTCCGTCACTCAACACGCAATGTCTCCATTTCGACAGATAGCGGAGTGTCTTGAAACTCAATACTTTCTGTATACCTTTTTTATGGAAAGGGCAAGACAATCGAACTTGTGGGTGACCTCATGGTGAGTGATCACCTCCGCCCACGGTCTCGTGTGACACCAGAGGAGCTACAGGTCCCGGCCTGTAAAAAGGGAGTGAGCCCATTTTTTGAAGGTATTTATAAAGATATAACACTGCCGCAGGTAGACCGGCGAATGTTCACACAGTATAATAATAATAAAGTAGAGCTTACTTATTGATTCCGTATATATATATATATATATATATATATATTAAATGTTAATTCACCTTAAGACAAAATCAGTCCTTCATTTTTAACATCATTACATTATCATTACGTTATACTTACTTTATTTATACGAGGATATAATATATATTAGCTTAATATATACGTTTGTATTAAGAAACTATTTTAAAAACACACCTCTTGGACAGTTTGCGAGAGGTGCTAGTTCGAATCCCGCTGTTTTCAAATTTTATACGTTTATTTAAAAAAAATTTCTATTCCTAATAATGGAATAACACTTTAATAATAGTAAAATCTATATGTATTATATACAGAGTCTGTGTGTCTTGTATTAGAATGTTGTACAATTTAACATATTTATACAAATGAAGAAAATTAGAGTGTTTGTTTGTAATGTAATAATAATCGCTTCTTACTAAATGCATGTGTATGTCTACACGGTATATATATATATATATATATATATATATATATATATATATATATATATATATATATATATATATATACCAAAATAACATTTTTTATAAGTTTTGTCTGTCTGTGTGTCTGTTTGTTCTCGCTAATCTCTATAACGGCTGAACCGATTTTGTGGGGAATTTCACGGGCAGATAGCTGATGTAATAAAGAGTAACTTTAACCTCTATTATTATATATTTGTAAAATAAGAATCCAGAGCTGTTAAATTCCACGCAGACAAAGTCGCGGGTGCATCTGGTATGACTTATATTTACATCACCCACGCCATATTTATAAATTTACAAATCTTTTGTTTATGTTTTGTTTTATTTTTAATATATTAATCGAAGTATAATGAACAAAATGCAGCGTTTAGTTCCGCCACTCAACACGTAATGTCTTCAATTCTGTGTCAAGCGGGGTATTTAAAAAGTTTAAAAAATAATTTCAATATAATCACTCCCCTGAGTGTGGATCGAACTCATAACCGATCGCGTTTACAGTCAGACGCTGTCCCACTGCGCCCAGACCGGATAATTTCTTATTTATTACACACATGTTGATATATACCAAGTTTGATTACAAGACAAAATTGTAATAATGAAGAAATTTACAAGGAGCCAAGAAGTTAATTAATTATAGCCTACATATTACTCAAGGATCTAGTCTATAGTATAGTGTATTTTCAATACCAAAATACCAAAATATACGCGATTAATCCGTTTAAAATAGTTTCATTTAAAAGAATCTAGTCTATACAGACACATGCATGCATGTACTAGTTACATAGCAACTGTATCTTGATACTGTTTATTCATATCTTTATCAGGCAATGTTCTTGAATTTGTTATAAGTATATAAAATGTAATTGTACATGAGAGGTGACCTCAGTAACTGGGTGATTCCAATTAGCCTACTATTACGTAATGTTTATACATCAGTGCCAGTGTGGGGGTTTTGTAAAGTATTGCGAGGGATACCGGTTCATTTTCTCAACGCGTGTCTCCATTAATGGAGTTAGTAAGAAAAAATATTTATTTATATATTTATTTATCACATAAAAACAGAAAATACCTAGTGTCAAGACACTCCGTACTTCACTGTCCCACTGCGACACTATCTACCTCTAACAATTGTCGTAACTGTTCTATTATCTATTTATTGAAATAATATTTTTTTTAACATATTGCAAGACAGGAAATGAAGATAAAGAAAAACACACGTAATAAAATGTAAACATTGATATAAGTAATATAGTGTCACACAACACTGTGTCAGAGAGAACACCGCGCTTTATCTTGTCAGAGAGGAGAAATGAACATATATATTTTAAATATAATCATTACACAAGTGGGAATCGAATCGGCAACTAATCATGTTTACAGCCAGACGCTGTCCCATTACGCTAATAACCTTACATATACTTTGACAAATGTTTGTGGCCGGTCGTAGCGCAGTGGGATAGTGTGCGACTGTAAACACGATCGGTTGTGGGTTCGATCCCTACACAGGGGAGTGATAATATTTAAAATTATCTTGACTTCCTCGTTCTGTTAAGACAAATTGCGGCGTTGAGTTCCATCACTCAACACGCACACTAGGTACTTTCATTAAAATTTTCTTTCAGATAAAAAAAAATGTTATATTATTTGTATTAACTAGTTAATACTTAAGTACCTCCCTACTTGTATATAATCGTTGTGTTGCAATAGTTCTGAGTTCGAATTCTGACGAGATGAGTATTTTATGTAACGTCTGCATTGTTCACGCTCTGTTTAGAACAGGTTATAATGGTTTTGGACTGAAAACAAAGAACAAAAACAAAAATAATGTAACAGTGTACTGGTACAATTTGGTATTTAATATTTAAAATATTTAGCCTATTTATTGTTTGTATGAAAATAAAAAAAAATGCTAACAATATTGATTTATTAGCTCTGTTTTTTGAATTTATTATGGTTTTTTATGAAAACAACCTAATTTACTCCTCATTACATCATCTATCTGCCAGTGAAAGTCCCATTGAAATCGATCCAGCGGTATCAGATATTAGAACAAAAAGACGGACAGGCAAACAATGATTTTAAAAATGGTATATGTACTATGTATATATATATATATATATATATATATATATTCTCCTCTCCTCCGGCTCCCATCTTGTATCATAAGTCCCAGGAACTGCTCCCAGCTTGCCTCCAGAACGAGTTGGGCAAATTAGTATTTCCTTCTATATATTTCTAGCTCAACCTGCTCTCTGTTTATATAACATGCGATGTTTAAATAACCTTTTAAATGGAAAGGCTATAAAGCAATGTAATGTGAAATTACTAGGAAAAACTGGTATTACGTGGTCTATTTTTCTTTTCTTCTAATGACTATGTAACTGTCTCTAAGTGGCGCCGTTACTGGCAACTTTTTATTGATAATGGTTTGGTGGCGCAGTTGAGGTGTTAGACGTATTTGATGGTGGTTTTAGGTTCGACTTCGACTCGATATATGTAAATTTGTAAAATAGTTCGTGGTGTGAATGAACGAATGGAATTCTTTTCTGGTATAGCGTCTGACTGTTACCGGGAATGGTTGTGGGTTCGAATTCTCTAGAGGGAATGATTTGAATTATAACCTGAGTTAATTATCTTAATTTATCCCCTGAGGTGTGGTAATCTTTGCTTAAAACTTGGTATTAATTTTCAAAAGACAATAAATAAATAAAATCTTTCTACTGGATCAACAAAATGTGTTAGACTTCGCTCAATCTTTAAAAATAAGAATTAATTTTGCCGTTTCTGTTATATATTCAACTTTGCAATAAATTATGTAACATATTTCAAGGACCCTCGTGGCGCAGGGAGACAGCGTTTGACTGTAAACGCTATCTTTTAAACCTGCAGTTCTTAGATTATAAACAGATTATAAACAAAATTTATTCTCAGTTTTCTGCTCTGGTAAGACAAAGAGAGGTGTTGAGGTAACAACCTAACACACAATGTCTCGATTGCTAAGAATGGCATTTAATGGAGTGTCTAGATATTAGGTTGTCTCCACCCTGCTATTCGGGATATATTGAATAATGTCGAAAATATTATTAAGAGAATTTTCAGGTTCGTCTCTTTCCTCTTACAATTCCCTTCCGCTGCTAGATAGCATCCTGTAAGGGAAGGGTATCCCAGTAATTTAGGTAATTGCTCCGACTGGCACTATCATGACAAAAACGATCCGCCAAATATCTGATGATGTATTCCGATTCGATGTCACTTAAGCCAGGTTTCCCTAAAAGGAGATGAAAGAAAGGATGGGTGGGAATAGTCCCACCCATCCTTTCTTTCATCTCCTTTCACTTCCATCCCATGATCGGCAACGGTTCTACTCTAATGTTGTAGATGCCCATGGGCGAAGATGACTACTTATCAGGTGGCCCATCTTCTTCTTTGCCTCTTAATTCCATAAAAAAACTCTACATAAATACATCAAGACAATCGACATCACTACTTCGACAAAAACCTACAAAACGACAGGAACATATTTTTATAATACTTATTAAAAAAATATATTCAAGTCTATACAATATAGATAAATATTATTATAATTTTTTATGCTCTATGTTTTTGCTTATAAATCTTTATCATAAATCATTTAACGACACGAATCTAATATATGAAAATAAACATACATATTAAAATTCACTTCTTACTTGAAATATACCTCAGATGAATCACCCAGTGGCGCCAATAACAACTTTTTATCATAGCAATGCCATCTAACGAGACCGGCGCATGCGCATCTAGTCCACGCGCAACGCAAACCGGTGTATATAGAAATAGCCTGACTAACTTATGAGTCTTATGGTTTTTATGGAATTGTAAGGTGAAATAACTCTTGTATCATGGGAAACCTATTTATACGTCGATTGTAGATATTTTTGCTTTATATATATATATATATATATATATATATATATTATACATCCAAGAAATAATATGATTATGGGAAACTACAAAACATAAAATATGTAACATGAACGCCCAACGGCTCACTTTTCCACAGATTTTTTCTATATTAAAAACAGTCTGTTGATTGGCGGAACTTAACCTCGCAATTTGTCTTGTGCAAGTGTTGAAATAAAAACACTTTCAATATAATCACAGTGCTAATGGGAATCGAGCCTACTACCTATAATATTTACAGTCAGAGGATGGAGGAGGAGGAGGAGAGGAGAGTATGCCACTAACACTTTCAGCATTCTTTGTGAATATTTTGAATATCTCGGCGTGTAAGATAGTAGATATTATATCTTTATTCTATTAAATTAATTACTAGTATTATACCAATATGCAAAACATTTTTGAAAAAAAATATTATATGTTTTTTCAAAAATTTTTTCTAACCCTAAGTGTGGAATAACACTTTAAAAATAGTAAATATTAAAATAAAATAGCAATCTCTCTTGTTAAACGATTATTTCTTAATAATCTTTAAGTAGTAGAAATTTGTAAACATCTCTCTACAGAGATGCTAACAACATAAATAAATTCAAATTTTTATACGTTTTATCAAAAATGTTTTCTAATCCTACGTGTGGAGTAACACTATAGGAATATACAAATTACCGTGAGGGTTTTAATAAATACTCATGTACATCGCTGTATTTAATATATTTTATAATAATGTTTTCTGTAACTTGTACAGTAAGAAAAAAATAATTATTAATTAATTAATAAAAATATCCATACTGTGTATATTAGCATAAACTCTCCACTGGCGTTCAAGACACTCTGTAGATTGCTTTCTGCCATAAATCTAGACATTACGGTCTAAGTGGCAAGCTCAACACCGCACTTTGTTTTATCAGAGCGGAGAGTTGAAAATATATTTTTTAAATATAATCAATGATTCGAATGGTAATCGAACCCACAACTAACCGCGTTTACAGTCTAACATTCAAATTTAAAACACAACACTAAACAAATTTCAATTGGTAAAATTCTTTAGAAAAATGTTATTGTTGTGTGGCCGGTCGTGGCTCAGTGTGACATCGTCTGACTGTAAGCGCTATCAGTTGTGGGTTCGATTCCCTATCGGGAGAATGATATTATTTAAATTATTTTCAGGTGCTCGCTTTGGTAAAGACAAAGTGCGGCATAGAGTTCCGCCACTCAACACGCAATTGACATTAGGTACTTTCTGTCTACCCTGCTATGTGGGATAAAAAGCGTGAAGCTAAAAAAAAATACACAAAACAAAAACAGTACCACGCGCGGCCTTTAAGCGTTAATGAAAGAGACGTCATTGAAATTTCTAAAATTAAACTACACACCACCACTTCCTGTTGGCCCGGCCAAGAGCTTCCACTATGATGGTATAATTAGCTTTTACGCTCAGCCTAAAGTTCGCTATTGTGTTTGTTTGTATATTCATCACGTGACAGGAACATTGATGAGGTCGGTCGTGGCGCAGTGTGACAGCGTTTGACTGTAAACGCAATCGGTTGTGGGTTCGTTTTCCATTCCGGGCAATGATTATATTTAAATTACTTTTGAATCCTCGCACTGGTAAGACAAAGCGCAACGTTAAGTTTCACCACTCAACACGCGCACGTAGCGTCTTGACACTAGGTACTTCCTGTGTATCCTGCTATGCCAGATAAAACCGAGAAGCTAAAAAAATCATAAATTACATTGTTGTATATGGCATAGATAAACAAATATATATATATATATATATATATATATATATATATATATATATACATATATATATATATATATATATATATATATATATATATATATATATATATATATATATATATATATATATATATCATACGTCATAAGTATGAATTACCAAAGTATCTTTCCAAACGACTGTTTCTTAGGTATAATATTTGGTTTTCACGATTTTTACTCATTTTAAATGAAATTATTTAAAACGTATTAATCACGTACAATACCAGTCTACCTGTAACCACAGACTACTGTGTTCAAACATTAGGTTGTCAAAAATGTATTTTCGAATACCAAATTATTGATGCGTTTAAAATTGTTTTGTTTAAAATCTCTGTACAGATTGATTTATAATTATTTTTTTTTATTTATTTTTTTTTTCCCGCTATACTAAGACACGAATAAAAAACTCGAAATCTTTGCTATGCTATGTAGAAAATGGTGTAACGCTGAAAAGCGTGAGTAAATTAAAAAATTTTGGAAATTTGTCCGTTATAGCCGGTCACGTCGTAGTGTGACAGCATCAGACTGTAAATGCGATCGGTTATGGGTTTGATTCCCACTCATGAGAGTAATTATATTCAATTAATTTTGACTTCTTCGCTCTGGTAAGACAAAGTGGAGCGTTGAGTTCAGCCACTCAACACGCTTTGTCTCAAATTAGGCGGAAAGCGAAGTACAGAGTGTTGACACTAGGTATTTTAGATAAGATATTTATTTATTAATTTATTTATTTATTTAATAGGAAGCCAACATAATGTACAATGATCTAAACTTTTTCTTAACATTAAAAGTTTTACAATATAAGATATGTAGCTACAAAGTACATTACAATTATAGGCTAACTCAACATGCGCTGTAATAAAACATAAAAAAAAAACTTTTTTCACACTCACTCCATGTTTACAAATATATACATTTAAATTATTCTACATGCATTATATAGAAACATGTTAAAATAAAAGTAAAAGCAAATATAAAAAAAAATAAACTTTACAGTAAACAATTTGTTAAAAAAAATATAAAAAAGCAACTTAACCTCAAAAATTGTATAAAAAAAAGAAAATTTAGTAAAAACTATTATATGTATAAATTATAATTACTAAAATTTGTAAATAAAAAAAATATTCAAAAATAAAAATAAAAATAAAATAAAGATATGTATATTTGACACTACCTGTTGGGCTTAAACAGTCTCAGTGACTCAAAACAAGAGACCATTGTCACTAAATTCACTAAGAATGACATATCACTAAGATTGCCTCGCGTGACTCGGTAAATTTAAAGACATATTTTTCTATATGACAAGGACCTATGTAAGGAGACTATATATATATAGTAAGATAGGTAGGGAAACCCTACTACAGAGGCTCTTCTTTAATTGCTTTCTGCCCGAAATTGAGACATTACGTGTTGAGTGGTGGAATTCAACGTCGTACTTTGTCTTACAAAAGCAGAGAAATTATTTCATGAGTAGGAGTCAAACCTACATGCAAACGTGTTTACAATCAGACGCAGTCCTACTGTGTCATTACGGCCGATTTGATTTCCATATAAAAACCACAAATACAAATAAAAATTTGTGGCATGGCAATGGCATTGATTTTCTCCCCACCTACTAAAGTGTCGCGAGCTCGATTCAACGAATCGCCAGTATCTGGTGGAGGTTTTGTAAACTTTTTACTAACACTTGTATAGCGATTTAGTATTTATATATAAATGCGGAAGCTTGTATTATTTGCTGATCGAACCAAAGTCCATTGCCTGACAATCAGATAACATGAATTTGTGGCAAAAAATTGAAGGCGCAGCGTTCTATTACAACTTACTAACAGCCTACAAGGTTGTTTGGATTCTTAGAACCAGTTAAAAGACCTCAAACTGCTAAGATGTTTATGGCAACAATGTTTCGCTCAGATTAATTATTAAATTAATAATGTTTTTTCTGGAAAGACAACATGCGGCGTTTAATTCCGTTACTTAGAACTAGGGCGTTAAGTTAAGTTAGAATATCTTAACACTAGGTCATCTCTGGCTACCCTGCCATTCGAGATAAAGCGTGAAGCTGCTTATATGCATACATATATATAAAGAGATAATTGAGAGAGAGCTTCTCACATCATCCTCCTCTTTCAAGTGAGCCTGGTACAATTTTCTTACTTATTTGATACACTTATTTAATATATAAACAGTCAACGGAGTGTCTTGACACTAGGTTCTCTCTGACGATCCGGCCATGCGTGAAGCTGCGTCTATTTCAAATCATTTCCACTCAAATTACTTGATATGTTGCCAAACTCCAAATTAGTTTTCAATTTCAGTCGATCATGTAACGTGATGATGTAATAAAGTGGCGTAATTAATGTTTATTAGATTTATGAGAAATGCAAATTCACTCAGAAATATCAATTAAATGATTAATTGATTTTAAATTGTACATTTGGCGAGGAAATCCCAATGTTCAAAACACTCCGCTCTTTACTTCCTATCTATTTAAAGCAGCTTTACGCTTTATTCCGCGTAATCAAAGACAAGCCTACTAGCTTCTCGATGCACTCCGTTTTCCATTTTCCGCCCAAATTTTAAATATAATTATTTCTCCGAGTGAGATCGAACTCGAAGTTAATATTAGGAACTGAGTGTCTTGACACTAGGTTCTCTCAGATGGTAAATAATATTTTTCAATGAATATTCTAAGTTGCTTTGATTCACCTTATTAATATTTATCCTTATATTTAATTGTTGTTATTGCCATTTCTTCAACTATTTCCATTGTAGCGCTGTGGGACAGAGCCTGATTGTAAACGCGATGGTGCGGCGTTGAGCACTGCCACTCGACAGCGGAAAGCGGAATACGAAGTCTTGCCACTAGATACTTTTCGTCTACTAAAAAATGGCACACATAGCTATGGAATGTTTGAAATGTAATTAAAGAAGGAATCGGAATACATGTAATTGTTGCAGTTAGGCTGGTTGGCAAACGTCTGTCAGTTGCTACAATAATGACATCAAACCATCGGTTTCACAATAGCCTCGAGATGGCCTGGATTCTTGCAGATTTACTATAAAAAAACCAAGACACAATCAAAAACTTTTGTTCAATTAAAATAGCATTGATTTTCAACTACCCACTAATCTCACGAGATCGATTCAACGCATTGTTTGCCCTGGATTCTTGCAGAATTGCTTACAGTAACTTGTTATTATATAAAACAGCTAAGAACTCACTTTCTTGTAGTTTACATACTTTTTTTTATTGAGTTTTCAAAAACAAAGAGCATGTCACTTCCAAAAATGCCAAATATATGGTCGATTGTGTAATATATATTTTTACAACATTTTTGAAAATACGTATAAAAATGTTTTCTAATCCTAAGTGTGGAATAACACTTTTAAAAAAGTAAATATTAAAATATAATAGCAATCTCTATTGTTAAACGACTATTCCTTAATATTCCTTAAGTAGGAGAAATTTGTAAAAATCTCTCTACAGAGATGCTAACAACACGAATAAGTTAAATCAAACGCAGTAGCAAGCAACGGTAGTAGCAAGCATGGCTTAGCGGTCAGAGCGCTTGGACGGTGACCAAGAGGCTCGAGTTCGAATCTCGTTGCGTTCAAATTTTTATAAAGTTTTTAGTTCTAAGTAACCGACTTACATTCAAATGAGAGATAAATAACAATAAAGAAAAATGTACAGATCCAGTTTGTGATATAAATCATTTGTATTAAATATAAGTAACAAATTATTAAAATAATTTTGGAATTTTTTCACTATATGTATATATATATATATATATATATATCATATCATACCATATCATAAGTTAAATGACACCAATTACAAAATATTATTTTTTGTCTAAAATAGTCAATTGATAGTCTATAAAGTATAATTATATATTTATTTTTAAGTCAATTGACCTGTACAAAATCCCCTTATACTGAGTCTTTTCGTATAACAAGATTGATCGCTGTCTGTACGTGAAAAATAATGTACTAATGTACGTGAAAAAAATAAGAAAAAAAATAATATTGGGGCCATTAATAATGTAACATGACACAAAACAATGATTTAAAAAAAATCTTTTAAATGAAACTATTTTAATGGATTAATCGCGTATATCTTGGTATATCTTGGTATTCGAAATACATTTTTGGAAACTTAACGTATCGAACACTTTACAGTAGTCCGTGGTCACAGGTAGACTCTATCCGTCTATGGACTATTGTAAATCGATTTAAAAAAGTTTCAATTAAAATGTGTAAAAATCACTAAAATCAAAGATCTTATTATAAAAGTATACGTGTTTGTTTGTTTGTGCGATTTTGCACGCTAATACGAACTACCTGACGAATTTCAATGCAAAATAAAGTTTTTCTTAGTGTACTACCGCAACCTTCTCTTTACATTTAGTGTTAGTTTTATTTCAATCGGTTTATAAATAAGAAAATTATATTAATTCAAGTACTTTCTACCACCACTTACAGAAGGAGAGCAGTCTTTTTATAGTTTCACGCTTTTATCCCGCATAGCAGGGTAGACAGAAAGTACCTAGTGTCAAGACACTCCATACTTCACTTTCCGCCGAATTCGAGACATAGCGTGTTGAGTGGTGGAACGCAACGCCGCACTTTGTCTTACCAGAGCGAGTAAGTAAACATAATCTAAATATAATCACTCCCACGAGTGGAGTTCAAACCCACAACCGATCGCGTTTACAGTCAGAAGCTGTCCCACTGCACTACGACCGGCCACAAGTTAGATTGATAGTTTAGTGCATTATTTTCGCCAACCACAGCTTCCGTTAGGCAATAGACGACGTTTACAATCTTGTATTTAGATAAATCGATAACGATCGAAAGGCTCGCTAGGCGCTACAAAATTACTTTACCAAACAAACTGAAGGACAAATTAATTATTGTAATGGAATCATTTTATTTTATTTAGTTTAGACTAAACGTGACAATTTGAACTGAATTGTTAGACAAGAAGTTTAACTGCTTATATATATATATATATATATATATATATATATATATATATATATATATGTGTGTATGTGTGTGTGTGTGTGTATCAAGACAATACGGGTGGTGGAACTCAACGCCGCACTTTGTCTTACCAGAGCGTGGAATTGAAAAATATAGAATGCCTAAATCATCGTTTTGAGTAATTAATTCAATATAAAATATTTGTAGATACCTTAGTATGACTGTATAAGACTTACTGTAAATTGATAAAACTCAATGTACGCAATGAGTTAATATGACGTGAAAGATATTAAGATATTTTATTAATTAATTATCATTATTTTAATTGAGAACCCCAATTTATAATTTTTATAATATTTACAAATTCAGATATAATAATAATATATTATACAGGAAAATTTGAAGCTGTGCTTCTTAGACGAATTCCAAAATCCTACTCAACTATGCACTATGTTCTCGTTTCAATTCACAATATCAAAATATATTTTTTTCGCTTCACGCTTTTTATCCTGCATAACAGGGTAGACAGAAAGTACCTAGTGTTATGACAATCTGTGCTTCGCTTTCCGTCGAATTCGAGACATTGCGTATTGTGTGGCGGAACTCAACGCCGCACTTTGTCTTACCAGAGCGAAGAAGTGAAAATAATTTAAATATAATCACTTCCCTGAGTTGGAATCGAACCCACAATCCATTACGTTTACAGTCAGACGCTGTCCCATGTACAGTGCAGCAGTTGGTACTAATTTCATAAAATGCCTAAAAGCTAGACGCACCCAGAAATATTGCCAACCCATCGCAAACTGGGTCAGCCTAACCGTTGCTTAACCTCACCTAGCAAGCCACAGTTAGTCTAAATTGTGAATCACTTTGAAATCAATCTATTATACTCCAACACTGGTCACGCAATAGGAAACGTTCGAACACCACTACCGCTACGGAAATATTCACTAGAAAATTATAATAATGAATTCCGTGATAACGTCTTAAATTACATGTGTATTGGAAATTGTTTATATAATTCACTTCATCTTTTAATATTGCTAAGAAATTTAACAGCGTCTGACTGTGAACCCGATCGGTTGTGGGTTCAATATTCAATCGGGGGAGTGGTTATATTTAAATTAATTTTACTTCCTCGCTCTGGTTAGACAAAGTGCGACGTTGAGTTCCACCACTCGACACTCAATGACTCGGATTTGGTGGAAAGCGAAGTATGAAATGCTTTAATACAAGGTTTAAAGCGTGAAGCTTAAAAAACACATATTTCAGGATAAAAACGTGAAATTAAAAAAAACACACATTTTAGATATATTGTATGGCTTATCGCTTGATTGTTTGAACAGTTTTCTATGAATATCAATTTCTTATACATTCCTAAAACTATTTAGGTACTGTTTTCAAATTCCAATGTTGCATGAAATACAAATTGCCTTAGCAACGTGTATATAATTCTGTACAAACGTGTATATCAAACATATGTATATGTGTAAAATTTTTGTTTATTATTTTAATATATTATTATAGAGGCCGATCGTGACACAGCGGGACAACGTCTGTTTGTAAACACGATCGGTTGTAGGTTCGATTCCCACTTGGCGGATTGAAGAAGAAGAAGAAATTATTTTCATTAATTTAAATTATTTTCAGTTCCTCGCTCTTTTAAGACAATGCGCGGCATTTGGTTCAGTTCAACACCATTACGGAGCCATTACGGATGGAATTTGACAAAACCGGAGTACGGAGTGCCTTTACCCTAGACACTTGTCATTATTGTCAACAAACAGGTCAAAGGGTTTTATCGTTTTAAAATAAAAATAAGGGTTTTCCGAATTGGTTAAATTAAGTGAGACATGCAATGTCTCGAATTGTTTGGAAAGCAAAGTACAGAGTGTCTTGACACTAGGTCCTTTTTGTCTATCCTGCCATGCGGGATAAAAGCGTGAAGCTAAAAAAAGTGAGACATTGGAAACCCATACTGCATATAATGTATTTGAAAGTGGCCTAAAATACAGAACATGCATTTAAGATCATAAAAATGAATATTCCCAAAGTAAATTTGGACGTTTATTTGACACTTCGGTCTTCGCTGTAACATAAATTTAGTGCGTGATGAATATATTTATTAAGAAATGAAAACTTTGCAAAAAGCTTTGGTGTCAAAAGTCAAACGTTCAAACATGAATGGATAGTGAATGTATTTTTTTTATTTTTTAGGCAGAAAGTACCTAGTGTCAAGACACTCCGTACTTCGCTTCCCACCGAATTCAGACATTGCGTGTTGAGTAGTGGAACTCAACGCCGCTCTTTGTCTTACCAAAGCGAGGAAGTCAAAATAATTTAAATATAATCACTCCCCCGAGTAGGAATCGAACCCACAACCGATCGTGTTACAGTCAGACGCTGTCCCACTGCGCTACGACCGGCCTCATCGGTTTTTTTTGTTGTATTTAAATTTTGAAAGGAAGAGAGAACATTGCTACTGTCAAGGCTATCAGGTCAATTTCCATTCAAAAAAAATATTAAACAGTCTATATTAATAAAACGATTTGTATAGATAAAATGCAGCGTTTAGTTGCGCAATTTCCGGAAATGAGCACACAATTTATAGAATCTTCTTAAAATTACTGGCTTTCAAGTTCTTCTGAAAACTCAAGCAACACTCGGCGGAGTGATTATACTTAAATTATTATCACTTCCTCGCTCTGGTAAAATAAAGTAAAGCGTAGAGTTCCACCACCCAACACGCAATGTCTCGAATTTGGCAGAATACAAAGTACGGAGTGTCTTGACACTAGCACTGACGGTGTCATCTTGATAAAGGCCAGAAATTGCTTGCATTTGCCTCTCTATTTTAAATATTATTTTTCAAACATCTATGAATAAGAAAATCGGTTCACAAGAACTACAGTGATTGTACTGTCTATGTGTTCTTAAAGTTAACGTAGTAATTATATTATCAGGCTTTAATCCCCAGAGCAGTATTCTCAGGGACAAAGTAGTGTCAAGACACTCCGTTGGTTGTGTTTTAATAAAGGTTAGCATTGCTTAGTGCATCAGCAATTCATTGTAAATGCGAGGGGCTGTGTGTTCAATTCCATATTAAATGATTTTAATTTTCCCCTTGGATAAGTAAAAGTACGGAGCGCGTTGTTGAGTTCCGCAATTCAACGAGGAGTGTTTCAATCAAGCGGTGAGAAGGTCTTGCAACCAACTGTGCGAGATAAAGCGTAAAATACAAACAAAACTTTTTAAAGTTGTATTTGGTGCTGTTTTTATTGCCTTCACGCATATCTTCATCATGACCCCCGATTTCGAAGAAAAAACGTATCCTTACGTACATATATTTAAAGGTATTGGACACTCCGCTTGTTTACAATAAAAAAGGGCAAATAAGGATAAAACGTACAAAATTTTTAAAGTGAAACTTCTATAAAACCTTTATTTTAAATTCAACGAAACGACAAACCCACAATAAATTATATATACATATATGATTGAGCTTGCGTCAGAGTGGGTTAATTTTTGCTCATAATTGAATGTGATTTGTAAAAAAAATTAAAAAGAAAAAAAAAATTTATACATCTTTCAATAATATTATAATAAATTGAGGCCATCAAGGTGAAGTGTCCTATCGTTTTAAACGTGATTTATTGTGGATTCGATTCCCACTCGGAGGAATGATTATATTAAAAAAAATATTTTCGTTTACATATATTTCGTAGAAATAGAAATTAAAATAAAAAATATTGATACTTATTAAAAAAATAAAATTAAAATTAAAAACAAAAAAATATTCTTTTAATAATATTATAATAAATTGAGGCCATTGAGGTAAAGTGTCATGTTGCTTTAAGCGCAATTGATTATGGGTTCGATTTCCATCATGAATGATTATATTTAAAATTTATTTTCATGACTCCGTTCTGGTAAGACAAAGCACGGGGTTGAGTTCCACACTCAGCTCAATTAAAGGTGGAAAGCAATCATCAGAGTATATTGATATTAGGTTTTCTTAAATTTGTAAGGGCGGCGCTTAAAAATGATTTATTTTCTATAAAAAATAGTCTTGAAGGAATATATTTCTGTAAACTGTAAGCGTCAATCGACAATCATGTTCAACTCATTCTCATTGCCCCTGTTTTGTTAAGATATAGCGCAACGTTGCTATTCACCACTCACCACATAATGTCTAGATTACCGGCGGAAAGCGGTAGAAAATGTGACAACAGATGCTCTCTCTAAGAAAAAAATATCATATCATTCATTCATTGGACTGCCCGTGCAGTCTTCTTGTTCTTCTTGTTTAAAACTTAACTCCAACTTACTTCCACTAGGAGACTATAACTTAAAACTAATACATTTTTAGCAATTTCCCCCTCATCCCTGAGTAGCATAGTAGTCAAAAAAACCTAATATATAAAACCTAATATATACTTTCTATTTTCTTTATTCCAAAATTAAGACATTGCATGTTAACTGGCGGAGTTTAACGTCACATTTTGTCTCACCACAATAAAGATAATCAAAGAAATCCATTTCAATTAGATATTGAAGCTACAACCGATTGGTTGTAGCTTCGAGCTTGCGATTACAGTCAGACACTGTTCCACTGAGCCATGGTGACTTCGAAACATATTTCTTGTATATAATTTAAATTAGTTAAAAGCAATATATCGATAAAACAAACCTGAACATCACAATGCTCCCGCGGTGCACATTTTGAACTCACATCACTATTATTTTGGCACAAAAATTAAAACTAACAGTACTTTACAGTATTTGGAAACGCAACGAGTGTTCTAGAACTGAGTGATAGTCCAACTTGTATTGAGTAGAGACGTATGTATGTGGTGGGTGGTTTATCGATGATCTTGTTTATTAACACAATGTTTTAAATTAAAAAGTCATTAGTTTAATATTATAATTTTTATGTTTTATATTTAAGATATTGTATGCCTTAATGGTGGATTTTTTTGTTATAGACAAAGAAGGGCCACTTCATGGTAAGTAGTCACAGCGTTAGAGTTGTAAATGCGTTGGCGGCCTTGGGATGGAAGTGAAAGGAGATAGTGTAGTGGCCTCGGCAACCAGAACTGTCGGAAACACTACACTTTGAGGGAAAAGATAGATGTCCTCTATCCTTGCCTCCCTGGGGAAAGCTAGGTTACATAACATCGAACCGGACATCATCAGATATTTTTTGGATCGTTTCTGTCATGATAGCGTTCGCAAGCCAGGCGGAGGATTATCTCCTACTACGGAATTACTGGGATACCCGACTCTTACGCAACTGAACAGTAGAGGGACATTGTATTCTACCCCGTTACCTCCCGTCATAGGAAAAAAGTGACTTTAGCCGTACCTAGTTTTAACAATTTTCGGTTAAAATCATACAGAAAGGATAATTTTTCTAAGGGCTTAGTTAAATCATTTAAATATCCCCGAAACTGCGCAAAAGGATTGAAGTAAAAAATGTATTTGACAAACTATGCTAGTAGTAATTGCGATACAATAATCTTTACTTTCTAAAAAAAAGAACAGTACGATACGATTTACAAAAATTTACTATAATTTGACCACGTCTCAATGATAAGTATTCAGTATTTATCAGGTAGAAGTAAGAAATAGTGTCACGTCACACTTTCTTCTTATATTAAGCGTAGAAACAAAAATGTCGACAAAACCAACGGCCATCCCTAGCGGAACATTCAACGTTTGCGTAAGTGTAGAACTTTCGCTGCGCCGCTCCCGAGTGCCGGAGTCACGTGCACTGTTGTACGTAGTATTAATTAAATGTAGATTTATATATTAATGTATAAAATAAAAAATGTACCCTTTTTTACGCAAAACTACACAAACGCAGGGGTATGAAATTTGGCACAACTATAGTTTATATAGAGAAACACTGCAGAAGGCAAATATATTAAAAAAATATATTAAATTAAAAAAAAATGTAACACGAACTATTCGTTTGGCATATACGTTTATTTCAAGTGACATAACCGTTGCTAAGGCAACGCGTTGTTTACGCGTCAATAGCATATCTAGTATATATAAAAATATATAAGTATGTATGGTGTAACTTATTTATTTTTGCAATCTGCATACCGTATTACATTTGTAGGTGAAGGTTGCGGGTTCGAATTTGTGTAAATGTTTATAAGTTAACCGACTTGATACAAAATTTACCATTGTAAAAATAATTGTAAATGTACACTTTAGTATTTGTGAGATATTTTTGTATAATTCTTATATATAAAATTAAATGTAGTCGATAAATTGTTTTTTTTTTTAATTATTTTGATTTTTTTTATGAAAAACAAACAGAAGTATACTGAGTAATAATTTTTTTCAGTGCATTATTTTAATATATTTGATTTTTGTTTTAGCTTCACGCTTTTATATTGCATAACAAAGTAAATGGAAACTACCTAGTGTCAAAACATTCCTTATTCAGTTTTGGTCCAATTCGAGATATTGCGTGTTGAGTGGCGAAACTGTACGCCACCCCTAGTCTTACCAGTGGACTTACGAGGAAACGAAAATAATTTAAATATAATTATTTCCCCGAATATGAATCAAACCCACAACCAACTGCGTTTTGAGTTGCACCACTGCGCCACGGCTGGCCTAAGTAAATTTTAATAATTATTCAATTTATTTTATTTTAAATTGCATTTTTATTATTATTATATTGTTATTATATATAATTCTATAGTTAAAAGCTGGGTGTCTTTCTGTATTCCTTAAAAGAATAGAGGATTTGTAACTAGTTGTCTTCGTTACATATAAAACAATTTCATTGTTTATTTATTATTATTATCACTTCCTCGCTCTGGTAAGACAAAGTGCGTCGTTGAGTTCCACCACTCAACATGCAATGTCTCGAATTCGGTGGAAAGTGAAGTACGGAGTGCCTGTCTCACATAGACATATGGGATAAATAGAAGCTAAATAAATGACCATATTGCTGCCAGTATTAAATGTGCATACTTGAAATTATAGTATGAGAGATGTCATACAATTTAATTTAAACCCAGAACCCCTAATCACAAAGATCTCTGTCTGCCACATATCCACTGAGCCAATTATCTTGTAGGTAGTTGCGGCCATTTTGTAATTACGCACCAATGGCGCCAATATTTTGCTATCAGCTCAATAAAAACTATTTCTATTTACATTATACAAACGTAAGTATATTTGTATATTAGCTACTAAATAAAAAAAAAGTTAATATATTTAATATTTATTTATAAATTAACCTAAATTAATCTTTGAATTCCGATAATTGTAAACGCTAAAGATTGTTTGACAGTTGTGTGTTACAAATGTCAGATTGTAGAATGACAGATTAAATTAAATACTTAAACTAGATTAAATATAAATTATATAATAAACTATAATGTTAACAGTAAATATTTTAGTAAGTGTCAAGGAGTTATATTGTATTAACGGAGTGTCCGTTATCAACTTTCTCCTCAAAATCAAGGCGATGCGAATTAAGTGGCGGAATTCAACACCGTGATTTGTCTTACGAAAAAGTGGAGTTGAAATGAAAATAATTTATATATTTTCAATACTTTGAATAGAAATCGAACTCAGAACCATTGTTATTACAGTCTGACAATCCCATTGTAATCTGCTACTTATTGCGTAGAATTTTTTAATTTTACAATAATTTACGAAATTCTGGCGTTTCCCGTTTCAATAGGAATTACAGTAAATTAATACTTCTTTTACTCCCCCACAATCTCTAGGGAACCTACATATGTATATTTTCAAATTATAGCTTTTTATAATCGATAGTTGAAACTTTGCGTTGTCTGTCAGTCAGTCAGTGAGTTACGAAAGAGCTTTATATAGGTATTAAGTTATTAAATAGATATAACCCAACTCATAGAGTCTCCAATATAGACGAAAAAAGATGGATTAACTAAACAAAATGTTGTTTCATAAATGTAAACGTCATTTAAACCTCTTTGTGCTTGGTAGCCTAAGCCACTGTTCTAAACAATTCCATAGTATAATTATAGTCGATGTAAAAAAAATCTTGTAATACAAAACGCAGCGTTGAGTTCCGCCATTCAACACGCAACGACTCGAATTCGGCGGAATGCCAATTACGGAGTGTCTTGACACTAGGTACTTTCTGTCTAACCTGCTATGCGGGATAAAAGCGTGAAGCTAAAAAAAGGCAAAACCATTTAAATCAATTTATACTATACACATATATATGTTGCCATATATTCATTTATAATATTCATTTTACTAGGCTCTGGTCGATGAGTTGACCCATTCTATCTACTCCATTTTTTAAAGCAAAAAATACCTGTATTACATAATACATAATATTTGTTAAAACGAGACGAGAATGAGATAAAGACGCGGGTTCGAATTCCACAGCGTTCAAAAATTTTTATACGTTCTCTAAGAATATTTTGTAATAATAATAATTTTACTGAAATATATTGTTTTGAAAGTAATTGAAAAAAAATTTGACCTAGTATAGATATTCTAGCAACGAAGTGTTTTTTAATCCTTAGTGTAGAATAAGACGTGACATCAAAAAGGATGCAAGAGAGCTGTCTAAGGTGGTAAGGACACGTGAAGAGAAGATCTCCTCAATATATAGGGAATTTTACAATGAATCTGAACGTCTCTGGATCCAGGAGAAGAGGAAGACCGAAGATTAGATGGATAGACATAGGTAAAAAGGACACAAGCACCTGCAACGTTTCCGTGGACGACGGGTCCAATAGAGCGAAATGCTAAGAAAAGGCAGCGAAGACAGACCCTACAATCAGATGGTAATGCTTGGGAGAGAAAGAGAGAGAGAGAGAGTGTGGAATAACACTTTAAACTATAAAAAGTAAAATTTTATGGTAAAATATATAATAATTTGTTATTTTATTTTATTTTAGGACATTTTTGAAAGCAGCTCATACACTCCACAGGACACTGGTATTTGATGTAAATCGCTTCACATACAGTAGTATTCTATTCTAAAACTCATTTGTATTAAAAAATAATAAATAAAATATTATTTTATAAACCTCCAGTGCGAGTAAGCCCTCATGACCTTCGATGTCACAGATTTTCATCAATTGCATTGTATTCTGTTGACAATTGATCTACTTTTAGATGCAAAATGCAACGATGCGGCTAGCGGTGGCAAGTGAGAGGAATTATATGAATAAATCATTGAAATATAGCAGTGATATGGAGGAAATGTCATTTGTAGGAGAAGTGGGTTCAAACTTGGATTTTATATAGTGTAGTGAGTTCAATTCTCACTCGGTGGAATGTTTATAGTTAGATTAATTTGATTTCCTCGTTCCGGTAAGACGTACTCGGCGTTGAGTTCCGCCATTCAATAGGTACAGTTGTGAATTCGGCGGAAAGCAAAGTATTTGCTTATCAAATTAGATATGTAGTTTCATGATTGATCTAGATATAATGTTAATTTTGTTTTTTTTTTAATCTTATCTCACGCTTTTATTCCGAATAGCAGGGTAGACAGAAAGTACCTAGTGTATAGATATTTCGTACTTCGCTTTCCACCGGCTTCGAGACATTGCGTGTTGAGTGGTGGAACTCAACACCGCGCTTTGTCTTACCAGAGCGAGGAAATGAAAATAATTTAAATATAATGACTCTCCCGAGTGTGGATCTCACAACTCACAACCGATTGCGTTTACAGTCAGACGCTGTCCCACTGCACGACGCTGTGCCACGACCAGCCTCAAAATAAAATTATATATATATATATATATATATATATATATATATATATAGTACTAGACTATCGTGGCACAGTGGAGAAGCACCTGAGTGTAAAGGTAATTGGTTGCGGCTTCAATTCTCACTCGTAAACATTATTCTATTTATAATTTATTTTCACATATCCGCTCTATTAAGACAAAGCGTGAATTACAGTTTGCCAGTCAACACTCAATTTCTCCATTTCAGGCGGAGAGCAGTCAACAGAGTATCTTGACTCTAAGTGTCTCTGACTAAAATACTCTCAAGTTTAAATTAAATAAAAAAGATTATAAATCCCAATTGTACATCATTTTTGGGTATTTTAATATGTTTTTTTGTTACAAAAACGTATTGGACGATTTCCAAGAGGCTTGGATTCGAATCCCGCTGCATTCAAATCTTTATACGTTTTTAAAAACAATGTTTTCTAATCCTAAGTGTGTAATAACGCTTTAAAAATACTAAAATAAGACATAGGTCATTTTTTTTGTATAAAGCACGATCAGATTGTAAACGCGATCAGTTGTGAGATGCGATTTCCACTCGGGAAGACACTATATTTAAATTATTAACACTTCTTCGCGCTAGTAAGACAAAGTGGCGGATCTCAATCCGCCACTCAACCCGCAACGTCTCGAATTCGATGGAAAGCGAAGTACGGAGTGTCTTGACACTAGGTACTTTCTGACAACCCTGCTATGCGGGATAAAAAGCTTATAACAAAGAGGAAAACAGGAAGATGAAGCGCACAGAGAACTACATCAATATTTTGAAATATAAATAAAAAATATTGTCACTGGGCGGATTAAAGTGCCATCGAACTGTAAAAGCGATTGATTGCAGGTTCGATCCTTAACTTAGAGTAATAAATATATTTCTATTATTTAAAAAAAAAACATTAATTTCTCTGCTCTGGTGAGGCAATACCAGGATGTTCAGTTCCGTCGAAAAGTGAAAAGTGTGGGGAGTCTGGGGAGTGATTATATTTAAATTATTTTCACTTCCTTGCTCTGGTAAAGACGAAGTGCGGCGTTGTTATATTCGGGATCAAGAAGATCGGGTCCTTCTTTTTGTACTTGTCCTTGACGATTGTTGCCTCAATGACATTATATTCAAATAGTTCTGTTAGATTAAACAACACAATCGATATTGATTAATATAATCCGACATGATGACGACTGATCCTACTTTTAATTCTGGCAAATTAAAAACACTGTGGGATAGAATAATTCGTCATTCTAGTTTATGACATTGTCAATTAATAATGACAATTATATCAAGATCTTTGATTTTTACGATTTTTACATGTTTTAAATGAAACTTTAAAAAAAAATGAATAATCGCGTATATTTTGGTATTCGAAAATACATTTTTGGAAACCTGTCGTTTCGAACACTTTACAGTAGGCCGTAGTCACGGGTAGACTGTCAGGTCTACCTGTGACCACGGCCTACAGTAAAGTTTAATCCGTTTAAAATAGTTTCATTAAAAATGACAGTTATATTTTTTCCGCTGACTTGTAATGAATTAATTTATTACTTTTAAATGAATGATATTTTTGAAAAAACGTTTAAACATTTGAACGCAGCGGGATTCTAACCCGCGCCTCTTGGATACCGTCCAAGCGCTCTGACCGCTAAGCCATGCGTTCTACTACCAGCTGCGTCGAAATTCTTATACGTTTTGTTACAACTTATTTATGTTGTTAGCATCTCTGTAGAGAGATTTTTGAGAGCGCTTGAACGGTATCCAAGAAGCGCGGGTTTGAATTCTGCTGCGTTCAAATTTTTATACATTTTTTCAAAAATGTTTTCTAATCCTAAGTGTGGAATAACACTTTAAAAATAGTAAATACCGTTTTGGTACGATAAAGCGCGTTGTTGAGTCACTCAACACACAGTGTCTCTTTTATGTTACATTATCATTTCATAGTTGAGGCCAGCAGTGGGACACCGTTTGACTGTAAACGCGATCGGTTGTGGTTTCGATCCCCACTCGGAGGAGTGATTATATTTAAATTATTTTCACTTCCTAGCTCTGGTAAAAGACAAACTGCGGCGCAGAATTCCGCTACTCAACACGCAATGTCTCCAATTTGGTGTAAAGCGAAGTACGGAGTGTCTTGATACAAGTTACTGTCTACCCTGCTATGCGACAAGAGATGAGAGGTAGATGAAAAAACAAAATAGATACACACGGCAGCGAAGCCGCGAGCGGCCTGCTACTACATAATTTTTTTTAGCTTCACGCTTATCCCTGGCGGGGTAGTCAGAGAGCACGGAGCGCTAAACGCTACGGTCCTGCATACTTCTTTCGCCTCAGCCACAGTCATTATCTTCTTCATGCATTTTCTTGGGGGGATCTTCATACTTTTTATGTGACCTTCCAGTATCTTCGATACTGTGTTTTCGAAGGTCAACCGAGGTCTCCCCCGACCTCTCGTACCACTCACCTTGGCTTCATAAATCTTGCTTACCATTCTTTCATCGCTCATTCTCTCAACATGCCCAAACCACCTGAGCACGTTCTTCTTCATTCTTACTGTGACATTCACCCTGCATGTATACGGTCAGCTAAGCTGACTTCGCATATCCGACGTAGAGATCTCATCTCTACTGCATTCATCTTTCTTTCATTCTTCTTTTGGCACACCCACGTTTCGCTGCCGTATAACAACGTCGGTATCAGTAATGCATTGTTTACTGTCAAATCACCAACTTTCAATCCTTGGAGACAACTATCCAAATACAAATTGAACAGTCAAGCTGACATTGCGCCGTCCTGTTTGAGACCCGATTGAATATCAAACTGAGGCGACATGCCAGCTCCTACTAGAACACAGGCTGAGGGATCTCGATGAAGAGATTTTACAGCCTGCAACAAGGGTCCGTTCACATTGTACCGGGGCAGTACTAATACTTCTTTCTTATAACCCTGTAAAATGCTTTTTCTAAATCCACAAAAACCTAGAAAATTTTCTGGTTTACAGCCAAAAACTTTTCCGTGCATGTTCATGCGGAGAGCAAAACCTGATCCATGCACCCTCTTCTAGGTCTAAATTCTCCTTGGGCCTCCCATAAAAGCCTTTCGGATCTCTCTTACATTCTTCTCGCTAGAATTTTAGCATAAATTTTGCTGCCCAAGCTAATCAAACTGATAGCTCTATAGCTTGCACAATCTATCTGTGAACCTTTGCTTTTATACAAAGGCAAGATGACTGCGCCTCGTCAATCATCCGGGACCTCTCCTTTTTTCCAGCATAAATTGCAATAAAAAAGAACAGGTCCAAGATGCGCGGCCCACCATATTTAAACATTACTGTAGTAACTCCATCTGCTCCCGCTGCCTTACCACATTTCAGACTTCGTATAGCATTCTCTACTTCTTCTATACCGATTTCGCCATTTGCTACATCATGACTCAGCATATTGCTGTCGCTCGAGACAGAGGCGTCATCACATTCATACATCTTCTTATAGAATTCCGCCCATCGTTGCAAAACGTGTGTTCTTTCCGTAAATATTTCACCGTCCTCGGAAAGCATCCCATTCGTTCTACAGGTTGGCGAACAACGTCGAGCTCTCTCTCTCTCTCTCTCTCATACTTTTATTCTTACTCGAGGCTTTATAGTCCTGCCATGCTTTCTTCTTTTTCTACTGCCTCTTTCACTTCATCATCCCACTATTCATCACGCTTTTTACTAAAGTCTCCTTTCAGAATGCCACATACCTCAGTTGCAGCTTCAATCATACATTTCCAAAGATTCTGCCAGCATACTTCAACACTTTCAGTACCTATTTCGTAGCTGTCTAGCTTCTTGGAAACCCTTTCTTCATATTCCTCTCTAATCGGTGGGTCTTGAAGCTTCCAGCTTCTTATGCGATTATTCGCCTCCAAGTTTGGACATCTTGTGCGGCTGCGCCAACCGGCAAACAGACCCCTTATTCTAGCAACTACTAGATAGTGACCTGTTCCCAAGTCGCTTCCCCTAAACACACGCGTGTCCATAACGTGGTTACGAATACGCCGATCCACTAGGAATAGATTAATCATGATTTTCTCTTCCATCCGTTCCCACGTGTACATGTGAATTTGTTTGTGGTCTAACATAGTGTTTGCTACAATTAAATCCTTTTCCTTACATAATTCCTATATGAGCTTACCGGTCTCATTTACTCTCTTATTACCATATTTCCGAACTACGCGTTCGTAGCCATGTCGTGTGGTTCCGACCCATCCATTCAAATCACCACATACTATTATTTTTTCATTCCCTCTTACACTACCTAGAACTTCCCTGACACTCTCCCAGAACACCTCTAGTTCACTTGATAGAGCTGAAGATACCGGCGCATACGCCACTAACAAGAATATTCTTGTTATCTCCAGCTTGTAGCGAACCCACAGCAGCCTCGGGTTGATCACTTTATATTCTACCATTGCACTCACCAATCACAGTCTTACACAACTGTTGATGTAATGTAAGACTGTCAGGGGTCACTGCGCACAAGTCTTCCATCGTTGACCCCCTCCATCGTTGACCCCCTCCATCGTTGACACCCAGATAGAAAAGAGTAAAAAGTCAATTGTGTACACTCTAGCAAAAATTGTGCTGAGTGCAATGGAACAACACACAACCAATTGTATTTGCAGTCTGGCTCTCTGTGCTAGTCCCATTGCGCCACGATGTGTGATATGTGGACCACGGTGTCCTAAGTAGATGAGTAAAGTCACATATGGACCATGGTGGCAAGTGTGGAGGGGTGCAATTACATTTGGACTATGATGTCATATAGACGAGTAAAATCACATGGGAATCATGGTGTTATATGTGGATGAGTAAATTCACATATGGACCATGGTATCATATGCAGGTGGGTAAATTCACATGTGGACTATGGTGTCATATGTGGATAAGTAAAATCATATGTGGATCATGGTGTCATATTTAGATGATTGAATTCACATATGGAGTATGGTGTTATATGTGGACGAGTAAATAATATGTGGACCATGGTGGCATGTGTGGAAGGGTAAAATCACATGTGGACCATGATGGCATATGTGGACGAGTAAAATCACATGTGGATCATGGTGGCATATGTGGAAGGGTCAAATCACATGTGAACCATGTTGCCATATGTGGACGAGTAAAATCATATGTGGACCATGATAGCATGCGTGGACGAGTAAAATCACATGTGGACCAAGGTGTCATATGTGAACGGGTAAAAACATTTGTGCACAATGGTGGCATGTGTGGAAAGTTCAAATCACATGTGGACCATGGTGGCATGTGTGGACGGGTCAAATCACATGTGAACCATGTTGTCATATGTGGACGAGTAAAATCATATGTGGACCATGATGGCATGTGTGGACGAGTAAAATCATATGTGGGCCACGGTGTCATATGTGAACGGGTAAAAACATATGTGCACCATGGTGGCATGTGTGGAAAGTTCAAATCACATGTGGACCATGGTGGCATGTGTGGAAGGGTCAAATCAAATGTGGACCATGATGTCATATGTGGACGAGTAAAATCACATGTGGACCATGGTGGCATATGTGAAAGGGTCAAATCACATGTGGACCATGTTGTCATATGTGGACAAGTAAAATCACATGTGAACCACGTTGTCATATGTGGTCGAATAAAATCATATGTGGATCATAATGGCATGTGTGGACGAGTCAAATCACATGTCATATATGGATAAGTAAAATCTCATGTGGACTATGGTTTCGTATGTGGACAGTAAAAATCACAAGTGGGCCAAGATGTCATATGTGGATGGGTAAAATCAAATGTGGATCAAGGTGGCATGTGTGGAAGAGTGAAGGCACATGTGGACCATGACCATGGTGGTGTATGTGGATGAGGCGGACAGGGTGGGAATAAAGGGAATGTAAAGGGAATGAGAATAATAAAGGTTTAAGGACTCTCACAAGAGTATATAAACTCTTATAAGTATTGTTTGTATGAAGTATTACAAAATTTTAGCAAAGTCTGTGATTTAAACATGAACGCGTGCACATGCAAAGAAAGTCATTTAGGAACCCATATTGTTATTGGATATATACTTACATTAAAGCCGTCAGTCGGTGCCAAGCCGGTTTGTTAAATGTAGTAGGTTTTTTAGAGTTTCGTAGAAAGCTGAGGAAATCATATATATATAGTTTTACCACAAGTGTCTCGCCATAGATTTCCAGACCATAAGTACTTAAAAGTCTTGGTACGTATATGATTCTATATTTTTGTGGTTAACTGCAAATAATCAACAGTTAGTTTGATTTTGTAATTCGTACAGTGAAGGCATCTCTAAGACGTTTGGCTTGGCACCATAGTCGTTATCTTATGAATATCAATTTACAAGATGTATTTAAATTAAATCTGTATAAAATTATTTATTTTTTAAGTTGGTGTTTTTTAAACGTAGTTTACTTTTATTTTAGTTTAATTTTTATAGGCTTCACGCTTAATTTCGTTTTTATATGAGAAGAGTTAAATAGTCAGATACTTGCGTGATGGGTGGCGAATTTAATACAGCGTTTTGTTTTACCTGGTCGAAGAAACACTATAGACAAAAATAGGTTAATAATTTATTTATTTTTTAGCTTCACGCTTTTATCCCGCATAGCAGGGTAGACAGAAAGTACCTAGTGTTAAGAAACTCCGTACTTCACTTTCCACCGAATTCGAGATATTGGGTGTTGAGTGGGGGAACTCAATGCCGCACTTTGTCTTTTACCAGAGCGAGGAAGTGAAATTAATTTAATTATAATCACTCCCCCGAGTGGGGATCGAACCCACAACCGATCACGTTTACAGTCAGACGCTGTCACACTGCGCCACGACCGGCCTCTATTAATAATACTAGGTATAAAAGTCTTTTTTTGCTCTATATATGTATATAAATATATACACATTGATAATATTATTATAATTATTTATTACGTGTTAAGGACTTGGTGGAGGGAAGAGGCCCTGAGGAGAGATTGCCCTCGTCACTAGATTCAAACCTTCTAAACGATAACTATAGTGGGAAATTTGTTCAAATATATTTAACCTGCCATTTTGTAGCGGCCATTACGAAGTAAATATAATTTCATTGTCATCAGAACTAAAGATATCACAAGAACTAAGGAACACACTAACTTATATGACAAGTTAAAAAGATCTTTTGTTTCCGCGATTTTTATATTACACAATTTAAATAAAATTAATTTAAACGGATTAATCGCGTATATTTTCGTATTCGAAAACATTCGTGGTCAGGTAGACTCGTCCACCCGTGATCAGCGAATACTGTAAAGTGTTCGAAACGTCAGATTTTCAAAAATGTATATTTCCGAATTCCAAAATATACGCGATTAAACGATAAGTTAAATAAAAAAGTTTATATAGCAATATTTTTTTATATTTATTAAATTCATCAGTGGTATTTTTTTAGTTTCACGCTTTTATCCCGCATAGCAGGGTAGACAAAAAATGCCTAGTGTCAAGATTTCCAACGAATTCGAGACATTGCGTGTTGAGTGGTAAAACTCAACGCCGCCTTCTTACAAGAGCGAGGAAGTGAGTGGGAATTGCAAAATCAAATAATAATACAAATATTAATTACTTCTTATACATTTTTTTCTGTTTTTAGCTTCACGCTTTTCATCCCGCATAGCAGGGTAGATAAAAAGTACCTAGTATCAAGATACTCCGAACTTCGCTTTACATCGAATCCAAGACATTCCGCGTGGAGTGGTGAAACTGACATTTACTCCTGTAACGATACTAAGGCAATATATCAGAAAAGTATGAATGCTAGAAATTTGTAGATATTATGTTTAGGTGATATAAAGTTTTTAACATTTTGAATTAAAAATGTATCGTAACTATATGTATTACAATGTTCAATTCCACACTTGGGATTAGAAAACTTTTTAAAAAAATATATAAATTTAAACACAGGCGGATTCAAACCGACGCCTCTTGAAAACGTTTTTTAACGTTTTCTGTATTGTTGTATTTATACTCAAAATAAAGAAGAATATATATATATATATATATATATATATATATATATATATATATATATATATATATATAAGGCAAGAAATATAAATTGAAATATTTCAAACTAAGAACTACTACTACTAGAACTACTACTACTACTACTACTACTACTACTAAAGAAAGAACTGAATAATTTGTTTATCTACCCGTCACGTATTTTATGCTTATTTACTAATTCCCCACTAGGTTTTTAAGCTTTAACGTATAGCAGGGTACTCAGAGAGTGCCTAGTATGAAGATACATTCCATTTTGACTGGCGGAACACAACGCCGCTTTTCCCCGCGTTCGCATTTCTCCGAGTGGGAATTGAACCCACGACTGTTCGTGTTTACATTCAGACATCATTGTATATTATTAGCAATACCAATGGCTTTCAACGTACTTGACCTAATTTCGTCAAATGATTCTCCACACAATAATAACTACGCACGTGAATAAACAAACGGACAAAGACGTTTATATGTTTTGGCTTTAAAATTAATATAATTTTTAACTTTAATAAAATTAAATTTGACTTCATCGTGGCACAGTGGTGTATCGTTTTATCTAAAATCGAAGGTCTTAGGTTCGAGGAATATTCTGAGGATTTTTTTTATTTTAGTCTCACGCTTTTATCTCGCATAGCAATAGGGTAGATAGGAAGTACTTAGTATCAAGACACTCCGTAAGCTCTCCGCCAATTTGGAAACATTTCTTGTTGAGTGGCGGAGCTCAGCGCCGCGCTTTATCTTATCAGAGCGAGGAAATGAAAATAAATAAAATATAATAATATTATTTAAATAATATATTTATATTTACCTGTTCGTAAGCCAAAGCGCGGCGTTGATTACCGGCAAATGAACACACAATTCGGTTAGAAAGTATGTGTCGGAATTTCTGATTTTAACTTCGTTTTGTAAACTAAAAATGTTCATTATTCATCATTAAACAATCAAAGGCAAAGGTCTTATTTGAACTACATAGTGTTAGAACACTCCGCTTTCTCCGATTCTTAACATTCTTTCCTTTCTTTCCTCAAGCTATAGAACAGTTCGCATATACTTATAAATACAGAAGGAAGTTAGAAGCCTGATATATGTATAATAATTAATACGTGAGTGTACGTTTGTAGGTGAAGGTCGGGTCACGTGGCTACTATAATCGTTTGTAAGCTATAAATAGTTATCGTTAGTACAATTCTTGCATATTAAATATGCATTTGCCCTCATTTATATTTAATAAATATCTAGCCGTTATTTACTAAATAATACGGGTATTAACATTTTTAACGTCATATGACAGTTATGGATTCACACAATTACAATCATTGGACGGTTACCATTAAGCGCGGGTTCAAATCCCGTTACGTCCATTGAGAGCCTAGTGTAGCAGTGTAGTAGGACACAAGGCTTTGACTGTTTCCCGCCCAAAATAGAATGATGCGTGTTGAGTGGTGAACTTGACTTTAATCATTCCCCGTCTGGGTATCGAACTCACAACCAATCGCGCTTACAGTCAAACACTGTGCCACTGCGTTACGATGGCTACGCTTTAATGCGTTTTAAAAAATGCTATCTTAAGTGTGGAATAACACTTCAATAACAGTAAAGTCGGAATATATAGTTCTCATATAATAATAAGACAAAGAGAACCTTGTGTCTACACACTCGGCACTCCACTTTTAGCCCAAAATCGAGACATTGCGTGTTGGGTGGCGGTAGTTAACGCTGTACATGTGTTGCTAAAGAGGATGACAAAAAATATCTACAATTATAATAAAAATGTAACTGATCGCTGTCGGTACATGGAAGGTATAAGAGAAAAGCTGCTACTAGAGGCATTTACTAATACATTAGAACAAAAAAAATGATTTTTTTATTTGTTTGTCTGTGCGTTTGTAGTCAGGCGCTTTTTTTTTGCACGCTAATCTCGGAAACGGCTCAACCGGTGTAAATGCAGTGCTCATTGTTTTATTTCTGTTTATTTCAATAGTTTTGTATGTAAAAAAATATATCAATTTAAAGTATTCAATTAGAGTGATTCACGTTCACATAATTCATATTTCATTATTGGGAATAGAACCCACAACCAATCGAGTTTATAATGAACGTATCTGCGGCACAATGAATTCTTATATTTTAAATGCTTGGCCTAACGGATTTCAATAATATTTTTTTTAAGTTTTAATTTTAAACTGCATAAAGCGAGTAGAATAAAAATAGATTAAATTAAATAATTTCTTCAAGTAAGAATCGAACCCTAAACCATTGTGTTTATAGCCACTGTTTCACTGCGACTTTGAAGCGTTGTTTTTTCTTCTTGGTAGTTGTTCTTGTAACAAACAACAAAATGATTTAGATAACAGAACGATAACAATATTGTATTAAGGTAAGCATTGTTTGAATAATGCGTTAGATAATTAAATAAATATTTTGTATTGTTTGTGAAAACCACCTTTAGTATTAATGTTTTGATGTAAGTTTAAGAAAGAAACAGTCAGCGGAGTGTCTTGACACTAAGTTGTTTCTGGCTACCTAGTGATAAGTCACTACACAACATCAACGACTGTCCGTTTTAGACTACTGGGTGTTTTGTGACTATTTCGTCAATGTAATACAAAATATACATAATACTAACTAAATATATTCAGATTTTAATCTGGTATTTTATTAACAAAAAATGGAAGATATTTATTTAATTGTGTTTAAAAGGTTTTTCCATTTTTTTCAGCAGTAATTTTCTGCTATTTTGTCGATTTCTCGCAATGATTTTTTAATAGAATTTTTAATTGCACAATCAGATCAATCAGATTAAAATACATGAAAATCTCAATCAAACCAAATCAATCGTCAATCCGGGTTCACAAAGTCTTTGTGCCAAGATGATCGCGATTTTTCAGAATTTTTGCATTTTTTAAGGATATTTTACAATTTTTTTTTATAATTAAAAAAGTTTATTATTAAAGTATGATCGGAATTAGTATTTAACAGATCAAAATACAAGAAGATTGTGCTACTTTGAGATCTCAATTTTTTTGCTTTGTCAAAACATTGAATTTTCGCTACTTTGTGAAGTTTTTTTTGCAAGTAACTCGAAATTCAAGGCTGGACGGCCTAACTGTCGAAAAACATGTCCGTAAATAAGTGGCGCCCGGTGTACTGATATTTGCTTTTGTGTGCCGGTGTTATATTTCTTCATATAAGTCACTGCACACACAGAGCGTATTTCTTTAATTATCATAAGGATCTTTATATTTTTGTTCTATTTTTTTTATTAAATGTAGTTATTTAGAAGTATCATAATTATATCTAATCAGCTTCACGCTTTACCCCGCAGCCTAACAGGTAGCAGTACACACTACCCTAGCAGGGTAGTTAGACACAACCCAGTGTCAAGACACTCCGCTGATTGTTTCCGCCAGAAATAAAGATTTAGGCAGTAAGTTCCTAATAATAAGAAAACTACAAAAAAAACATTACATTACAATTATAACTTGCATAATTTATATTAATTATATATTATTTGTATCTATGTTATTGTTATTATATCAAAACAGCAAGAAATATCTCAGGACGCATACGAAGGAGATGCAATACAAAAATATTTTTATTGCCAATAATAAAATAATTTCAGTAGTTTAGTATATGTTATATATTCGAGGGTGTATGTAGTTAATTAATTCTTATTTTCTACTCAAAGGTATATATATCCTTCTCCGTTTTCCGAGCTTAACACCGCGCTTTTACTTCCCTGAAACCAGAAACATACCCCCAAATGTTAAAAGAAATAAAATTAGAAAAAAAACCATTATTCTAAATATTTGTTTTATTTTAATAAATTATGAATACACCTAACATTTGTTACATTTAAATAATACTTATCTAAAGATATATGTACATATAACATACTAATGCTTTAATATAAATCCTGTAGTAATAATTTTTTTACCCTTATCCTGGTGAGGGTATCAGGTTCAACCTATGAAAGTATTGTATTGTTGCCAGATCCGGACACGTGTACAAATTTTGAAAAAAAAAAACAAGATGACATAAGGGATTTTGTTAAGTTGATAGATTCAGGTCAAGATACTAGTAGGGTAATAAGCGTTTATTCTACAATTATTCTATAATATCACAATATTCATTTGGGTATCATTTTCAAATTAGCTTCTTCATCTCTATTTATTTCATTATCTGTGAACTTGCCAAAATTGAAATAATTCTCTATTTGCTGTAAAGTTCTGTCCTTAGTTTCCGGGAGGATAAAATATAAGGCTATCAGAGCCACCGCCATGAGAGACCCAAAAAGTGCAAAAGTACCGTGTACTTTAATAATGACCAGTAAATATGGGGTTACTTGCATAGCGCCTAGCACGTAAAGCGACATGATCAACCCCGCCACTGCCGAGCCGGCTCCTCTATGAGCCAGAGGGAACACTTCTCCCAACAACGCCAGAGGTATCGGTGTACAACCTAAGTTAGATAGAATAAAGTACAATGAGAACAAGCCAATAGGTATCCATGTGTGTTCCTTCGAAACAATGCCAGCGGACACCAAATATAAATATAAGCAGACGCATGATAATACAAATATTGAAATAAATCCACTTCCCAAAAGAAGGGTCCGCCTTTTCATCAGTTTGACAAGAACTGACGAGAATAATGCACTTGCTGTTATAATTATATCTATAGCCAAAGTGTAATAAAACGACGACGTTTTACTTCCAGTGATCTCCTCAATTATTTGTAGCGCATAAGCGGGGAACACGTGCCTGCCGCAGGATTCCAGAAGCAATCCGCTGAACACGATAATTAACAAGGGCTTCACAAAATCCTTTTTTGTAAATTTCTCAAAAAACTCCTTGATTTGGGAGAGTATAGACGAAGGAATTGAATATTCCGCTTTCTCTTTTTGCGCTCTGATCAACTCGTCTATCTCGAATGTCGATTCCTTTGATTTACCTCTTAGCCAGTAGAAAGATTTCTTGCTTTCTTCATACCGTTTCTGTTCTACTAACCACGCCGGACTTTCAGGCCACGTGAATATGATAAACAAAGCCATTATTAGTGGTATAAGAACCATTAAAGCTACCGTCCTCCACGTGTAATAGTGGCCGAGGGTATGGACCACTGTATTACCAATACATACTGCAGCTGTTTTGAGGTTGAGAAACATTCCTCTGTTTTTTGGACTTGTATATTCTCCTATAACGACTGCTCCTAGAGAGACCGTGGCTCCAGCAGCCAGACCACATAGACATCGCCCGATTATAAGCAGGAGTATATCGTTAGCGCTCCACACCAGCAACCACCCCACCATACCGGGCAGCACCACTACCACGTGCGCCAACTTCCGTCCGTACATGTCCATGAGAAGGGAAGAGAACAGGAAACCGGGGATTGAAGAAACTCCGACACATGAAGCTGAAAATAATTACGAAAGAATGTTTAATACTCGGGAAGAAATTATATAGATAATTATAATTAATAGTTTAGTTAATAATATCTTTGTGGTGTATTAGACCTCTTCCGGAATGATTGCTAGTGGGTTCAAATCAAGAATGTTTACATATGTATTTATTTCTTTACTTATTAAGTTGCATATTGTAAATACTATTTATACACTTTTTTATAGCTTTACGCTATGTGCCTGGTGACAAGACACTCCGTACTTCGCTTGCCACCGAATTCGAGATATTGCATATTGAATGGTGGAACTCAACGTCGCACTTTGTCTTTTATCAGAGCGAGGAAGTGAATATAATTTAAATATAATCACTCCCTCAAGTGGGGATCGAACCCATAACCGATCGCGTTTACAGTCAGACGCTGTCCCACTGCGCCACTTAATAATATTTCTTAAAAAAAAAGAAAAAATGTAAAGATAGTTTCTTGCGTTATGTTTAAGATTTAGTGCCGTCATATTTTATACTAAATTTATTTAAATATAAAAAAAATACACTATTATACTAATATTGTATCAATACTTGTTATACTATATTTCGACAATATAATTGTAAGCATCGGTGGTTCAGTGGTAGAATGCTCGCCTGCCACGCGGGCGGCCCGGGTTCGATTCCCGGCCGATGCATGATTCTTTTTACTTTTTAATTAATTTTTTTTTATCAATATTTTTATTTTTTACCAATATTTTTATATTTTTATTATTTATATTTTTATTAAGATTTATTTTGTACATTAAAAGCTCAATTGGTCTTTTTTACTTATACAAAAACATTAAAAGAAATCAAGAAATTAATAAAAAAGTAAATAAAAAGTATTTTGTATAAACATATATCAATTCTAAATATTTTGTTTGAAAAAATTATAGCACGTACCAAGACCACTCAAAAGAAATTGCGGGCATTCACTAGTATTAAATATCATTGTCGTTATATTTTGCTAATTTAAAGTGTTATTCCACACTTAGGATTAGAATACATTTTTAAAAAAACGTATAAAACTTTAAATGCAGCCAGTAGTACAACGCGTGACTTGTCGATTAGAGAGCTAGGGCGGTTTGGATGAGGTGCTGGTTCAAATGCCTTTGCGTTTAAATTTTATACATATTTTTCAACACACCACGTGGGCGAAAACGCGAGAGGAATCTAGTCTTTAATAAACAAACAAAAATACATACCTACCCAAGAAGCCGTGTATAGATCGACTTTTATATCAGAATCTGGTTTTAATATTGCAGGTAGCAGGACCGACGGGAAGCTGAGCACCATGCCTTGCGCCAGCATGTTCAAGAGCACGCCCGACACCGCCCATGACTGAAACAAACACAAAAATAACCAAATGTTAGAACAATTATAATATACTTACACACATTTCCTACATATGTATAGCACGCGTAGGGACTTTCTGTCCGATTTCCAGACATTTCGTGTTTATTCGCGGAACTTAACACCGCGTTTTAAAAGAGCCCAAATATACACATTTTACAAAGTGTCAGTGTTGTCAGTCCTACTGGAAGCTACCACCGGCTCGGAAGCCAGTTCTTACAGAGCAGAGCCACAGAGAAACTCAACAGTTGTTCTCTATATTTAATATCTATATTTATATATTAACACATGAAGCAAGTTTTGCGCCTTTGTAAATTTGACTATTATAATAATGCCTGAGGCCGGTAGTAGCGCAGTGGGACAGCGTCTGACCGTAAACGCGATTGGTTGTTGGTTCAATTCCCACTCGGGGGAGTGATTATATTAATTATTTTACTTCCTCACTCAACACTTTCTGTATACGTGATAAAAAGCCTGAAGATAAAATAAAAATACGTCTATTATTTTGTTATGAAATATAATAATAAACTAACAACATTTAGTGTTACACATTTGTATCATTCACGTTGCTAAGGTAACGCGTCGTTGACGTCAACCGGACGTATAAGTATGTAGTAAAAATTAAGCAATAAACTAATTAAGAAGTTGTATTGTTTAAACATCGCCTTAGCCTTGATTAAAACTTGTCCGATAAGAAACGACAAATGATTTAATTTTTATCTTATATAATTGCCATCTTAGAAAGAATTAACATCAAAAACACCTTCATTGTTTTTTCCGCATAATAGGAAAGGCATGGACCTGCCAAGGTCATGGTCAAATTCGGCTTCCTGAACCTTGGCTAGGGGCGCAGATGTAGCACCCTGAAGTTTTATTGGGTAAACGAGGCGCCTATATTTACCAAACGGAAGTCCCAAAACCCGATCCTGAGTCCTCGATCGAGAAGGTAATAGGTAAGTATTAGGATTTCCTTAAGAAAAAAAAATTGGCATAGACAACCGAATGTCAAGACTCTGTTGTCTCCTTTCTGCTTGAATTTGAGACATTGTCTGTTTTATATCGATGCTCAACGCCACACTAGCTTAAAACTCAGAAGGCGTCTTTTTCGGGGTAAAAAAATTTGGAGTTTTGAGAGGATTTGAAATTTAAAACAGAATTCCCTAACTACTTTGATATTATTATAGCCTTTGGTTTTGTTTCTTTTTCTCTTCAAAAAGGGGTAATCGCATATATATGGGGCAGGTTATGGCACAGTGGGATAGGATCTGATTGAAAACGTGATCGGTTGTGGGTTCGTTTCCAACTTGGTTATATTTAAATTATTGTTATTTTCATGCTCTGGTAGGATAAAACGCGGCGTTGAGAGCCGTCATTCAACACACAAAGTTTCGAATTCGGAGCAGAGTATGGAGTGTCTTGACACTAGGTACTTATTATATACACAATTTAAAGTGCTTAGCTTATAAAAGAGAGACAAAGGTTAGTTGACAACGATCAGGCTTACCCCTGCTTGTGAGCTTTTCACATCACTAGATATTACTAAGCAAAGTCCCTCTATTTTCTCTGTCTGTATGTATGAATATGAATAAAATTTTTCTTAATATTTCATGTACAGAATTGACTTTTTCTACATTTTAATTCTGAGTCTCATTTGTATATCTGTTAATATGGGGTTTCCCAATAAGAACAATATGTTTTAAAATTGAAATAAAATATGTAATATATGTTAGAATTTCATGCTCAATAGCTTTATTTGATAGGAAATTTTATACTATTTATGATTTAAACAAAATATTGTTCAAATGACTACCACGACTTTTTTTGCACTGGTGAATACGATCGGTCCAATATTCGATGACTCGGTGCAGCATTTCGGCTGGTATGGCCGCTATAGTCGCTGGAATGTAGCGTTCAAGGTCTTGAATCGTAGCTGATTTATTGGCATATACTTGAGATTTAACATACTTCCACAAAAAATAGTCCAAGGGTGTTAAATCGCATGTTCTTGGTGGCCAATTGTGAGGACCGTTGCGAGAAATAACCGACTCACCAAACTTATTACGCAATAAATCCATTGTGATGGTCACAGTGTGGCGTGTTGCACCATCTTGTTGAAAATAAATGTCGTCCGTATCGATTTCATACACTTCATGAAAAAAAATCGTTCAACATGTCACGATAACGGTCGCCATCGACATTAACAGTACGGCCTTCGTCGTTTTTGAAAAAGTACGGGCCAATGATTCCATCGTACCATAATCCGCACCAAACAGTAAATTTTTCAGGATGTGATGGTGTTTCATGATCAACTCTTGGATTCGACTCACTCCAGTAACAACAATTCTGTTTGTTCACATAACCATTGAGCCAAAAGTGAGCCTCGTCTGAAAAGATGATTTTCCTATGAAATTCGGTGTCCGTTTCCATCATTTCAAGCGCCCAATCAGCAAATTCACGACGTAATCGATGGTCTGCTAGGTAGAGTTCTTGTCCCAACACAATCTTGTATGGATGTAGGCCAAGATCCATGCCACGTAAAATTCGCCAGGTTGTCATTTTGGATAAGCCCAATTCTTGTGCACGTCGTGGAACGGAAACATTTTGATTTTCTTCGACACTGGCTGATACGGCGGCAATATTTTCTTCACTACGGCCTGTCCGTTGTCGTGTTGGTAGTCTACTATCGTGAAAAGAATATTCACTTTCCAGTTTTTGGATTATGCGACGTATAGCGAGCTCAGACGGTGCACCATGACGACCATATTTAGTACGAAATGCTCTTTGAGTAGAGACAATACTTCTCGAATTTTGATAGAAAATTTGAACAATCTTCAAACGTTGAGGTAACGTAAACTTGTTCATGATTAAATGGCAAAAATTTATGAACACAAAACAACACAAATGTCAAATGTTAAGCAACCAAGATGGCGGCTGTGAGCTATCAAAATCCTACCATCCCTATTGGGAAACACTGTATAATAATTTCGAAATAGATTGGTTGGTGGATTATTTCTAAGATTTAATATTAGTTTTATTATTCAATAAAATCCATGAATTTAGTGAGAAAGCAAGCAGACGAATGAACGAAATATATATAATTACGAGATGAAGCGGCCAAAGTCGTGAGGGAACCACTAGTTAAAAACCAAAAGTATAAGAATTTCGACGCAGCTGGTAGTATAACGCATGGCTTAGCGATCATAGCGCTTGGACGGTATCCAAGAGGCACGGGTTCGAATCCCGCTGCGTTCAAATTTTTATACGTTTTTTCAAAAATGTTTTCTAATCCTAAGTGTGGAATAACACTTTAATAATAGTAAAAACTAAAAGTATTTCACACGAAGTTATCCACAATAATATTGTCTGTATGTAAAATTTGCGTTATTAAAAATAATTATACGTGTTATATTTTACGCTTTTTTAGCTTCACGCCGTATCCTTCACTGGGTAGTCAGAGACAACGGAGCGCCAAACGCTACGGTCCCTGCGTACCTCTTTCGCCTCGTCCATAGTCAATACCCTGTTCACACACACCCTTCGGGGGATCCTCGTGCTTTCTACGTGACCTACCTCCATTGTGTTCGATACTGTGTTTTCAAAGGTCAACCGAGGTCTCACCCTTAACTTCTTTTTACCACTATTTGCTGTAATTTTTAGAACCTGTCACTCTATCACACTTATTCACTTTATAACCACTACACAAAAGTAACAAGAATGGTGATTTAGCGTTTGTTTCTCAGTATTTGTTAGTAACATAATATAAATCAAATAAATAGCTAATATATTTAATATTTGATAAATTTAAATTAAAAAAGATTAATCTGACGCGTTTTAACGTGAATTAAAAATTAAAACAACATGAATTTTATACGAGAATAATGAATTTATAATGAAAAACCAAAATAATAAAAAAAAAACAATTTATGGGAAACCATTACAGAATATACATTCTGTAATAAACAATAGAATTTTATATATATATATATATATATATATATATATATATATATATATATATATATATATATATATATATATATATATATATATATGTATATATATATATATATATATATATATATATATATATAATTATAATTATTTACCTGATACTGCTCTTTATTGCAAGTAAAAATAACAATAACTAAACGTTTTAGCGTTTTTTAAAATGAAAATGTATTTTATATGAAACTATTTTAAGCTATTATTATTCGCTACTTATTGTTATATCAATCTATATAATTTATGTTTGTATCTACCGACAGACAAATGCCACCTAACTATGACCACTATAGTAAAGTGTTCAAAACGTCAGGATTCCAGAAATGTATTCTCGAAGACCAAAATATACGCAATTAATCCGTTTAAAATAGTTTTATATAAAATGGTATAATAATCACTAATATCAAGTACTAATTATGAAAATAGTTACTTATATATTGCATTTCTCCTTATAAATAATCCACCGAACCAAACAAAATTTTATTAGATTTTGTGTTCATATAGTTACCCGTGAATATTCAAAGATTGCGGGATTTCAAATTATCTTTCTTCGATTTTCTTTACTTTCGATTAACTGAACTTAACTTAACTTGATAACAATGGAGGGTCCAAGACTGATGTAAAGTTATTAAAATCACCAACCTGCTTAACATCCGGCAGCATACTCCTTGCGTTAAGAACAAAGAGAGAATCTGAGACTAATGGAATGTTCTTCAATACTGTCTGTTAGAGACAAGAATGTAACGAACATCAATATAACGTTATATTACACGCTCTTATGTGGATTATGATATCTTTAAACAAATAATGTATTATAAAATACACGGCAGGTAAAAAAAAGAAATTGTTGGAAATATGCTAGAGGCCACCGTAGCGTAATAGGGAAGCGTCGATATACAAATATAAATAAACACGATTGGCTGTGGGTTCGATTCCCTCTCGGGAGAATGAAAATATATGAAAATCAGTTTTAAGTAAAAATAAGTGCGGCGTTGAGTGCACCGCTCTATACATATAGTATTGAATTTGGGAGGAAAATTGTGAACAGAGTGTCTTGACACTAAGTTTTCTCTGGCTACCCTGCTATGCGAATTCAAATTTGCGTGACGCCTATTCCCTCCTGTACTTGACTGACTTATTCCCTCCTGTACTCTTTGCGTTCCCTCAAAAAGTTAGCAAAGTTATTTTTGCGTGAACAAACATATGAACGTACAAAATTTTCTTAATAAAATATAATAGGAACATAATAAACTTAATTAGTAGTTGGTTTAGATTTATAAAATATTATTAACTGAGACATTAGCCTTATCTTATTTACTTGTTATTACAGATATCAGATAAGGTTCCCTGGTGTTTCGAGAACAAACAGAAAACCCTTTGTATTTACAAGAAGTCAAGATTTTAGTAATTCAGGATTCTATTTATCGTAAACCTTCAAATTCTATAGAAAATTCATATTTTTCACCTTTAAATGTGTACGTTATATTTTAGTCGCACTTTTAAGAACGTGTGGTCTCAAAGACCGCAAAGTGGTTGCAGAAAAAATACATTTACAATTATTTATAATTATTATTAAAGTTAAGTGGTTAAGCGTTGTCACGAACGACATGAATAGCTGCGATCTGGAGGAGGAAGATGTCTATGATAGAGCGAAGTGGAAGAAGATTAGCAGGAAAGCGGACCCCGTCACAAGACGGGACATATATATATATATATATATTATATATATATATATATATATATATATATATATATATATATATATATATATATATAAATATATATATATATATATATATATATATATATATATATATATATCTTCTTCTTCTTAGCGTTAATCCCGTCTTGTGACGGGGTCCGCTTTCCTGCTAATCTTCTTCCACTTCGCTCTATCATAGACATCTTCCTCCTCCAGATCGCAGCTATTCATGTCGTTCGTGACAACGCTCAACCACCGCAATCTCGGTCTTCCCCTTCGTCGCTTGCCAGGTAAAGTGAAGTTGAGAGTTCTATTGCCTATGTATTGAGGTGGTCTTCTTTTAACATGCCCATACCATCGTAGCCGATTTTCTTGCAATTTGTCAGCGATGTCGCGTATCCCGAGGCTACCCACAAACACACACACACACGAATGGAATTAACATGCTTTTTTGTTACTGCCCTAGTCTCGCTTCCATATGTGAGAACTGGTCTTATGATGGACTTATAAACTAGCCCTTGACTAAACTAGAACTTGATGGGCATCCTCGTGTCACAAGTGACTCCAGTAAGCTCACGCCACTTTATCCAAGCAGTGGATATACAGTGTTGAAGGTTGCTTACCAGGCTACCGAATTTGTCTATCATGCTACCCAGGTATTTTTACTCGTCGCACTGTTGTACCTCCTGGCCATCAATCACTATTGAGTCAGTGCGAGGGGTAGAGACATTACATTCCATGTACTGGGTCTTAGCTACACTTAGTACCAATCCTCCTGCTTGTAGTTGTTCTTTCCACGCGCTTAATGCTACTTCCAGATCTTGGCGATTTGATGTACATATTGCTAAATCGTCTGCGTATATGAAAGTCCATGAAGCTTTTTGTTGAGCATCTTCAGTGAGTGTATCCAGCAGTAGACTGAACAAGAACGGACTTAGCACTGAACCTTGATGAACCCCTTCACTGACTGGGATGGATTTTGTCACTCCCACCGGTGTTCTTATGAAGGAACGCGCATTTCTATACATGTCGGCAATGGAGGAGACATATGCTTCAGGGATATTACGAAACCTGAGACTCCACCATATAGTGTCTCTAGGGACTCAAAAGCCTTTTCCATATCCAGAATTGCAAAGGGGTTTCTCTTTTGCTCTGTATTCTTCAGCTATCATGGTCATGGCAAATATCAGGTCAATTGTTAACAAACCTGGCACAAATCCGTACTGATTTTTGGAGAGCGTACATTCGGCACATAGACGACTGTCAATGACTCTCTCATACAGCTTCATTGTATGGCACATAAACTTAATGCCTCGGTAGTTAGTGCATTTGCCTTTATAGATTGGAATTATCACGCTCATTCTCCAAGCACCCGGAATGCCGCCTTGTTCCAGCAATATTTTGTTAAACAAGTTCGTCAATACGATTTTTCCTCAATCACCCAGACACTTCCACGCTTCCACAGGAATGCCATTTGGACTCATGGCCTTTTTGTTTGGCATTTTCTTAAGCACTCCCTTAACCTCCCTTGCTGTTATAGGGGGTATGAGGCCCAGGTTTTTAATAACTCGTGGTAAGCAGACTTCCGTGATATTAGTGTTCAACAAACCATCATAACACTTGTGCCATGTTTTTAAGATATCCATGTTATTGTACACCAAATTTCCATCTGGTCCCTTAAGTATTTTATTTTTTACAAAATCTCTGGTAGCTAGGTTGCGCAATTTAGCTAACTTGTATATGAGCTTATGACCTTATGACCTTTTCTAAGGATGCATACAGTTCTTTTGTAGCTTTTGATCTTCGGTTTAAAGACATTTATTTCTCAAAAAGAACACAAAAGTTCACTTATAATAAAAAATTACAATTATTTTTCTTGAGGGTACATTTAAAAGCCTGCCTTATGAATAATATACAGTAAAATAAAATGTTGCGGGTATATTACACAAACATGTTTAGGTAGGGATTACATTAACTTATAAATTATTTTGCACATATTCCATTACACGTTTTTTGAATATAGGAAAACTCTTGCTTTTAATGATTAAGTCTGATAGTTTATTATAAATTTGAACTCCTTCAAATAAAATGTAAAGAAATTTTGTTTTTTGTATAATTCAGCGGATGGCGTCATATAATCATATTTATAAAGAACTTTAATAATTTTATTTTGTAAGATTTGTAATGACTTTATGTTAGACTTCGCAGCAGTTCCCCATATTTCAATAAGATATTCGATATGAGGTTTCACTAAAGAATTATAAATAATAGGACGAATTTTATTAGGTATACATAAAGAAATCTTACGTAGTGCTCCTACCAAAGGGGATATTTTATTTTAAGATGATCAATATGGTATTGCCAGGTTAACTTGCTATCTATTATAAGACCTAAATATTTTTCATGATCAGTTTTATTTATTGGCTCGTTAAAAATTGTTAGTTGGTCATGATTTGGTATATTTTTATTTTTAGGCGCGAAGATCATATATGATGTCTTTTTGGTATTAATAGTTAATAAATTAGAAAGAAACCATTCACTAATAACATTTAAATCACGTTGAGCTACGTCAAATATATTTTTAATGTTATCACTAAAGTAAAATAAGCTTGTGTCATCCGCATACAAAGTTATATCTCCAGATAAATTAATGCTACTAATGCTATTTATATAAATTAAAAATAATAGCGGTCCCAAAATAGAGCCTTGTGGTACTCCATATGTTAACGTTGCGGGCTTACTTTGAAATTTTCCGATTTTAATAATTTGCTTGCCACGATGTAAATATGATTCTAAAATTTTGATTGCCGAACCTGTTATACCTTCCTTATGTAGTTTTTGTAATAATAAATTATGGCTGACCGTGTCGAAAGCCTTTTTTAAATCGATAAAAATACCTAGAACGATTTGCTTACTATCCAACGTGTTTTTAATTTTGGTGACAATATCCACAGTTGCTGAAAGTGTATTAGATTTCGGACGAAAGCCATATTGTTGACTAAAAAAGAAGTTTTATTTATTGAGGTAATTATAAAGACGTACATATATTAATTTATCTTCTACTGCGATCACCTTTCGGGCCTCTTTCTTAATCTGTTTATACCGCTGTCTATCTTCATTTGTCTTGGTGAATTGCCATGTTTTATGCGCCTCTTTCTTTTTTCTAAGGACTGTGCGTACGAGTTCACTCCACCACCACGTCTCCATTGGTATGCGCTTTCCACCTTTCGTTCGCCCCAGTATCTTTCCTGCTGCTTTTAGTATCTTGGCTTGTATGTCCATCCACATCATGTTTACATCTTTATGAACTTCTCCCGGGAATATAAGGTTATCTAATTCATTACAAAACTCCTGTACCTTGTCTCCTTTCAAGAGCCACCATTTGATGAGTTCTGGTTCCTTTTCTATTCTAGGTGTTGCTTTTGGTTTAAAAGTCATGTCCATGACTACAACTCGATGTTGTGGTGCAACGCATTCTCCGGGTATAACTTTGCAATTTTTGACCCTACCGATTAGGTTTCTGTTTACCAGAATATAATCTATCTGTGAACTCGTTGTGCCACTTTTATATGTGATCAAATGTTTAGGCTTCTTGATGAAAAACGTGTTGACTATAGCTAGATCGTGAGACATGGCGGATTCCATGATCGATTTACCCTCTTCGTTTGCAATATCATATCCGTGACCTCCGTGTATGACATACGCTGTCGAGACGTGGACACTGACAGTAGGGCTGGTCCACAGATTTAAAGTCGCTCAGCGAGCTATGGAGCGAGCTATGCTCGGGGTCTCTCTCAAGGATAAAATCAGGAATGAGGTTATCCGTGAGAGAACTAAAGTAACCGACGTAGCTCGCAAAATCAGTAAGCTGAAGTGGCAATGGGCCGGTCACGTCTGTCGCAGGACCGATGGCCGTTGGAGCAGACGAGTCCTGGAGTGGAGACCGCGTCTTGGCAAACGTAGTGTAGGACGCCCTCTGGCCCGCTGGACTGACGACATACGCAAGGTTGCCGGAGCGGGCTGGATGAGGGTTGCGGAGGACCGGGATGTTTGGCGCAAACTTGGGGAGGCCTATGTCCAGCAGTGGACTGCAATTGGCTGACGATACGATACGACCTCCGTGTATACGTTGAAACGGTTGATACTCTCTACCCACGTGGCCATTTAAGTCACTGCCCATTATGGTAATTTCGGTACTAGGTATTTCTTGTAAGATGTCATCTCGAAGAGTCCAAAATAACTTTTTTTCAGCTTTAGTACACCCTACTTGAGGGGCATAGGCAGTAACGATGTTCACTACCTCGCCATGAACCACAACTTTGACACTCATAGCTCTATCACTAAAGCGCTTTACTTCGATTATATTGTCGAGATATTCTTGACTAATTGCTATTGCCACGCTATTTTGTCTTCCTCGCGATCCTGTGTACATTAGTTTGTATCCTTCCCCGATGTTACGAGACTTGGAACCTTGCCATTTGGTTTCTTGAAGACAGATGATATCCAACCTGCGGCGTTTAAATAAGTCTGCGAGTTCTTTAGTCCTCCCTGAAAGAGTTCCAACATTCAACGTAGCGAAGCGGACTTTCTTGTTGCTTTCCGGGACTAGCTTCTTTAGTCGGACCCGTCCTTGATCCGATAGCCCTCGTATACTTGTCGCAGAGGTAGGGCGATGTAGCTGCGCGTCGTTTTGTGGCGACGCCCTATCTGTCTTACGATATTCCCTTTGCAACCTTTTCATCCGTTCCAGAAAATTGATGTTTTGGGTTTATTAGTCCAGTGCCGATTGTCATCTGACGCACTAAAGCAGGAAAACCCTCGAACCTAAGGTATTAGTTCGATAGTGTAAGTATTTAGGCTTACACAAAGTGAGATCTGGTTATACTGCCAAGCAGTCGTCAGAGCCTCGTCTGTTGTCTAGCAGGGAGTACCACGGTGACTACAAGAATCACCGTCGCCAGCTATTCATACGAACTACCAGCGCGGGTAGGTGAGGTTGACAGTTGGGTCGGATTAGGTCTTAGTTCCGTTTTTCCCTTACTATTATATATATATATATATATATATATATGTATGGACCAAGTAAATACAGATTATTTAATATATATTTTACATGTCACAAATGGCATGGCATGGCACGTTGCATGACGTTCATGTCACTTAATAGGAACATATATAACATATAAAATTTACTTTTTTAGCAGCACAATTTTTTAACAAATATAAATTTATAATTAATATAAATAACAAACATATTTTTTCAAAAAAACTTAAAAACATCTAATATCAAAGGTTATTTAAGAGATATATTTTCCCCTAATATTAACGTCAATGTGATTTAATCCCTTTGGCAACTATCCTGCTAATTTCTTTAGGTAAAATCAATATTTTCCTTGTCTGGTAACAACATTTTTTTTGTCTTTTTCATGGTCGTGGAACGGAGGGTATTGACACAAGATTCTTTATGCAAATTACCTGTAATATAGCTTCAAATTGAAAAAAAAAACAAAGTTAACCCCGCCATCTTTATTATATACAGATAAAGGCAATCTCACACAGTAACAAAACCATAATAAAAATGTTGTAGGCGTTGTAATGGCATGAAGGATCTATGGCAAGAAGTTGCAAGCATAACAAGTGTTTGCTAATTAATTATCATGATTTTTCATAATATTCTGATGGAATGCATCAATTCCATTTTTGAGATTTCCATACTTTTAGTGCCATGTACCTGCCAAAGCCACAATGATCACAATTTATAGCCTATCTATCTGTTTTATGTTGGGAGCATTCTTCTTTACTAAATTGACAAAGGTCCGGGGTTCACGATCCATTCCTCAAATAACAATATATAATCTACGTAATATATATTAAGTATTAATATTTATATAGCATAAAAATATATATAATTATTATAATAATCCATCGTGGCTCAGTAGCAGCCTATAGGCAGCTAACAGTAGCGCGATGGTTGTGAGTACGATACACAAACGATACTAGAAGGAAATATATTCCTCATGTAATGCGTTGAAAACTGCCGAAACTAAAACTGCCCAATCAGAAAGTACCTAGTTTCAAGACACTACGTACTACACTTTCCACTGAATTCGAGACATTGTATGCTGCGTGGCGTAACTCAACGCTGCACTTTATCTGATCAGGGGGAGGAAAGGAATTTTTTTAAATTTAATCATTCCCCAGTGAAGGAATCTAACGCACAATAGATCGCGTTTACACATCACGCGCTGTCCCCCTGCACTTCGACCGGCCTCAAAAAAAAACCAGTACTTCAATTACATTTTTGAAAAAACGTATAAAAATTTGAACGCAGCGATTCTAACCCGCTTCTCATCGATACTGTCCAAGCGTACCGTCCAACTCTGTCCAACTGCTAAGCCATGCGTTCTATTACGAAAGATTGCTATTTTATTTTAATGTTTACTAATTTTAAAGTGTTATTCCACACTTAGGATTAGAAAACATTTTTGAAAAAACGTATAAACATTTGAACGCAGCGAGATTCGAACCCGCGCCTCTTGGTTACCGTTGAATCCCGTTGCGTTCAAATTTTTATACGTTTAATCAAAAAGTGTTTTCTAATCCTAAGTGTGGAATAACGCTTTAAAAATAATAAGCATTTAAATTCCCAAAAAAAAATTATTTTCTCAATGACGCATTGTGTAGAAGATATAGTAATATTATATAACATTATACAAGAATTTTATCAGTAAATTAATCTATGCCTTTCCTCTGGTTTTGCCTGTGATTGCACTAAATGTAGTAAAACTTAATAAACGCGATCGATTGTGGATTCGATTCCCAGCCGAGGGAATGATTATACAGTCACTAATTCGGCGGAAGGCAGAGTACGGAGTGTCTTGACACTAGGTGTTTCCTGTATACCCTGCTATCGGGATAAAAGCGTAAGGTTAAAAAAGGTATATGTATACTTATTCGTCTACTCTTGTAAGCGCAAGGATTTTTTTTAGCTTCACGTTATTATCCCGAATAGCAGGATAGGCAGAAAGTACCTAGTGTCAAGACACTCCGTACTTCGCTTTCCACCGAATTTGAGACATTGCGTGTTGGGTGGTGGAACTCAACGCCGCTCTTTGTCTTTACCAGAGCGAAGAAGTGAAAATAATTTAAATATAATCACTCCCCCGAATGGGGATCGAACCCACAACTGGTCGCGTTTACAGTCAGACGCTGTCATACTGCGCCACGACCGGCCTCAAGGGATTGTGCCACTTACGCAATGTCTCGATTTTGGGAGAAAAGCAGTCAACGGAGTGTCTTGACACTAAGTTGTCTCTGACTACATTACTGTAGTCAATTGGAATAAATAATTAATAACAATTTATATTAGTACTTCATGTATTTATAAAGATGACGATATTATCTTTATTTGAGTGTTGTAACACTCAAATAAAGATAATATAAGATAACTCAACACTAGTGGTGTTATTATTGTAAACACTTGTTAAAGTTTCAAATCTTGGTTTTATATAATAACCAAAATATTTATCTATATATATTGTACAATTTTTTTTTTATTAAGATAAAGATGGGAGAGACTGTGAATAGGTTTTTTTAATACTCTTCTCCCGCGCGCTTTTAATAGAGTGATTAAATTAGTATAGTGTTTAGTCACTACGTTCTAAATTATTGACTAGTTATAATTACTTTTTTAATATGAAAAAATGGAGGACATTATGGCACAGTAGTGAGACATTGTCTGGCTATAAACGCGATCGTTTGTCGGTTCAATTACATAATTTCTCCGTTCTGGTAAGACGTCGACGACGGTGAGCGGCGTCGATTTTGCCACTAAACACTTAATCGATTCGAACGGAAAGCGGTTAACGGAGTGTCTTGACACCATAGAGATAAAGCGTAAAGTTCCTTTTTAATATTAGCATACTAGAGATGTACCTTGACCGTGTTTGAGGAAGAAAGTAAATTTTCATAAGAAAATACTTTATAATAGTAAAATCAAGTGAATCAAGTGACTTGGATAAAAATAATGAAACATTTAATGGAAATTGTACAAATAAAAGAGAAGAAAAAAACAAAAAGTACAATGCATCGGCCGGGAATCGAACCCGGGCCGCCCGCGTGGCAGGCGAGCATTCTACCACTGAACCACCGATGCTGATACCTAACTATTTAAATAAACGAATCATTTCCAGTGACATTATGTTTATTTGAAAAATATACTAAAATAAAATATAATAAATTAAATAAAACGTCTATTTGTCACGTAAAATATATGTAACCATAGCAACTGGTACGTCACGTATCGTCAGTTTGAAGTAATCAAGTGAGTACCGTGAAATTATCAAAAATAATTTATAAATTACAAGAATGGTCCAATTCTTGTAATTTAACGTGTAAATAAAATAAACACTGTATTATGTAAATATTATATAAATACATTTTGAAAACTTGATTCAATATTCAAATTGAGGCCTACCTTGGCGCAGTGGGATGGTGTTCGACTGTAAACGCGGTCGGTTGTCGGTTTGATTCCCACTCGGTGGAGTGATCATATTTAAATTTACTGCCACTTCCTCACTCCGGTAAGACCAAGCGCGGAGTTGAGTTCCGCTACTCAAGTACAGAGTGTGTAATTCGGGATAACAGCATGAAGTTAAAAAGGAATATATATACTTCGGTAATTATATATATTCAATATTATAAGAAAGGCAAAGTAAAATAATTTTATTCAAAGTAAGAAATAATTTACCAGCAGTTCACTAAAGTTAATGCCTCAGACCTGAGAAGAACCGGCGCAAGAAACTGAGCGGCACTTTCTCTTTCTTGATAATATTTAGTATGTACATACTAATATTTAATATTTTTAAAGTGTTATTCCATACTTAGGATTAGAAAACAATTTTGAAAAAAAAAGGTATAAAAATTATGAACGCGCCTCTTCTTGGACGGTATTAAGAGGCGCGGGTTCGAATCCCCCTGCATGCAAATTTTTATACGTTTTTTTTTTTCAAAAATGTCAAGTACATACTATCTACTTGTACTCGTCTATATCTATTGCAAAGATATAAAATACCATACGTCCCATTAAATTGTTATCAAACAAACAGTACGCAATGTGTCCTTATCTTTACAATAACATTATCTATTATATATTATTACGTATATGGTTTTTATGAAAAATAGCTCCTATCACGCTTTTATACCGCATTGCAGGGTAGACAGGAAAGTAGTTAGTGTCAAAACACTCCGTACTCCGCTTTCCACCGAATTCGAGACATTGCGTGCTGTGTGGCGGATATCAACGTCGCACTTTATCTTGCCAGAGCAATGGAGTGAAATTAATTGATTTCCAAAAATTCTCCGAGTGGGAATCGAACTCCCAATCGATCGCTTGTACAGTCAGACGCTGTCTCACTGCGCTACGACCAGTCTCATTTATCAATATTGTTTAGAAGAATGAATGGCATTCAAAAAAATGAATTTGTAGTCAGAATTTACATTTCAAAGAGGTGAAGTTAATATTAGAAAAAAATAAATATATAATTCAAAAACATGAATTCATTGAGAAAAAAAAGATTATAATTTGAAGTCGACGTTAATAACAATCCACACTAATATTGTACCTACGTCTCTGACGTCACTACGGCTAAAATGCAGGACCGATTTTGATAAAAATTTCAACAGTTATGTTTGAGAGTCTTTTCTCTCATTTGTTTTAGTTTCCCGAAACGATTATAGTTTATATAGTTCTACCGCGTGCTGATCGCTGGAATATATATATATATATATATATATATATATATATATATATATATATATATCGACATACTGCGTAAAATAACTCTGTATAAACATTTTAGTTCAATTAATGAACGTCCTTGCTATAATAATGACGTGAGCTTTATTTTTCGTCTAATAGCAAATACACTTAAAGTAATATGAAGTCCCCAAGCAATAAGCTGATGACGTCGTTGTGGCTTAGTACCTAAAAGTGAACTATGGAGTAAAATATTAAAAAGCACTATATATGAGGAACAGCCGGTCGAGGAGCAGTGGAACAGCGTCTGACTGTAAACACGATCGGTTGTGGGTTTGATTCCCACTCGGGGTTGATTATATTTAATTTCATTTCCTCGCTCTGGTAAGATAAAGTGCGGCGTTGAGTTCCCACCTCAGAATGCGAGACTCGAATTCGACGGTAAATGGAGTACGGTGTATGGATACTAGGTACTTCCTGTCTATCCTGCTATGTGGGATAAAACCTTGAAATTTAAAAATATTTACCATAGATAGTGTCCCCTTTATTGCTTTTTGACACTAATATCTAGAGCATAGCAGGGTAGTCAGAAAGTACTTAGTGTCAAGACACTCTGTACTTCGCTTTCCGCTGAATTTGAGACATTGCGTATTGAGTGGTGGGACTCATAACATATAATAAAAATGTCATATTAATTTATAATTACGCTAGAACAAATGATGGAGTAGTTCGTGAAATTGAGTGTATTACATGTAGTGACTTTATTACATATATTTAAATAAAGATAATTTATTGTGAAGACATTCACATTTTCTTCTCATATATCAAACTCTGCATAGAGTGATTTCTGCCATATTGAGTTCAGCCACAACTCAACGCCTTGATTGTTTTTACCAGCGCGCGTTATTATAAAATTAGAGTATAATTATTATTTTTTTTCAAAAATATTTTCTAATCCTAAGTGTGGAATAATACTTTAAAAATAGTAAATATTACGTTTTTAGAAAAAACGTATAAAAATTTGAGCGCAGCGTCCAAGCGCTCTGACCGCTACGCCATGCGTTCTACTACCAGCTGCGTTGAAATTCTTATACGTTTTGTTACAACTTATTTATGTTGTTAGCATCTCTGTAGAGAGATTTTTACAAATTTCTACTATTAAAAGATTATTAAGAAGTAATCGTTTAACAAGAGAGATTGCTATTTTATTTTAATATTTACTATTTTTAAAGTGTTATCCCATACATATGATTAGAAAACGTTTTTAGAAAAAACGTATAAAAATTTGAACGCAGCACAATTTTTGTACGTTTTTTCTAAAAATTTTTTCTTATCCTAAGTGTGGAATAACACTTTAAAAATAGTAAATAATAGTAAATATTATAATCATTCTTTTAAAATCCGTATTGAATTCTTAGATAAAGCAGGCAGACGCTCCCACTATGCCTATTCAGAATGCAACGAAGGCAACGACAAAAGGTATAGTGGAATACAATTTAAAGCTGGCCATAAAAGATAGGAACCAGGTGGTGACGTCCTCCACCATAGAGGTCATGCCCTTTTCCCTCCAAATCCCTCACACCTAAAATAAAATTAATTCTTTATTTTAAAATATGTTTACTTTTATATGTTTAATATGAAAATTAATTTATATAAATTCGTTTAAACTCAAATATATATTTCTTTAGTTCCAATTAGCTGATTATAATTATATGTAAATGAAAAATAAATAACAATAAGGAAAAACAGGTACAGGCGTAGTCTGTAGTGCAATAAATATTGGAAGAAAAATAAACAATCAGAATTTTAAAAATATTTTAAAAGCAAGATTTCATGGATTATAATTATTTATATTAAATAGTGTGACAGCGTCTGACTGTAAACGCGATCGGTTGTGGGTTCGATCCCCACTCGAGGGAGTGATTTATATTTCAATTATTTTCACTTCCTCACTCTGGTAAAGACAAAGATTCGGCGTTGAGTTCCACCAATCAAAATGCAATGTCTCGTCACTAGGTCCTTTCTGTCTATCCTGCTATGCGGGATAAAAGTGTAAAGCTAAAAAAATAATAATAAAAGACGCTCAATAGCACTTGGGCACATTTCAATGTCGCTGCGTTTTTATCAGCCGTGTGAATGATCCTCTAGAACGTTATATAATAAGTAAATAAAAAATACATAAATCGTCAAACACTTATCTAAAGCCTGTTTATGTTTACATAAAAATATTATACAATCTTTATAATAAATATATAATTTTTTCAGGCTTACGCTTTATCCTACATAACAGGATATTCAGATAGCTATTGTCAGAACACTCCGCTGACCGCTTTCCTCCCGAAATCAAGATATTGCGTGTTGAGTGGCGGAACTCAACGCTGCGCTTTGTCTTGCTTAGAATGAAGAAATATTTAAATATACTAGACAGTTTGATATAGATATTGAACACATTTTTTTTTTAATTTTTTTTTATTTCATTAAATTCATATTTTTAGTATTCAATTCTTACTCCGGTTTATTTGTTTCGTTTCATCCCACATTACGTGGTAGTGGGAGAGAAATAGTGTCAAGACACTCCGTTTAGTGTTTTCCGGTTAATATTGAGACATTGCGCGTTGAGTGCTACAGTGAGAGTTCACTTTATCATATCAGATCGGATAAAGGTATACTTGCAAATTTCCAAGCACTATCTAAAATGGGTATATTTAAAAAATTGATAACAAAATATTGATACCATTTTTATATTAATTAATTCGAAATGAGGCCGGTCGCGGCACAGTGGGACAGCGTCTGACTGTATACAATCAATTATGTGTTCGATCCCCACTCGGGGGAATGAGTATAATTTAATTATTTTCATTTCCTCGCTCTAGTTAGACCACTCAACACGCAGTGTCTCGAATTCATACAATTGCGGAAAGTGGAGTACTAGTGTCTTGACACTAGGTACTTCTGTCTACCCTGCTATGTGGGATAAAAGTTTGCGCCGGTTGTGGCGCAGTTGAAAGCGTTGAAAGAAGCGTCTGACTGTATACGCGATGGGTTGTGAGTTCGATCCCCACTCGGGAGAGTGATTATATTTAAAATTATTTTCACTTCCTCGCTCTGGTTCTCAAAGACAAAGTGCTGCGTTGAGTTCCACCACTCAACATGCAATGTCTTGAATTCGGTGGAAAGCGAAGTACGGAGTGTACTTCTATCTTGCTATGCGAGATAAATGTATGAAGCTAAAAATATATATATATATATATATATATATATATATATATATATATATATATATATATATATATATATATATATGTATACGCACAAGAAATTCTAATAAAACGGTATTAACAAAAGACTGTACGCTTTTTATAAAACGTTTAGTTTAAAATACGTATTCAACTTTAATAGTATTATTATACCTTTGTAAGAACATCAATGCCATATATATATATGATAATCGATAGCGTGACGTGTGCGCACTATAGAACTCAGGAAATATGTATATTTATTTTTATTATTCTTGCGAAATAAGTGTAGTGTATTATCTCTTTAATATATTTTTTCTTTCTCAGTGACATTGGCAAAAATTTGCAAGTAAACGACTTGACTTAACAGTGTCGGTTTCTGTATTTTGCCTATGGGAACTTAATTGCATATCAGAATAGAATTAATTTATTTAGAGGTCGGTCGTGGGATCACACACACGGAGTGTCTTGACACTAGGTACTTTCTATCTAACCTGCTATGTGGGATAAAAGCGTGAAGCTAAAAAAAAATAATTTAAATGATGCTTCTGGCTCTAAACTATTATTATACAAAGAAACATACCTATGTATTCTGTAGTTATCAATAAGTACATTAAAATAGTTTTACAGTCTTGTATTTGTACCTCCAGACTATAATCTATTACCAAACCAAAGTCCATTCTTTTTTGTCCAGTAGTTTTTACGTAATTGATGATTATGTCTATTTTAATTCTATAAGGTCGTGGCGCAGTGTGACAGCGTCTGACTTACAGTCAGACTTACGCGATCGGTTGTGGGTTCGTTGGGGGAGTGATTATATTTAATTTTTTTTCAATTCCTCGCCTTAATAAAGACAAAGTGCGACGTTGAGTTCCACCACTCAGCACGAACGTCTCGAATTTGGTGGAAAGCAAAGTACGGATTGACTTGACACTTGGTACGTTCTGTCTACCCTGCTATGCGGGATAAAAGCGTGAAGCTAAAAAAATACTATTACAATTCTTAGATATTTCATGTACAAAATTCATTTTTGTACTCTTCTTGATTACAAACGGATATACCAGTTGTACGTATATATGTCTAACATAAGATAAAGGATGTTACATTTATTAAATTTATTTATTAAGCATCCCGCATTCTTTCACTATATTAACTATAACTTCATACTCTTTATTCAGTGTAATTTTCGTGAAAGGGCGTACAAATTTTTGCTTCACGTATAAACCTATATACGAGCATATTCAAGTACAAAAGGTCACTCAATCAAGTATCACGGTATCTCAGAAGTTATAAGTACTAGAAGTTTCAAATTTTGTATGGAGGTTCTCTCTAGAACGTAGGTTCTTGCTAAGGTAGGATTTTGTGAAATCAACCCCTAAGGATTTGTTAACGGGGTTGAATATTTGTATGAAACTTATTTATTACAAATGCTACGAGTGTCAAGTTTTGAGTGATATTTCTCTTTAAGATGTAGGTGATCTCTAAGACAGGATATTGCAAAATTTGACCCCCAAAGGGTTGTTTTTGGTGTAGAATGTATAAAAATTTTTTATTACAATATTCTTTTTTTAACGCAGGGGTCACTTAGATGAGATATTGCAAGATTTGACTCCCAAGGGGAGATTGTTGGGGTTGTTAGTTTCTACGAGAATTCTTTTCAAATTCATTTTTTTTATTTTACTATGTAGTTTCAATAATTACTTCAGGTTGCTGGATTTTTTCTTAATATTTTATACTGCTGAAAATACAGTCATGGAGGCACTGTGTTTTTGCATATTTCGTGGACAAAAATATTTTAAAATCGAATGTTGGATAATAGTACATACATCCCCAGTCTTATAAATATTCTACCGACTGCATTATTGACTCTATATTAACATACTCTATTATTTTTTTTTTCTTAAATATATCATGTACAGAATTGTTTTTTTTTACTCTCTAATTATAATTATCTTTTATTATAGATGTATAGGTAGAAAAGTTGTATAAGTTTTCTGAATAGATGTTAATTTTAAAGTAGGTTAACAGTTAGGCTATTTCTTAGACTTATTGTTAATTGTAAAGTTAAATAAAATTATATTTTTTAACAAAGTGTCTGATTTTAACTATCTACTACTATCTATATATAAGTAACTGTATAAAGTCACGTTGTCCGTCATAACAGAATGCATGCATGCTATTGAAAAAAATCGATATATTTTGAACATGCGCAGTGAAAAACCTGCACTAAGACCTCATTTATATAGACGGATATCGTAGGTTCAAATTTACACGCTGAATTAACGAAGATTATAAACGAATACTGGCCAATTAATTATTTTTTTTTTTATTAATAAATATATTCACATAATAAATATAAACTTTGAAATAATAATAAATTTTTGTATCAACCGAAAGACAAACGCCACGCAGTCTACCTGTGACCAAGGACTACAGTAAAGTGTTCAAAATATCAGGTTTCCAAAAATTTTCGAATACCAAAATATACGCGATTAATCCATTTAAATTTAAAAATATATTCACATTATACTAGATCTGTACCTTTTCTTTCGTTATTATTATATATATTTTTATGTAAATGTAAAATTAACAATAATAGTAGTTAATTACGTAGAACAAAGGTTTAAACGAGTTATTGAAACAATTTAAATATATTATCTTTACTAGGTACATTTAGCCGATCCATATATAGTAATATAAATAATTACCCAGTGTAGTTTAAGGGGGGCCCTCCATAACACATTCAAATATAATACAAAAAGGCCCCTCAAAACTGCACTTGGTTATTATCAATCAACAAGGTAGAGAGACGGTTTTTATTTGAAGATAGGGAAGATGACTTATATTTCGAAATTGATAAATAATTATAGTAATCTGTTCGTTGTCTTTTTTAATTTCTGTAAATTTTTTATATTATGCTAAGCGTGATCTCGTCACATGGCGTAACCCAACGCCGCAATTTATCTAATTAGGCCGGAGAAAAGAAAATAATTTATATTAATTCTTAACCCTATTTGTTCAAATTCTGTTTAATCACTCTTATTTCTAAGAATTTTAATATTATTGTAATTTTTTTTAATGTATTTGTTGTGAACATCGAAATCATATCTCTGAATGACGATCGAAAACCATAGAGCTTAATGTAGTGATGTTTTTTTAGCTTCACGCTTTCACCTTTCATAGCAGGGTAGACAGAAAGCACCTAATGTCAAGACACTCCGTACTCTACCAAGTTGAATGTCGAGTGGCGGAACTCAACGCAGCCCTTTGTCTTACGAGGGCGAGGATATGAAAATAATTAAAATATAAACATTCCCCCGAGCAGGAATCGAATTCACATCCAATGAGTTTATAGTAAGACACTGTCCAAAATAATATTAAAGGTTGAATATGTGTTAAAATTAAAATATTTTTTGTTCAAATCGGCTGTTTGTAAGCACTTTCAATTAAATTAGGAAAAGTGTCAGTATTGTCAGTCCTACAGGCTGCTTTGAAGGCAGCTCTGCTGTAACGAGCCTGCCAGAAACACAACTGTATAAAGGCTTACTAGATGTAAAAGTAACGGGAGAAAATATCAGAACAAAAAACTTCATACAACTGTACTGTACACGGAGTTTCTTAACAAAAAATAAACAAAAGAGAAGGTGTCGCCTTTCACCGATTCCGTGATGTCAAAAAAGCTGAATTTAATGTTGCCTGTCAACACTGTCATGGTACAGTTGACACAATGTTTGTGGGTTTGAATTCCAGCAGGGGTAACGGCAGGTTGGTCCGTCATCAATCTTACCTAAGCGATATAGTTAATTATTACTTATAAATCCCAAAGAGACATGGACAATGCGCTGCGAGCCCAAACACATAAGCATGCAGCGGTCAACAACGAGTGACAAGACCACATTCACCGGATGAAACCTTTTAGAGGGGCTCTTCTAGTTCCTTGAGCACTAAAAAAAGAGCTCCTCCTAGGAATTTCATTTTATTTTATGATTTTCTTGCAAAGTGTCGGGTATTTTCCACAAAGTATCGTATAAAAACATCGTATCGAGTATCGTAGTATCTAAGAATTTTTTAATTGATTAAATTAAAAAAGAAATTATATGAACATTCAGTGCAAAAATGTCGTAACTCGAATTCAAGAAAAAAAAAACTATGGTCCGTTTATATGTAATTCTTGCTTACCCAGCATATTGGGCTAGTGTCAAGACACTCCGTTCCTCACTTTTCACCCGAAATCTAGACATTGCATGTTCAGTGGCGGAACCCAACACTGCGTTTTGTCCTAACATACCATCATTATATAGTAATGAATCAATGAATATTTTGATACATCGAGTCCAACTATGTATGGATTAAAACATATATAGTTTGTCCGTTTATCAAATGTGTTATAATAAAAGATACTTTAATAACAACAATCACATGTGGTAATTTGCTTGTGTAAATAAAGCATAAAATACAGATGTTTCTGTTGAAAAAGCATATAAATGTATATATATATATATATATATTTAAATGAGTATAACATATATGTATATGTATAAGACCATCATATCAACTCAGTTATAGTGACGTCATTTTCCTCATTTTATCATGCTCTCCTCGTTCGCCTTAACCGAATTTGATAAAATTCCACTAAGTTCTTTTTCATTGAATTACGTGAGAGATGATAATTCAAGACAGGCTGATATATATATATATATATATATATATATATATATATATATATATATATATATATATAATAACAATATAAGTGATGTAATAACAATGTAATTTGTTCGAAACCAAAACAATGGTTTTCGATTTTTTTCGTCTGTACCGTCGACGTATGTATGACATTAAGTATATATTTGAAGTACTTTTTTCGTCAAAATTAAAGCAAGTGTCAAATCCACAAGAATTAAGTTGCGAGCGTTCACTTAGCTGGTCATTGAGCAGATATATAGAGAGTACAGAATACGGAGTGTCTTGACACTAGGTACTGTCTGTTTACCTAAAAAAAACACCTATCGCTTTTTTAAACTATTTCTGATCAGTTCTTTGTTAAGTTCAAAGTGCTTTGATTTTCGCGATTTTTATACATTTTAAATAACACTATTTTAACCGGATTAATCGTGTATATTTTGGTATTCGAAAATACATTATTGAAAACCTGACGCTGCGAACACTTTACAGTAGTCCGTGGTCACAGTTTGAGTCTACCTGCGACCACGGACTACTGTAAAGTGTTTGTTTACATAAAAATTTACATCGTAAAAACACTTGTATATATTTACCTTAATAAATATTTATAAAGACTATACATAAAATTAAAGTTATAATTAATATAACCCAATAAATACATAAATGAGGCCGGTCGTGGCGCAGTGTGACAGCGTCTGCCTGTAAACGCGTCCGGTTTTGGGTTTGATCCCCACTCGATCTCCAGTGATTATATTTAAACTATTTTCACTTCTTCACTCTGGTAAAGACAAAGTGCGGCGTTGAGTTCCACCACTCAACTAGTAATTTCTCGACTTTGGTGGAAAGCGAAGTACGGAGTGTCTTGACACTAGGTACTTCCTGTCTACCCTGCTATGCTAAAAACGTAAAGCTGAAAAAATACATATTTTTTCAGCTTTACGTTTTTATCCCGACTGTTAAAACACTCTGTATTTCGCTTTCCGCCGAATTTGAGACATTGCGTGTTGAGTTACAGAACATAACGCCACGCTTTGCCTTAACAGAGCGGAAAAATGAAAATAAGTTAAATATAATCATTCCCCCAGAGTGAGAATCCAATTCACTACCGACTTTACAATCAGACGCTATCCCATTGCGCCACGAGCCGCCTATAAAAATAAAAAAAATAAATTTAAATAATAAAATATAAATATAAATTCAAATATAAGACTTATACCACTTTAACGCAGACCGAACGAGCGTTATAAGCTTCTGAAAACGTTTACATTGGACCAGCGCTAACCTAGACTTTGACACTCATTGTGGCGAACTTGAAGTCAGTTGGCGCGCCGCCACCACACGCTCGTGTACACGCGGAATTGTAAACTGTAAAAAATTATCTCAACCATACATATCTTTATAACTATAATATTATCAATCGATAAACCACTTGTTAAACAAATGTATACTTGAAGCAGTATTACAATCGGGAAAGCAGCGGAATGTGTGCGTGTTGGTAAAATGTCGAAAAAATGGATTACGCCCTTCAAGAAACAAGTGAGTTGAGTTTTTTTCTAGTTTAAATTCTAGGTAGGCAGTGTATCTTATACTGAGGCAGTTATTGCGTGTTTTTTGGCCAAAACGGAAAGAAATTCATTAATATAATTTTTTTTTTGTTATTACGTAGCATATTTTAGGTTATGTAGTACACATATCACGTAAATATGACTTCACCGTTTAAGATGAAACTTTACATTAATATAGATTATTTATCATAATAGCTTATTCAATATATTCAGTGTGACAGCGTCTGACTGTAAACGCGATTGGTTGTGGGTTCGATCCCCACTCGGGGGAGTGATTATATTTAAACTATTTTCACTTCCTCGCTCTGGTAAAGACAAAGAGCGGCGTTGAGTTTCACCACTCAACACGCAATGTCTCGACTTCGGTAAAAAGCGAAGTACGGAGTGTCTTGACACTGTGTATTTTCTGTATACCCTGTTATGGGGGATAAAAGCGTGAAGCTAACAAAACAAAAATATAAATGGATAACGCTGTTCAAGTAAGTTGAATGATTTTTTTTATTTAAATTCTAGTTATCCAAAGTGAATGCAATCATAATTGACATTTGTTGGTGGAAATAAATATATTAATTTATATTTTTTTGGTTTTTTAGGTTATATTAACACATCCTTCTATAACATATTAATTATTCATTCACGTAAAAATGACTGAAACGATAAAGATGAAACTCTACATTTAACAGCTTATACGTTAGAATAACATATACACCATATATGTTATTCTAAGTCTTAATTCTTTTTAAAATATAACTATAAATATCTAGATATTTAAAAAAAAATTAAAGTAGCAAATAAGAATTTGCGCTAAATAAGTCAGATAATTGGTACAATTATTCTCAATCGATGTTAGAAATGCCAAAACGGGTCGTGAGCAATCATCTGATTTGTTATATTTAAATATATACATGAATATATAAATATTTATCAGTTTATATATCAAGTTTTAAATTCTTGAATAAATATTTCTAGGTATATTTGAATTACGTTTACACTCAACGTGTTAATGTATACAATACATAATGCCATCGTAGGTCAGTGGTATAGCGGTACAGTACAAGCGGAGTAAACGCGATTCTCGGTTCGATTCCCAGTTAATATTGCCTTTAGTTCCCGCGTTTAGTTCCGCCTATTAAAATGCAGTGTCTCCCTCAATTTTAGAAAATAAAAGACAGAGTGTCTTGACACTACTTTTTTGACTATGCGAGGAATTGCGTATATTTGTATGTATATTTTTTTTTGCTTCCCGCATAGCAAGGTAGACCGAAAGTATCTAGTGTCAAGACACTCCGTACTCTGTATCCGAAATATTACGTGTTGAGTTGCGGAACTCAACGCCGCGCTAATTATTTAATTTAATTCTAGTTAGCCTACAATTTTTTATCTAGTGCAATATATTTTTATCTTTTGGACGTTTGAATGAATCGCGATTGTGTGCCGAATACATTTTGCCTGTCACTCTCACCAAATTGCGAATTGATGTGAAAGTATAATACCTGCTTACATAAAATTACTTTTATATAAGTATTAGAAGTTAGTCGTGGTGCAGTGTCTGAATGATAACGCAATCGGTTGTGGATTCGATTCCCACTCGGGGGAGTGATTATGTTAAAATTATTTTCATATAGAGCGCGCAAGAAAAAGCGCGGCGTTGAGTTCCAGCCATTCAACACATAATGCCTCAAGTTTCTAAGGCAGAATATAGAGTGTCTTGACACTAGGTACATCCTCTCCGTAGTACTATGCAAATAAAAGCGGAAAGCTTTAAATAATATTTATAATATTATAGATATTTGAAATTTATACATTTTATGTACAGTCACTTTGTGGGTGTATCTCGATTTACAGAGTTGGGAGTGGTCATGACTCGTGTATATTAATATATACATTGATAAATAATGTTTATAAAATATATAATTATAATTTTCAAACATGTACCTACTATTTTTTAATTTATTATTATACTATAAAACTGAGGCCGGTCGTGGCGCCGTGGGATAGCATCTGACTGTAAGCACAATCGTTTATGGGTTCGAATCCCATTCGGAGGAATGATTATATTTAAATTATTTATAGAGTAACCCAACCGACACTCAACACGGAATGTTGCGAAAAGCGGAGTACAGAGTTTCTTCATAGACACTTCGCAATATCTCGAATTCGGTAAAAAGTGAAGTACGGAGTGTGTTGACACTAGGTGCTTTCTGTCTACCCTGCTATGCGGTATAAAAGCGTGAAGCTAAAAAAACGTATATAAAGAACTGGTAATTAATTTTAAATATCCTTTAAAATATAATAATATTATAGAAAATGTTTTGATAAAGGGATACATATTTTAATCTTTTTATTTTAAATTAAACTATTTTAATCGCGTATATCAGGGAAATGTTCGTATACCAAAATATACGCGATTAATTCGTTTAAAATAATTTCATTTAAAATGTGTGAACATCGTTGACATTTTGATAAAGTGACGTAATTTTGCCAAAACAATTATAATTCATAAATTTATTTATAAAACCAGCTTCACGCTGACATTACGCGGTTATTATCGGCAAGAACTCCAATATCATAGATATATATATATATATATTAATTCAAAATATCTTCCTTCAGCGTTAAGTTTCAACAAATAACGTAATGCCACTAAACGCATAGAACAGGGAATAATTAAGTATATTTGTACCTTTTCTGTTGCCATCTTGAGACACATGGCATATAGGATATTGAGGCGTAAATACCTGGATGGAAAACTTATTAAGTAATTCAGGGGTCAACACACAGTTTATCGATTTCGACGGAAAGCAGAGTACGGAGTGTCTTGACACTAAGTACTTCCTGTACCCTACTATTATATAAAAAAAATTAAGAGAACATTTTCGAAAAAACGTATAAATATTGTTTATATTAACGCAGCGGGATTCGAACCCAATGGTTCTTGGAAACCGTCCTAGACGTTTTTTTAAAATGTTTTCTAATCCTAAGTGTAGAATAACACTTTAAAATAATAAAATATTAATAAATTAAGAGTCCAGTACATTACAGCTCTTGGGATCCTTTTAGTAACGGAATTGAGTATACCATGGGGATATGCTTGTTTCCTCTATATATGAAGAAATTTAGATGAGTTACAAGCAAGCCGCGCCTCTTCGCCCACACCTTTACTACTTTAATTTCTAACGCCAGCGGAGGCCAAGTTAAAAATATCGAATAACGAGTTATTTAGTTATATTTCCGCATTTTAAAGAAAATCTATTTGAAAATTATTGTATATTGAAAGTTACTATTGTATATTAAAGTATTGTATATTAAAGTTAAACAATTGGTTAAACAAAAACTTAAACAATTCAGTGTTTTTGTTTGTTGTATTGTTTTTACTTGTTTTGTTTGTGAATTTGTTTTAACAATATTACGTAAAATGGCTACGACGATGAATTGTAAGGGAATACTTTAATTTATTGTTATCATATAAATGAAAATGTAATATCTCTATTGATAATAAAGTACTTTAAATCTAAAGACAAGCAGCCAAAAGACACTTACTAGAACCACGTAGAACCTGTATCTCTAGAACCTAGTTCGGATGGAAGTTAAAAAAAAACACATTTACGTCATGACTTTGTAAATATAACTATTTTTAGCGAAATAATGCCATAATTAGTAATGCAAAAATACATAGTAGAAAATCCGGCGTTTTCAACACTTTACAGTACACGGAGACGTCAAAAGATGGTGTTTTTATGCAATAATCGTAACTATTAAAACAGACTTTAAGTAAGTGTCCCAGGGGTATGAATACTAGTATACATTTTAGAAAAAACGTATAAAAATTTTGAACGCAGCGGGATTTGAACCCGCGCCTCTTGGATACCGTCCAAGTGTCGTATCCAAGAGGCACGGGTTCAAATCCCGCTGCGTTCAAAAAATTTTTATACGTTTTTTCTAAAATGTTTTCTACTCCTAAGTGTGGAATAACACTTTAAAAATAGTAAATATTGAATATTAGTATATAAAAGCTGTGGACACTAATTTTCTTTAGAGTAACAATTAAAAAAATGCTCATACTTTTTTACCTTTAGATTACTTGCAAAATTCTTCAAATAGTCAATAACGTATATTGAATTAGAATTGTATACCTGGGGCCATCGTGTCGCAATGGGAAACCAACTGACTGTAAACGGGATTGGTTGTGGGTTCAATTCCAACTCGGGGGAATAATTATATTTAAAATTGATTATATTTATTGCGCCCTGGTAAGACAAAGCGCTCTTCACCACTCAACACTCAATGTCTCACTTTCCGGTGGAAAGCCGTGAAACGGAATGTCTTGACAATAGGTTGTCTCTGACTGGGCGGGATAGAAAAAAAGTATACTAACTTCATTATTTCTTGTCGATTCCTCAAACACTGGCAATACTTGTGTTGCGTTACATTTCATTTCACTGTCTTTTCGTTTCTCCTCCTGTATAAAAATAAAAAAAAATATCAAAAATATCAATCAAAATTTCAGTAGTAAATGTATATATATATATATATATATATATATATATATATATATATATATATATATATATATTGCCACGATATTTTCACGCTTTTACAATATACACTAACACGCTTTATCTCACTTCATGGGAATAGACTGACCTTGATGTTTTGATATTCTGCTGTTCTTTTCTGTTCTTCGCAGAGACATAGAAACATTTCGCCTTTATCAACTTAGTACAATAATACAAGTATATATTTGCTGATATAATAAAAACGGAGTACCTAATCGAAGGTAACGCTAAAACAAATTAAAATAATTCACTTTGTTATTTTCTATATCCTAGACCGTAAAGTGGGTCAAAATTCTAGATTACTTAAAGTGATAAAAAACGAGGCTATCTCCTGTAATGACATTGTACTCGTTTGTATTGATCCAGACGAGGATAAGCCAATTTCTGTTGACCATATCGAGGACGTGAAGAATTTTGTTAATATATTTTATTTAATTTTAGTTTATGAAAGAAGTATGCAGGGACCGTAGCGTTTGGAGTTCTGTTCCCTCTGACTGCAGTAGCTTTTGGATTAAAGCGTCAAGCTAAAAAATGATAATATCTTTTTTATATTTACTATTTTTAAAGTGTTATCCCACACTTAGGACTAATCCTTTTCTATCGCCATTTCTATTGTCGTTTTCTAAAAAACAAGTTTTAAATAAAATTTTTTACTTTACACTTTTAAAATAGTAAACATTAAAATAAAATAGCAATCTCTCTTGTTAAACGATTATTTCTTAATAATCTTTAAGTAGTAGAAATTTGTAAAAATCTCTCTACAAAGATGCTAACAATATAAATAAGTTGTAAGAAAACGTATAAGAATTTCGATGCAGCGGTCAGAGCGTTTGGACGGTATCCAAGAGGCGCGGGTTCGAATTCCTCTGCGTTCAAATTTTTATTTTGCGTGATAAGAGAAAAGGTTTTTCTATATTATTATAAGACATATTGCAAGATGGGACATGAATAATAATTTACGGAGGCTTCAACGATGCTCTTGTCGGTTTCGACCACCAAGGACATCGTGGAAATGAGTACTGTGAGAAGGCAATAGTTTTTGATGACCTGAAACTATCCTTTTTTCCGGTAACAAATCTAGATACATTGTACAGATTTTTAAATTTTAGAATTGCTAAAATTTAAGTTCAAATAAGATATTAATATAATACAGGAGAGTAAAATGAATACACAGGAATGGATAAGGTCCATGCTATAAAAAAACCCAAACCGGATATAGATCTAGAATTTTTTATTTAATTTTCTAGCAAATAGGACGTTAGGAAATGGATATAAGCATGTTTAAAACAGTTAATTCAACTCTCACACGTAACGTTTTGGTAAAATTAGAAAAGAAATAAGTTCTTGATGTTGGAAACCAAGTGTTTAGAAGGGAAATATATGAAATTCCGAGTTTATTTATTTAAAGTATGTATTAGTATGAAATTATCAATATAATAACATCTTAAATCTCACTATCAGAGACTGTCACAGTTGAAACAACAAACATATCAACGTAAAGACGTAAAGACGCTATCGAATTTTGGTAACACCTTATCTGTTATTTTATCTGCAATAAATAGCAAATACGTAGTTTATGATTGTTATGGCAATTTTGAGCTAAAGTACTGAATTTTATTTAAGTTCAGTTAATATATATATATATATATATATATATATATATATATATATATATATATATATATATATATCGTCCTATATACGTTGCAGCTTTTTTTTCATTTGCATTTCATCTTTAGGAAACCGTAACTCTGTGGGTTGAATTTGTGTCAAGTTAACCAAAACGATAAGTCCAATAGTTTAAGGTTGACTTTAATACCACTTCTGATTTATTTCTGTTTTATACATAAAATAAATATGTTGTAGAACTCACGATAATAATGTAACTTCTCAGCTTAACCGATCTGAATGCAGTTTTCACTTTTGTACATATTTTGGCAACCATTCCTCCTTAGAGTAAGTTTTATTTCAAATGGGACACAAATAAAAAAATATCAATTAAATATATAGCTAGATATAATTATAGCATGGGGTCAAATCGACTCAAACAAAGAGGGGGGCTTTGGTTTGTAGTAAAACATAGGGATAACATACCGGCCAAAATATTTTTCAAATAGACGGATACTGTTATTTTAATTATTATACAGTTAAAATTGTTTTTTTTTGTCGAGCTATCTGAAATTGACTAGACTGGAAGTCCACTTTCCTACCTGGATTAGATGCTTAATTCTTTTCATATGTATGCACAAATAACAACTAAAATAATAATAAAACACGTGCCTTTTATTATTTCGCAGTGCTTCGTGACGTTGGGGGTGTCGCTCAACATGTCCGCTCATGGGCTGGTCATGGGATTTGCGGCAATCCTGTTGCCGCAGTTGCGAAAACCCGGCTCTCTTATACAAATAGATGACTCCTCTGGATCTTGGATAGGTGAGATTTTGCCAAAAAATGTGTTAACGCCATGTATGACAAATTTTGTGGCCAAATGTATATTTCTTTTGCGTACTAACATTTAATATTTGTTAAAATTATCTATATTTAATATTTAAATATAATAACTATAACAATAAACTTTCAGCTTCAATTCTTGGATTTGCTCTGGTAGCTGGCAACTTCATAGTTCCTACGATAATGGCAAAATACGGCCGTAGAACTGCCAACCTCGCCAGCATAGTACCCATGATCATCGGCTGGTTCTGCATCCTGACCGCCACGAGCGTCACCGCTCTACTCATAGCTAGATTTCTGCAAGGCCTCGCTATGGGCATGAGCGCGTCTCTTGGGCCTGTTCTCATCGGGGAGTATACTAGTCCAAACAACAGAGGGGCTTTTCTGACTTCTATATCATTAACTATAGCTACGGGTGTACTTTTCGTACACACTCTAGGATCATACTTCTCGTGGCAAGTCACGGCGCTTGTTGTCGCATTTGTAGCGTTTAGTGATTTAATAATTGTGATATTCTCGCCTGAATCGCCAAGTTGGTTGGCCGACCAAGGCAGGTACGACGAATGCAGGAAAGTCTTCAGATGGCTCCGAGGCGATACCGAAGACGGGGAATTGGAGAAAATGATTGAAGCTAGCAAAATCGTTAGAGAAGCCAAGACTGCTGCGAATATTACGGAAACCTTTTCAAAGAGAGTCAAAAACAACTTGGCGTATATGAGAACGACAATACGAAAGAAGGAATTTTACAAGCCTATTTTCATAATGATCCATATTTACACGCTAGGTCAATGGGCCGGCGCTAACATACTGGCCGCGTACACAATAGACATATTCACACACGTCATAGGATCAGAGGCGAACATCTCTCTCATGATCATCACTTTAGATATCCAGAGGATCATATCGAACACTGTAGCAGTGTTTGTGATTAAGAAGATAAAACGTCGCACAATGTTATTTGCCACGGTTGGTATAAACCTGTTCGCGTTTTTGGCAACCGCTGCTTACAGCTACTGCCGGGGTCACAACTTGCTGCCGTTCGATCACCCGGCTATTGGGATAGCACTGATCCATATTCACATGTTCTCTATAGCGACGGGCACAGTGCCTCTGCCTTTTATAATCGCTGGTGAAGTGTTTCCACTGGAATACAGAAGTTTAGCTGGAGGGCTGAGCGTTCTATTCCTTTCTTCTAATCTCTTTATAACCGTTAAGACTGTGCCTTATTTATTCAGTAACGTTGGTATCCATGGGGCATATATTCTATATGCAGCAGTGGTTGGCTACTGTCTGGTTGTGGCGTGGTGGTTCCTACCAGAAACTAAGGACAGGACACTGCAGGACATCGAGGAGGAGTTCCGTGGACGTCCTCTATCTGCTGAAGAGTTGAAGTCAACGCTGTCTTTGACGTCAGTCATGCATTTTAACAAGGACAGGCGGTGTAGCAGTCCTGTTGTTTGATAGGACCAATTCAAAAGAAAATTAATCGAATTTTATAATAAGACTATATGACAATTTTAATACCTATTCTTAAAAAACTTTACTCTGAAGACAATTTTAAGAGAAAAACTCACCTACATTATATATTTTAACTTTTATGGAACCATTTACAATGCGTCTATTGATTTATTACTGTTTTTCAATGTTCGTTTGTAAATTTACAATTTATTTATTGTTTAGATAATAGTTTATTGTTACATAATGATAAGGTTGTAAATAATAAAGATAAGATATACTCGTATATATATTTCTTGCATTTTTTTATGATTATTGCAAATTAGGCATTAACCATCTGGGAGGAAGATAACATGTCAACCGTCTTTTATTACTGTCTTATTTATTTGATATTGATAACGTGTGACTGTAAACCAATCGGTTGTGGGATCGATTCCCACTCGAGGGGAAGATTATATTAAAAAATATTTTTACTTATCCACTCTGGTAAGACGAGCGTGCTATGATTTTATCATTTTTTTAAAAAAATAAGCGACTCCACGTTCGCTCTTGTCCTCCCCAATGCATTGCGTGGCGAACACAACGCCGACCTTTATATTACCAGAGCAGAGAAGACAATAAATTTAAAAAAAATCAACTATAAACCATTCAAAGTCCCATCAAAATCGGTCTAGCTGGTTTAAAGATTAGCCGGAACAAGCAGACAGTCAAAAATTGAAAATAATATTATTATGCCATACGTACATTAACATTTTGTAAAAAGCGATTTTAATATTATTGATGATTTTAATATTAAAAACTGATTCAGATTAATTGGTTTTAATTTCCCACCTACTTCTTTACTTTTACTTCCAATGCCTTAAAGTTGCCTGGAAGAGATCGCTGTTTTACCCAAAAAGACTTATAGAGCTTTATTATTGTATATATTTTTTTAATAATTATTATTTCTGGATTTACAATAAAGAAAATTACTGTTACTATTTTTTGCTTTATGTTTGTATCCCGCATAGCAAGAAGACAGTCAGTAACGAGTGTCAAGAAAATCCGTACTCCGTTTTACGTCGCTCCACGCCACGTGTGTCTCACCAGAGCGAGAAAAATAATATAAACTAGATATAATCACTCCCCCGAGTGGGAATCGAACCCACAACCGATCGCGTTTACACTCGGACGCTGTCACACTGCGCCACGACCGGCCTCAAATTTATAATTATTATTATAAGTGGGAGAAATCAAACCCACGACCAACGTATAGCCACACGCTTCAAAATTCAAGTAAAAAGGCAAATAAAAAACCACATGTAGATCTAAAAAAACTCTTTTTCGCCACATCAATATACATTTTACTTACACGTTCACAGATTTTACGTTACGTCCAAACTTTCATTGCCATCGTCCTCCTCAACATGCACATGCACATGCACATGTGAAAAAAATACTATATCTTCAATTTTTTATTCTATTTTTACAATAATTTATAGCAAAAAAGCACTTTTTCTCTATACATATATGTAACATATTGATACCTCCTACAAAAATTACTATAATTTTTTTTGTGTTTTCCACTTTAACGCTGGATATTTGCTATACCAACTCATTGAAACAATAAACTACTTCTGAAAAAAGGAGGTTATGAGTTTGAAATGTATTTATGTAATATTGTAGGAATTGATCGAATTGATCCATGGAGCTTTACATGCACGAGTGTTTAATTTGGTAATTGTATGTTTGTATGTTTGTTCACAAATTTGTCTTAAACAAAAAACTCATTTCCAGATGATTCTTTTTAATTTAAGTTAAGAATAAATCAACATTAGTAAACAGTACAAGTTTCATTTTAGAAAAACATTTTAGAAAAAACGTATAAAAATTTGAACGCAGCGGGATTCGAACCCGCGCCTCTTGGACACCGTCCAAGTCGTTTTTTCTAAAATGTTTTCTAATCCTAAGTGTGGAATAACACTTTAAAAATTGTAAATATTAAAATAAAACAGCAATCTCTCTTATTAAACGATTATTTCTTAATAATCTTTAAGTAGTAGAAATTTGTAAAAATCTCTCTACAGAGATGCTAACAACATAAATAAGTTGTAACAAAACGTATAAGAATTTCGACGCAGCTGGTAGTAGAACGCATGGCTTAGCGGTCAGAGCGCTTGGACGGTGTCCAAAAGGCGCGGGTTCGAATCCCGCTGCGTTCAAATTTTTATACGTTTTTTCTAAAATGTTTTCTAATCCTAAGTGTGGAATAACACTTTAAAAATAGTAAACAGTACAAGTTTCATTAAAATCTGTCTAGTAGTTTCAAAAATATATATATATATATATATATATATATATATATATATATATATATATATAATTTCCATACTCTCTGTCCAATTTACTCTAAAATTGTGGATAGTTGCACTCATTATATCTCATTAGGGAGGTATCAATATAGGTACTACAGTAACGTGGTTTACAGTTAAATATTTCACATGTCATTTTTACTTTGTTAATTACAAGCATTTGTTTTTAACTCTACATGTTTTCACATGTGCACGTTGCAATTATTTTAAAGTAAAAATCCGATATTATACAGAATATAAAATATATAGATATATGTTTCGTTCTAGTGTTAGCTAAATACAACTATTGTAATAGAAATATTCCATGCAAAAGTAATTAATATGAAAACAGTTTAAATCTAAAAAAATAAAATAATAATTTTCTAACAATTAATGTTAGTTAAATATTAACAGACGTCTGTAAGTTTGACAGAAATATGACATACTCAATAAAAATAATATAATAAGGTCACAAATATGAAATAGTCAAAACAAATCTCTTAAATGTTCAAGTGTCATACACAACACTTGCACAAACACTTAGAAAGAGAACAGTAACTTAATCACTTTTGCACTGAACACTTCACACACACATACATACACAGTGTATATGTAGTAACGTACACACACACACATCGCTACACTACCTTACATCTACATAAGTAAACGATACTACTCGAGGCACTATGATTTATTCGGTTTATAATTTTTTTTTATATATATTTATTTGAAAATTTACATTTTAGAAGGAAATATTTGGTGATAATAATATAATTATTACTGTTGGTACATTAAATGGGGGAGTTTAAAAATAATTTACATATATCATTTACTAGAAAATTATTTTGTGAAAAAAAACTGAGAAAAATCTATTTATTACCATATAAGGCAAATTTATAAATATATTAAAAAAAACTATTTTTATAATAATCATTCTGCTTGGAAACAGTATTTTAATAAAACAAAACTCGATACCCCCACATCAATACACTAATACACTGTCAATACATAGAAAGCATTATATATATATATATATATATATATATATATATATATATATATATATATATATATATATATATATATACATACACAATAAAACAATTGTCAGATAAAACCATAGAGTAAGTATTTACTTATTAAATAATTAATCAACAAAAAAAAACCTAAACGTCACTGTCAGAAATCACTCAAAACTAAAAAAAAATCACAAAAGCTGTACATGTCAAAATACTTAGTACATTTTTTTATTATAAATATATAATTTTATTTCTTTAGACAGACATACCTACATACTAGTTTTATGTATGGATACACCCGCAATTAAATAAAGTTAATACAATCATAGCACTTTAATGTTTATTATTTAGCTTAATTCCAATTAATTTATAAGTATTTCTACTGAGTTTGATGTTTTGGAGGTCTTGCATGTCTCTACGGAAGTCGCGGGTTCATTATGTTTAAAATATTTATGGACTTTCGTCAATTCGATTCGTTCTCGGGGGTATGAATATAGTAAAATTACTTTCGTTTTTTGTTAGACAAATAAATGGAAAACACGGCGTTAAGCCCCATAATTTGAAATGAAATGTCTTGTTTTCCGATCAGAAATTAAACTGTGGAGTGTCTTGACACTAAATTCTCTCTGACTTACTTCCTATATATATCTACACCAGATCAGATATTATTTATATATCAAAGAAAGAAAAATCTAAATTGAATAAAAAAACTCAAGATTTGAACCCACCTACCACACATAAAGGACCTCCCAAACTATCTCGTCACGTACATAAATAACACAAATACAACTTATTCGTAATCTAATGTATGACATCGATAAAATATAACAAAATAATTAGCTACATATCAAAAATATAGTTACAAAAATATATATATAAAAAAAATCGTTAAATTTGGTTTAGAAATTCAAAAAATATTGTAAGTATAAAAAAAATAAAGACTTTTTATGGACATAAAGTAAATTAGGCAAAGGAAAACCTTATCTCCTTTTTACGAAAAATATGTGAATAAAATGGTGAATTTAAAACGAAGTTTTATTGTTTTAAATAGGCCAAGTAAGCTTATATTTCAAAATTTTTAGTAGCAAATAAACGTAAACATCACAAGCGCGGCGTTGAGTTACGCTACTCGACACGCAATCTCTCGAATTCAGTGGAAGGTGGGAGTACGGAGTGATTTGACACTAGGTACTTCCTGTTTACACTATTGAGAGTTAAAAATGTGAAAACGAAACGTGCTAAGGTTAAATTTATCACATTCGTGAAATATTGATTATAATAAGTGTTTAAAAATAAAGGAGATATTATTTTTTCTTTAGCTTCACGCTTTTATCCCGCATGGCAGGGTAGACAGAAAGTACCTAGTGTCAAGACACTCTGTACTTCGCTTTCCACTGAATTCGAGATATTACGTGTTGAGTTGTGGAACTCAACGCTGCACTTTGTGTAACTAGAACGAGGAAGTGACCATAATTTAAATATAATCACTCCCCCGAGTGGGGATCGAACCCACAACCGATCGCACTTACCCTCAGATGCTGTCCCCCTGTGCCTTATTTTGGAAAACGCACGAATGGAACTATTTTTTTTTATAACAACCAATGCGGTTTAGAATCTTTTCTAAGTTAATTTTTTATCTGAGACAACGTTTACATTATATTTTTTTATATCATTTGTATGTTTAAAAAAAACAGCAACTACCACTGTTTTAACTGTCAAAAATACGGGAACCATGATTTCTTGGCTAAGTTCATAAAAAATCAAAAATTATACATAAAAAAATATATTTTAATTTTAAAGCAACAACTTCTCAGAGGAGGCTAAACCGTTTCGTTACGTGACGCGTAACGCCAGTCTATCTTTGTCCATTTCCCTCACGCATACTGCAGCGACAGACAGACTCCTGCTCTCTCATTTTAACCCACAGCGCTTTCCGTATTTAAGACAGCATCTCTCTTTTACGCACGAGTCTTTTATTAAGTTGGAAAATTTTCATGTGGAATCTAGATAGAAAAACAATACATGTCTGTATTTTTTTTAACACTGAAGAAGTAACGTTATTATTCATACTCACAATACAAATTGAATGTTCCAAAACCGACGTTTAACTAAATTCCTACTTAAAAAGACGTAAACTAATTAAAAAAAAGAATTTAAAACGTAAAAAAAAAGGATACTTAAACAATAATATTGTGTTTAAACTTATATCTATTTTAAACCCTGTTTGTTTGAATCAAAATAATATTATATAAACGTGGCAGGCGCAAATTTCACTCCCAAAAATTGTATTTTCAAAGCAAACCATTTCCAATACTAAACATATTAAATATATCCTTTGAAATTATTTACAAAAATTCCAATATACAGATGGTTTTAAAATATTCATACAAACCAAACTTCAAAACGTTACGAACGCGTGAGAAAGAAAAAAAAAGGTAAAAAAAAAAATTACAATCAAAAAAAAACACATTTATTGCGTGTAATGAACAAAACTTGCACCTGTCAGTGGTTACGCTTAAAATAAAATAATCATATTAAGCAAAACCTTAACGCTATTATCACTAAACAATAACAACGAATCTTATCAAAGTGTTAAAAAAAAAAGAATTTTTTTTCTATATATTTTTTTTTATAATTTTTTTTAATCGGTGGTAGGTTAGAAGTATACGAAAATACATAACAACATACGTTTCCACACATATACACATACGTACATATATATATATATATATATATATATATATATATATATATATATATATATATATATATATGTGTATAAATATTTAAGTAGACAATTATTGGTGTCTGAAGTTATTTACATAAAAAAATAATGTCAAAAAAAAAAATCAATAATCAATAAAAAAATTAATTTTCATAATTTACTAATAAAAAAAAACATATATAACAAAACGTCTAGACTTACTTATAAACATCTAGATCTTAAAGTCATGATATAGTCAATATAAATTCAAACAATATAAACAACTTCAGCATCACAAACATAATTTCAAATTGTTTCACCAAGACAGGCGTATTTTACTCTCTTTTTCTCTGTTTTTCTGTTTCTTTTTCACTTAAAAGTACACTAACTTTTAGAACAAAATTGGTTTTTTCAAAAAAAAAACTATGAAAAAAAATTACTTTAGTATCAGTATATTAAAACATGAATTGAATTGAATGGAATTTTTAGGTTAGAAAACATACTCTATTTCAAGAAATCTTTCTAAAAAAAACTAATTTTTTTAACTAATCTTTTGGTAATAAAATCTTAGATTTTTACAATATTCACCCATTTTAAATGAAACGTGGTGATTACCTGTGACCAAGAAGTATTTGTAAAGTGTTTGAAACATTGAGTTTTCAATATGAAAAAAAATTATAATTAACGAAGCTGCTAATATTCAAAGGTGTATTATATATACTATAATCTAAAAAAAATGGACAGTTACGTTTTTAGAATGGATATTAAATGACACTGAAAGCAAATTCAGGAGACTTTAAACATATAATTTGAGATACATAATGGTAATAAGGGGCGTGGAGTATGGAGTGTCTTGACACTTCCTGTCTTACCCTGCAGTGCCGGATAAAACTCTGAAGTAATATATCAATTTAAAATAATACACTATCCAACTCCAAACCAATTATTTAATAATTAAAAAAAATAATCAATTCAATAGATACGCCTGGCTTGCTAAAACAAAACACATAAATATATACATATAAGTAATTAATATAATAGTGTTTACATCAGATCTTTGCGATAGCCGCACTCACAGACATCAATTAACATTTAAATTACACAATAATTTAAAAATTAACCGATCTCCCCAATGCACGTGAAGGATTATAATACAGCCAATAGTGTAGATCATAATAGATAAAAGTGTCAAGAGTTGAAAGAAATTCACTTAATTATTGGGTTTTTAGGTGAAAATATAATTTTTAAAGTTTATATACAGTAGTAAATATCGTTTTAAAATAGTGCTTGAACGAAGATGACTTGTCACATTTTGAATTTTCACAGTACCATGAATATTTTAAATATTTTAAATTCAAATAAATAATAGGACATTCCATACTTTGCTTTCCACCGAATTCGAGACATTGCGTGTTGGGTGGTGGAACTCAACGCCGCTCTTTGTCTTTACGAGAGCGAAGAAATGAAATAATTTAAATATAATCACTACCCCGAGTAGAGATCGAACCCACAACCGATCGCGTTTAGTCAGACGCTGTCACATTGCGCCACGACCGGCCTCATGTCTCGAATTCGGTAGAAGGCGAAATACCGAGTGTGTTGACACTAGGTACTTTCTGTCTACCCTGCTATGCGGGATAAAAGCGTGAAGCTAAAAAAAATAGGAAATGTAAAAAAAAATGCTTTTTTGTTGTCCTTTTTTCTATATAAAAAAAGTTATATTAAAAATGTTCAATGTGTAAAAAGTAAACAAAAATATATATAATTAATTCTAGTACAAAAAAAATATTATAAATTAAAATATTATTTAAAATTTTGACAAAAATTAAACTCAATTTTGTGATAAATCACCATCATTCATGCATGCCTTCATTTTTAATATAATATTTTAGAACAATTTTATATAAGATTTTTTTTAATTAAATAATCAAATTTAAAAAAAAAACAGAAGTTAACAATATTGATAGAAGAAAAATTGTAAATTATCACATTTTCTCCATACTACAGTTATTTAATTACTTTTAAATACATACAATTCATAATTGAAATTAATTCACAAATCAAAACTTTAATCAGAAATCGAATTGTCAACCTAAAATCAGGTAAAATCAAGTAGCGGTATCCAGCCGCAACGAGTCATGCAAAATCAATACAAATCAATATGAATCAATAGAAATCAATAAATACATGAGTAAGGGACGCGGTCTAAAAACACATATTGGTCCGATCTAAATACATAATATATAAAATATAACTCTACATGTTCGTTTGTTAAACTAATAATTACACTAATATATCATTTTATGTATTTTAAGGATTTTTCCGAGGCGCTGTTTCGCCGTCTTCATACCCTTTTTCAGTCTTATATCTGAAATTAAAAAAAACAAATATATATATATATATATATATATATATATATATATATAGATATATAGATATATATATATATATATATATATATATATATATATATATATATATATATATATTATTAGGATTAGAAAACATTTTTAAAAAACGTATAAAAATTTGAACGCAGCGGGATTTGAACCCGCGCCTCTTGGATACCGTCCAAGCGCTCTGACCGCTAAGCCATGCGTTCTACTACCAGCTGTGTCGAAATTCTTTGAAAATGTTTTCTAAATATATACATATTTAAATATCCCTGTAAAGAGATGCAAGCAGCAAAAATAACTTATAACAAGCCTATTACAATTTTGACGCATTCGGATACAGTATGGCTTAGCAGGCTCAGGTTTGACGCTTTGATGGTTACCACGAGGGTGGGTTCGAATCCTGCTGCGTTTAAATTTTTTTACGTGAAATAACACTTTAGAAATAACAAAATATTTTTATAACTATAATGGACACATTTAGTATAAGAAAAATATTTAAACAAATATATTTATTGTACAGTAACTGTTTAACACACATAGGAGAATTCAACCCCAGTGTGAGTGTCACTCCGTTTGATTGTGAAGTGCCGGAATTAGTCACTACTTATTTTCTCAGTAGTGCGGGTCAAATCATTTCCTCCAGTACAAATCAAATCCAAAACCAGTCAGTTGATGTTTCTAGTTCCATACATTAAAATAATATGTTAATAATTGAAACTTAATATATAAACCGTAACTCACTCCTGTTGCTAGAGGCGGAGTGCACCGGCGGCGGCGGTCGCTTGCTCTTCGTCGCCAGCACAGCTCGCTTCGCGTTCTGAAACAAAAAGTTGTTAAAATTAACATTGTTCTGTTGCGAGCGACGAGTAAAATAATCAACCAGTTAAAATGAATCTTACAATAATTTAAAAACAATCACATTTTATATTCATCAAATTAAACCAGTGCCAGATGTCAGTCTATCTAAAATTAAGGCTGCGTTCACCTTTAAAAACTCAAACTACAAAAATCCTTATAAATAAAAAAAACAGCTCACCTGCACATCGTGCGCGTGCGCGTTCCCGCCGACATGCGCGTGAGGGTGCGCGTGCGCGTGTGCGTGCGCGTGCGGGCGGTGCGCGGCCGCGTGCAGCGCCGCGCGCACGCACTCGCGGCGCACGGCGGCGCGGGCGGGCCCGCGCGCGCGCGGCACTACGCGGCCCAGGCGCGCTCGCGGCGACCACGACTCGTCTCTGGGGACGGCGGGATACTCATTACGATATACGAACACGCAGCGGCGCAGTGGGACAGCGTCGGACTGTAGACGCGATTGGTTGTGGGCTCAAAAGCACAAGTGACACTCTTTATTTGCCTTTTAGTCTGATGTTTTCTTAGCGACTTAGCAAATGTAAGTCAAACAAATTACATTACAACATTATTGTAAATAAATACTTATTATTAATTTAATGTACATAATAATAAATAATTATACTATCATCTAGGGGCTAACCATAAATTACGTCACACGTTAAGTGGTAGGGAGTGGGTCGGCAAAGTGTGACATTGCTTGATAAAGGTCTTAAATAAGGGATCAGCAAGAACAGGGGACAGATCAAAAATCACGAATTTCTGTGACATGTAATTTATGACCCCTAATACATTTTAAAATTTTACAAATATGCCAAAAAGATTTTCTTCTTCACAATAAGATGAATAAATATATATACATATTAGCGGCCTACATTTTTTTTTATAGGACAGGCAAGGCAAACGAGTGTGCGGGTCACGTGATGGTAAGTGAATACCGTCGCCCACGGCCCCGTGTGACACCAGAGGAGCTACAGGAGCGTTGCCGGCCTTTAAGGCGGAATAAGGAATAAGCACGCTTTTCGAAAGTGTTTATGTCGTAACGACCTGGAAACACTGCCGCAGGTAGGTCAATCCACAGCTGTGTGTCATGCGAAAAGAAATTCCTACAAAACCGCACTGTAGTAGAACGCCACGTATCCAGATGGTAGGGATGGTATTTTAGTCTGTTATGTACAGTGCGGATGGAAAATTCAACGGCAGGAACCAGGTCAAACAGTTCTCCAGAACACTCCGCATTATATATGCGATAGAACGCACAACGATGAAACGTTTCTACGCATCGCCAAAGTATCAAGCCTGTCACAGATAATTGCTTCATATGAGGTCGAACTTGGGCCTTATAAAGGGCCAAACGGTGTGTGGGCGTGAAGTACCGTCTCACTTTACCGATGACACCAAGTTTTTTCGAGGCTAACTTGGCCTTGGCCTCGAAACACTCAGGCCCAATACACTGATATCAGACGCGGCTTTAAGGGGGTGTTCTCGAAATCTGGTGACACGACAAATGGAGTCTTTTAGTGGTTAACGCATAAACTTGTGTCTTCAGGGGGTTGAACTGAACCAGTTTCCTTTCACCCCAGGAAGAGGCATTCTCAAGGGATGCCTCGATGGAAGACACAAGTTTTTTTCGGCACTTGTCGACGTTTTCCCAAGAAAGACCTGCACGGCCGGTGTAGACGGCGTCTACCGTGCTGTCGTCTGCATAATAATGAATGCTAGGATCCTCTAACAAATCATTGATATGCAGAAGGAACAGTGTTGGGGACAGCACACAGCCCTGGGGGACACCAGCGTTCACGGGTATTAATTGAGAGTAAAAACCGTCGATAGCGAACTTTATGCTACGACCAGTGAGAAAGCTGGCGACCCACTTGCATAATTTCTCGGGAAGCCCATAGGATGGAAGTTTGGCAAAGTGCGCCCTGTGCCACACGCGATCGTAAGCCTTCGCCATGTCCAGACTAACTGCCAGGCCTTGCTTTCAATAGCAGCAGCCCAGCGCTGAGTTAGGTACACTAAAAGATCAACGGTTGACCGACCATGGCGGAAGCCATATTGACGGTCGCTGAGCAACCGTTGATCTTCCAGATACACCAGGATTTGGCTGTTTATTATGCTCTCCATTACTTTGGGCAGGGAGCTGATAGCGATAGGTCTGTCGGATCGGAACCAGCCTTTTTTCGGGGTCGGGTGAATTAGGGCGGTCTTCCATGAATCAGGGCATGTGCCCTGATTACACGGAGCACTAAGGGAGAAATGCCATCCGACCCACTCGACTTGGATGTCCAGAGAAAATAGTGTTCGCTGAACAGCTTTTTGACTGAACTTAATGTCGGGCATCGATCTCTGGCACCGCGGAATAGTCGGCGGTGTGGTTCCTCTGTCATCCAATGTCGAGTTTGAGGCGAAGAGAGCGCCCAGGAGATCGGCTTTTTCTTTCGCTATGTGGACCAGGGTGTCATTCTCGGTGCGCAACGGCGGAAGCGAAGACTGTCTGAAATTGCCAAGTGCAGCCTTCGAGAGGGCCCAGGACTGATGTGTTCCGGACGAGTATCTCTCAAGCTTCTCACCAATTTTAGCGATATGCTAGGACTTTGCTTTTGCAATTTGCCTCTTAATATAAATATATTAAGGCACGGTTATACTTTCTCTTTAAAGCTTTTACCTTTGGATCCTTAGTGACTAGTGCCTCAGTCCAAATTTGGTATGTAATTGGTATGGCAAATTAACGGATATACTAAGTAAAATTCTCGAATTTTCATGTCTCTATGACCAGTGATTGAAGTTGTGTCTAACTTAGTCAGTAAGTCAGGATAAAGAATTTTATAATATCTGATTATGATAAACGGTGTGTTTATCATAATTTTATATCGTCGTCAGCCAATCGCAGTCCACTGCTGGACATAGGCCTCCCCAAGTTTGCGCCAAACATCCCGGTCCTCCGCAACCCTCATCCAGCCCGCTCCGGCAACCTTGCGTATGTCGTCAGTCCAGCGGGCCAGAGGGCGTCCTACACTACGTTTGCCAAGACGCGGTCTCCACTCCAGGACTCGTCTGCTCCAACGGCCATCGGTCCTGTGACAGACGTGACCGGCCCATTGCCACTTCAGCTTACTGATTTTGCGAGCTACGTCGGTTACTTTAGTTCTCTCACGGATAACCTCATTCCTGATTTTATCCTTGAGAGAGACCCCGAGCATAGCTCGCTCCATAGCTCGCTGAGCGACTTTAAATCTGTGGACCAGCCCTATTGTTAGTGTCCACGTCTTGGCAGCGTATGTCATTACAGGTAGGACACATTGCTCGAAGACCTTCGTCTTTAGGCTTTGAGGAATTGTTGACGTAAGGACTCGATGGAGCTCGCCAATTTTATATAAAGAACGTATTTTAAAGTACTTAAAATATTTGCAACAACAATTACATTTTCACGAAGAAATTTAACTTAGAATATGGTTCCATCATGCAAATTTGGTGGTTTAAGGTTTCGAAGCAAATTATATGGAGTAACAATCTTTGATTTTGTGCAATATGGGGGAAGACCACTTGGATTTATAGATGTGATCCATGATATTGCCATTCGAAATGTAGTTTACACAATCTCCAGGAAGTTCACTTAGAATAATGTCGTTATTAAAATCAACACCACTGTCTTGCCGCCTATATTGCCCTTTGACACATCCATGCATAGTCTTAGTATTGTAGTTAAGACATATCTAGATAGACTTTGGAGATTAAGTCTTCAATGTTGGTAAACATTCCTTAATTTTATTTTTAAAATGTGGTACTTTGCCTTTGAAAATTTGTATTACCTCCAAACAATTTTTTTTCTGTCATTGAGTAACATGTGTGACCTTAATGGTCTTTACAGCGACACCGGGAAGGGGAGGGAATAGGGTACTCTAGCCCTGCGAAGTATTAGCAAGCACTGACGTGTCTGCTTGAGAGGAAGCCGACGACCGCCCCCTGCGGGGCTCGAACCTCGGCTTGCGGTCGGCGAGCGGGCGGGCTCCAAACAAATGTTAGTTAGCCCTCATATTAGTTGATAGTTTTAAGGTACTTTTACACTAACGAAGTTTATTTCACTGGTAGTTTGTCGAAAACCACCAGCAAACATGACACTGTTTTCATCTAGGATTTTATTAGAGCTTCTTATATCTTTAATAGACACGTATAAAGCTTTATAAATCATTTTACATTCGGGATGAATGTAAAAAGATTTATGCAGTGTATATATATATAATGATTTATACAATATTTATATTATTAATGCAACGTCTTGTGAAAATTTTCCAAAAAGACCATTTTTACGGACGGAGGACAGGCTATCGTTTTATAAAGAAACGGCTGCCTCTTAAGGCAGTTTAAAAGTTTTAAAGATTGAACTTGTGCTAATATCAAATTATTATTTTTTTAGTTTCACACTTCTATACCGCATAGCAGGATAAACAGAAAGTACCTAGTTTCAAGACACTGCGTACCTCGCTTTCTACCGAATTCAAGACATTGTATGTTGAGTGGTGGAACTCAATACCGCACTTAGTTCTATCAGAGCGAGGAAGTGAAAATAATTACTACTTAATAATAATAAAATCCTCGATCATGTTTGTTCCTTTTATATAAATATTTCCTGTTTCCACCATTATCTAGAAATCTGCGCCTGTAAGTTGGGTAGCCGTCATCATCAGCTTGTGTTTCAAAATTAAATTGTCTAGAGTTTTATTAGAACAATATTTTTTTCATGTTTTTTTTGTATCATGTTTTTATGACTATATATGGGATCCAGATTTCCGTCAGATATTTCAGTCGAAATTATTTCATCTATTGAATCTGGTTGTACTTTATTTCCCAGACATAACAAAACATGGGCATGAGGCAAGCCTCTTTTTTGCCATTCTACGGTATACACAAATGCTTTAGTTGATTCAAAAATATATTCCATGTTCCAATTTTCCTACCACCAATTTTCCCATCAAAAGAACCTAAAAAAACTCGATAAAGTCATCAATATTCGCTTTCATTTGAGACCCACACGAGTATAAATGCAAACATTTGGTAATCTTCCCCACTTTCATCCCCCACAATTTATAAACGTCTCAACCGATTTTCATCAAACACATAAGTCATCTTTAGTACAAAAAAAACTAAATTGAAATCGCTTTATTCGTTCCGGAACTATAATGCCACAGACAGACAGACAAACAGACACACTCAAACAAACACGTCTAACAAACAACAAAACTATTTGCGTTGGTGGTTAAAAATAGCATACGATATAGAAATTAACGTAAGATAAAATATTTAATAAAAGACAGATATATATAAAATATTTTACAACAAATCGAAATAGCAACACACACAAAAATCAATTCGTTGATTGCAACCGGTGTCCGTGTAGTCTTTCCAATAAATAAATTATGCAAAACAAAAGATTTTTTTCAATTCCAACCAGTAAATTAGATGAGAAAACAAACAAACTCTTTCGCTTTATATTATTATTAGTTTAGATGTAAAAAGCACTCACTTTTCAGTTTTACTCTTGCTGTCGGTGCGGCTGCGCGGCGTTCTGCGCCGCGACGACCAGTCCTCGTCTTCATCAGAACTCATCTCCAACGATGGATACACTGTGTGCGAAACAAATATTTAATACATTTTAAATTCACATATGCATATTTTGATTTTAAAAAATCCAGTAGACGTACACGTAAATATTTATACCTAAATTTGAAACCATCAAAAACCATTTTGAATTTATACCAAAATTGCCCTGCCGAGTTAGTCCTAGTTTCGACAGATTCGTAATCGTAAATATAATATTAAATTCTGTGCACATTTTTACTGTTATAATATAGCTTGTATCTTTCACTATTAATTTACTCATAATATTATCGAGTTTCATTCGATACATTAATAGAATTAAAAAAGATATGATGAATACACCTATGGTTTTGTTATTAAATTGTGATCACTAAAAATCAGGTAACAGGTTCATGTTCGATATTCTTTTTGCTCGGCGTCCGGGCTATAGTCATTGTAAAGAAATTAAAACACGAAGATATTTGTTTAAGAAAAACAATCAAAGAAATAAAATAAAAATATGTTGTTAAAATTATTAAGATATTTTAATACTTTAAATAAATAAACGTAAGGGAGGGCCCTCTCAACTCACCGTACTCCTCATCTCGATGCACCTCCTTGATGACGTCCTCTTCGTCGTACTGCTCGTCGGCGCTGGCGGGCGTCTTGCGCGGCCGCGACTTACTCGTACTGGTTTCACTGGCGAAATATATTATCATTATTGTATACAAGCTTTATTTTGATAAATACACTAAAATAAAAATAACCTTAGTTATTCTTGATTACGTAAGGGTTTTTTACCATTGAAAGCCTCCCATAACATTGGTTCCACCGCTCCACAAATTAATCGAAACAAACAGACAGATATAAAGACAAATATTGATAAAAATATTATTTTGGTATATGTCCCGTGTAAACATATAAACGTATTTAATAAAAAAATCTAACCATATAAACATATTTAGTAAATAATTCTAAAATTCTAATATTTTATTTATTTGTATAGATTTAATATTTTATTCATACGTTTGACTTGTATGTAATAAAATCTTTGAGTTAGATTATTGTCATTTTAAACGTTCACTAATTTAAAACTTTAAACAATCAAAGACCGACGACGCAATTCACAATTTAAAAAAACAACGAAAACTAGCTATAAAAAATATAAATTAATCTAGATAAAAAACCTCGGTCTTATTAGAAATATCATTAAGTAGAGATAATTGGTCGGATAGTGTTAGTACAATTTAAAGGGCCCCCTACATTTGCAAGTCCTAAGTACAGCTTCGAGAGCTCCTCTCTGCCACCTATTCGTCATTCTCATGGTAAATATCATGGAATGCTAAGGAATTTGTTTTCAAATAAACAACTAATGATTATATCAATCAACCTTTCAACCCTGGAGGTGTCGGTGGTCCGCTGCGGGGCCTCCACTGTGGCGAGTCCGAAAGTTCTGGAAGGCGCTTCGTACCTCTCGCTTATGCTCAGCATCCCGGCTACTGCTGCGTCTTCGCTGTAACAAATCAGTTTAAAATATATATAGAGACATATCAATTGAGCACAGAAAATGTTGACTTTTTTTCTCCTAATTCAAGATTATCTGTATTTTTTAACTCTTATATTATAAAAATAAAAACTAAAATGTTGCAAGAAAATCAAAACAAGGTTATTGTAGAGCAGTGGGACAGTGTCCGACTGTAAACGCGATTGGTTGTTGGTTCGATTTCTATTCTGGGGAATATAATCAAAATTTAAAATTATTTTTATTTTATTTATAATATTCGATCGTCTCAATTTCGAGCGGATTGTAGTCAACGGAATGTCTTGACACTAGGTCGTCTCTGACTACCCTGATGTGAGGAATTTTTATTAATAAATGTATAATAATTTTAATAATAATATTACATTTTCCGTTCGTATGCATTTATATAGTTTAATTAGTTTAGCAATGTACGCACGTGTCATTGTCGGGCGGCGGCTCGCTCTCGTCGGCCAGCACGGACGCCTGTATGAGCGACTCGATGCCGTTGGCGGGCGCGCGCGCCGGCCGGTACGCCGCGCTCGCGCCTGCCCCGTACGGGGATTGGTATGGATACATTAAACATGTTATTCTATTATACACTCAACAAAAAGTGTATATTTAAATAGTAGAAATTTATATAAAAAAACCTCTAAAGATATGCTTATAAGAAATTGAGGAAGTCGAATGAAGAACGCAAAAAGCTTAGTGGTCAGAGCGCCTGGACGGAGAGCGTCTCAATTAATATACCTTTACTAAATGTATTATAAGCAATTATTGTTTTACCATTAAAAAGAATTAGTTTTTGATTTTTCAACAATATCATAAGTAACAGGTAAGCAAATAAAAAAATAATGTTCTAATAATGAAGTCCAACATAATATTTGCAAAGCCTGTCGCTCACCGGCGCGCTGCGCGTGGCGCGCCAGCTTGCCGCGCGGCGCCCGGCGGCGCGCGGGCGGCGGCGCCTCGTCGATGTACAGGTCCGCGTCCTCGTACTCGTACGTGCTGGACACGCGGCGCCGCACGGGCCGCTCCGAGCGCCGCACCGCCGGCGGCGCCTGCGGGCCCGGCGCGGGCGCCTGCGCGCCCGCTGGCGGCGCCTGTGGGCCTGACGGGGGCGCCTGCAGGCCCGACGGGGGCTTTTCTTCTACCTGAGAGTAATTTATTTTTGTATAAATATTGTAAATGCAATTTCATCCTTTTTCCCGCATAACAGACAAGGCAAAAAGAAAAGCCGACCCAAGACACTCAGTAGCGTACACTCAGTACTCCATTTTCCCCTTAAATTTAAAACATAGCGTGTTGAGTGACGAAACGCAATCCTGTAACACCTGGGAATCTGAGAAAACAGGCGGCAGCGTCTCTAATTGTCTCTAATTGTTACACGGATGACTGATGATTGACACACGGATGACTTTGACTATGGGCATCTCCCCCCTAATGAGATGAGGCACAAAAAGAAACGGCCCTCAGTTCCCAGTAAACCTGTTATTCCTGATCACGGCAGCGGTCGTGATAATGGCGAGGTGGAGGGTGCGAAGGTTCCCCGGGCTATGGTAGGCTCCCAAGACCGACGACTATTTGGCGTGTTATAATAGACGCACGGTGAGACTCGACCATCACCTCGCCGAGTTCCAAGTAGAGCTAGGTCATATTAACTGGCACGTTCTAGGGTTCTCAGAAGTTCAGTTCAAAGAGAGGGCGAGGACACAATAAGCCTAAAGCGTACCTTGTACTGAAACTGACCGGAAAGTATTCCCTAAAGGTCGTACAGGTATATGCGCCGACATCGGCACACCTTGACGACGAGGTGGACGCCATGTATGAAGATATAACTAGAACCATACATGGCACCGCGGCTCACTACGACTTGTTCATGGGGGACGTCAACGCTCGTATCGGCATCCATGGATTGGGGCGCAGGAATCACAGGGGGCAAATGTTGGAAAACTCTCTCTGATGACCTCGTTCTTCAAAAAGAGGATTCCCATAGGAGGTGGACCTGGTAGAGACCTGACGCTGTGACACGGAATGAGACTTCATCATAACAGATAAGAGGCAGATATTTGGAGATGTATCCATTCTCAACTGATTCAACACCGGCAGCGACCACAAGTTGAAGTACGAGGCACGCTGAATATCGACTTCAAAAAAGAAAGGCGGCGCCTGGTAAAGTCTACACTCCGACCGACTCAGCTCCAAATAGACCATGGGTCCGAAGAGTCCAGCTGAAACTCTAAAACCAATTCGCTTCGCTGGAAACTACCGGTAGTATTGACAAGGAAATCGACGATGTGGTGAAGGTTGTGTGCTCATTGGGAACCAAGCATTTTCTACTGGCTCGGAAGTTAAAGCTTAAAGCTAAAATCTTGATTCTTATGAGGCTGAGACGTGAAATGCCGACTGACTAAAGCTACGACAGTGGATCCACAACCCTCTGCCGATGGATAAGAAACCTTACGCGGCACGACCTCCGCTGCTCAAATGCGGAAACTATCAAAACCGTTATTGAGCAGAACCGGGGTTCTCAAGACCGCTAGGCAGAAATCATCTGACGAAGCTGAAGACGGCAGACGGCAGGATTACTGCAACTCACCCTCAGATACTGGCGGAAGTGAAGAGATTCTATGGCGACCTGTACTCTCAGGGGGTGGAGAAGTATGCGGCCCAAGATACGAACGATCTAGCCCCGACTACGCGCCATTTCACCGACGACATTCCGGAGGTCGACGAAGGAGAGGATAGTGCGGCTCCCAGGCAACTTAAAAGCGGAAAAGCCCCTGGCGATGATGGCATTACTACGGAGCTTCTCAAGGCTGGAGGCAAACCTTGCTTACACCTTTGGTGAGGCTTTTTAATGTTGTCATCCGATGGTCTTGTACAACTACAGGCCAATCTCACTTGTGAGCCACGTATACAAGCTGTTCTCGAGGGTCATCACGAATCGCCTCGCTATTAAACTTGACGGAGGTCCAGCCACCAGAGCAAGCAGGCTTTCGTAAAGACTACAGCACCGTAGACCACATCCATACTGTTCGGCAGATTGTAAAGAAGACTGAAGAGTAAAATTAGCCGCTGTGTATGGCATTTGTGGACTATGTGAAAGCCTTCGACTCTGTTGAAACTTGGGCTGTTCTGGAATTTCTGCAGCATGTCATCCACTGGCGATATATCGAGGTGCTGAGATGTCTCTACAACGCTGCGATGATGACCGTGCAAGCATAGGGCCAGAAAATAAGACCGATTAAACTCCGTCGTGGGGTGAGACAAGGAGACGGAATATTTCCAAAACTGTTCACCAACACGATGAAGGACGTCTTCAAGGCTCTGGACTGGACTGCGCGAGGCGTCAATATCAATAGAGAGTGCATCTCACATCTTCGTTTCGCGGACGATATAATTATCTTTGCAGAGCTTTGCGGAGTCTTGCGGAATTCTAGATGAGTCCTCGTGGGTCGGCCTCGGCATGAACTTGGAGAAAACCAAGCTTCATGTTCAATGAATAAGTCGTGCCGAGACTGATATCTGTCAACAGCATCCCCCTCGAGGTTGTGCAAGATTATATCTACCTTGGCCAGACAATCCAACTAGGCCGGCACAACTTTGAGAAAGAGGCTGATAGGAAGATTCGGTTGGGCTAGGCAGCAGTCGGTAGGCTTCGTAAAGTCTTCACGTCGGCTATCCCTCAATGTTTGATGACGAAAGTCTTCGAATATTGCGTCGTACCCGTGATGACGTATGGTCCCGAGACGTGGACACTGCATTGGGGCTAGTCCACAAAGTTAAGGTCGCGCAGCAAGCGATGGAGGGGGCCATGTCAGGTGTCTCTCTCGCGGATAAAATCAGAAATGAGGTTATTACATATATATAGCTCGGCTGGCCAAATCTGTCGTAGGACGGATGGCCACTGAAGCTGACGAGTCCTAGAGTGGAAACCGAGTCTCGGTAAGCGTAGCGTGGGACCACTTCCCACACGCTGGTCCGACGACATGCGTAGGAGCGCCGGACACTGGACGAGGCACGCAGAGGAGCGAGCCAGGAGCGAGTCACGTGACACGCTAAGGGGGCTTATGTTCACCAGTGGACAGTAAAGGCCGATGAATAAACGTTAAGCCTCGCTTAATTCTATCAGATTAAGAAAAATATATATATTTAAAAATTCACCCAACAAATTGAACCCCCTACCATCTACAACATATACTGACCAAACAAAAATTTTAACTAGCAATATCCAAGTACACTTACATAGTTAGTTTGGTACTGGTGCGCCACCGCCGCGTCGTAGGACGGCAGTTGCGTGTGCGTGTACGTAGTACTGCTGTAATTCACTGTTTGCTAGAAAATTAATACATATTATTAAATATTGTGAAACATAACAATTTCACAATTTTTCTCCGTTTATCAACAGTATTTGAGATCATGTGTTGTGTGCGGAACTCAACGCAGCGCTTTATCAGGGCGAAAAATTGAAATTTATTTAAATATACGAATCGAATCCGACACGTGCACTATCTGTGTTGTTATGATCTTATATAAAATAATTTTATTATTTCATTAATTTTCTAATGCGTTATTGATAATGTAATAAATATAAGCTTGCTAAACTTTAATATAAATTTTAACTAGCCAAAATCTTATATAAAAAAATATTCTCTACAAATAATATTTCCCATATATTAACACAATTTATTACTTATTCCTCATAATAACTAAACAACTACCTACCTAGAATTTGTTTTGAATAATTGTCCTATATATCTGAAACTACTGGACCGATTTTAATGAAACTTACACTGTTCTATAGTTTAAATTGTACCTGCCCTTAAAATAAAAAGGATCAACTCGATGCCACTTTTAGTTTTTGAGAAATTCGTTAACAAATATATTTATAAAATAAGATCTTTTATATGAAGACCAACAAGCCACCCACAGTGGAGAGACAGCCAGCACTTCTACCATACGTGAAGGGAGTTACAGACAAGATTCGCAACATGTTACGAAGAGCTTCTATCAAAACTATATTTAAGCCTAATAAAAAAGTGAGCCAATGCTTGAGACCCGTGAAAAGTAATATTCCTTTGCAGTGTACACGTCAGGTTTAAACATACTAGACCGTGACTGTGGCTTATCTTATATTGGTCAAACAAAGAGGTGCATCAGGATTAGGATGCAGGAACACATATCCTATGTCAAGAATGGGCGTGTATTGCAGTCAGCTGTGTGTGAACATTCCATGAATAAGCCCAACCAGAACATCAGGTTCGATAAGCCTTAAATTCTCGCTATGGAAAGTATATATATTCCCAGAATAATCTACGAGGCTATTGTCATCCTAATTTTAATAAAGAAGATGGTTAGCAACACCTGTAGCCACTCACTTAAAAAAAATTAAAGTTTTAAATCCACCACACCAGAGATAAAGATACAGTGAGCTCATTCTGCAGGAATCCAGGGCAGTACGCGGGGTAATTCAGAAACAGATGACGGTAGATTGATACAATTAATTTTTGTATCAACCGACAGAAACGACAGTGTTCGAAACGTCAAGTTTCCAAAAATGTATTTTCGAATACCAAACTATACGCGATTAATCCGTTTAAAATAGTTAAAATATATAAAATATTTAGGAAATTAATCACATAAGTTTAGAAGCATGAAACAAATAACCTACTATACCTAATAGTCGGGTAAAAAATCATTACAACATTACAATGTATTATACTAAGACAATTAAAAAAAATATTACATACATTAGTAGTGATCTGAGCGTGCACAGTGTCGGGGTAGCGCGCGTAATCGTATCCCAACTCCGTCTGCTGGTAGAACTGGTTGTAGTTCTTCCCTTCCACGTACTGATACTCCGGCTGCATATCCTGAGCTGAATACATGCCTGGAATTTAAATTACTCGAATTTATATACTTTAAACGAGAAATATGTGCGTGACATGGTATGTCCCTTTTGGAGTACAGATGTCTAAAAGACACAAAGTTATTCAAAGTAAATATTAATAAATCATATACAAGCACTTTAATCTTGAAATAAATCTGATTTTAGTGTGTGGAATTAGATGCAGTTGATACTCAATCAGGAAGCTAAATGTTGTCATGAATTTATTATGCAATTATATATATAAAAAAAACAAATGTTAAGTTTCTCGCTAGTTTATCTCAGCAGAACTGCCTTCCAAGCCGGTGGTAGCTTCTTGTAAGACTGACAATACTGACACTTGTGTTTATTAACGATTCTAAAGTATTTACTATTTTTAAAGTGTTATTTTGTTCACACTTTGGATTAGAAAATATTTTTGAAAAAACGTATAAAAATTTGAACGCAGCGGGATTCGAACCCGCGCCTCTTGGATACTGTCCAAGAGGCGCGGGTTCGAATTTGAACGCATGGCTTAGCGGTCAGAGTCTTGGACGGTATCCAAGAGGCGCGGGTTTGAATCCCGCTGCGTTCAAATTTTTATACGTTTATTCAAAAATGGGTTCTAAAGTACTTGTAAACAGCCTATTTGAATAATTTCATTAGATATATACAAATTAAAAAAAAAGACGCCAACCTGCACCATAATTGACATCCTGGCCTTCCAGTCTAATGTTTCCTTGGAGATTGTCGTTGGTGAACAATATCTGTTCTTCGTGGTAGTCGCCGATGTCCTTCTTGGATATGGTCCATTGCTGCACTGGTTTGAGCCTGTCTGTTCTTATTAAGTGAGATTTCAGTATTGAATGCTCCGGCAAGCTGTACGGAGGCGGTTCTTCCCTGGATGACGATGGGGAATTGCTGTGAAGAAGAGCGAATGATAAGATAATAATAATATAGCAGTTTAAACGCGATCTGTTGTGAATTCGATTCTCATTCGAGGGAATGATTATATTTAAATTATTTTCACTTCCTCGCTCTGGTAAGACAAAACACGACGTTGAGTTCCGCCACTCACTCATCAATCAATGTCTGGAATTCGTCGGAAAGCAGATTAAGGAGGGTTCATATCTACCCTGTAATGTGAGAAGAAAACGTGAATATATATATATATATATATATATATATATATATATATATATATATATAATACTTGAAATGAAGCAAGAATCGAACCCACATCCACCCAACACTTATAATCTCTCCCTATAACTTTGAACATAGTATGATTTGAATCCACAAACCTTAGAATCCGTTCAAATTCGGTAGGCAATAAATCTTTACGGCATTATCCGGCTACTTAGAAATTATTAATTTTTTTTGCAATTTACTTTTGTTGTTAACCCAACGAGACGGTACGTTCAAATATCCGCTACCCAAAAGTCATTAATAAGAAAAACCATTTGACATGAGAGAAATGCTATTTGTTAGAATAAATTTATTTTATAATAATAATTACTGGTGCTAATATATAAAAAAAAAGTATTTCCATACTAAATATATGAAATAAAATATGAAAACATCATAGTTTAATATCCCATATAAACCAATAATGAATATTTAAAATGTGTGGCGCAGTTATACAACATCTGACTATAAACGTGATTGGTTGTGGGTTCAATTCTAAACTCGGGGGAACGACATCACAGCGTAGAGTTCCGCCACTCAACACGCAATGTCTACGTTCTCTCTGACTACCCTGCTGTGTGGGTTAAAGCGTGTATTGACGTAATTTATTTCTAGATAGATCGCAACGGATATAAGTTTTAAATAACAATAACTAAGGGAAAGCCATTTGATCGTAATAATTATATTTTAAAGGAATTCAATATAGTAATAACATTATCACAAAACACCCAGCCTCCTCTTTAACTATGACTTGCCTCTTGCCTTGTTCGATGTCTATACAAGTCTGCAATTACGGCCGTACGTCCTACTCGTTGTCTTTCGAATAGTAGATTGTGTGAACTAATCCTAATTTATTATTATTTCAATATTATTTCAATCTGGTTACGTTGATTAACGGCACGAGAACTGTACAAGTTAAAGCTTGATCAGCATTAGCAGAATTGTAACGCGAATCTCCTTACGACATGGGAAATATTCTTTATTTATTTTAGAATTAATGTCTTTTTCTTTTAGTTTCACGATTTTTATCCCGCATAGCAGGATAAACAGAAAGCACTTGTGTCAAGACACTTCGCTTTACACCGAATTCGAGACGTTGCGTGTTGAGTGGTGGAACTCAATGCCGCACTTTATCTTTACCAGAGGGAGAAAGTAATTTAAATATAATCACTCCCTCGAGCGGGGATCGAATCCACAATAGTCGCGTTTACAGTTACACCACCGTACTGCTTGATCATTTCAGTAGTCTAGTTGTGTTAAGAACATATTATTTTGTTCTAATATTATTTAAAGTTAATACAATCGTAACTTTCTATTATTTTTTTTTAAATGTCTTAATCGCACTCCAATAAACTCGTCTATATATTTAACTAATGTATAAATTAAAAAAAAAACTAACCTCAACTTAATCTTCAGTCCGGTTTTCTTATCCTGCCTGTCCACAAAGCCGTTCCCGTCCTGGTACGCCACTTCTTCATACTGATACGAGTACTTATCCCCGACCAACTCCTTAGTTTCCAACGCGTACTTCTCCGGCACCCCATTCACAAACTTGTCGTCGTTGGTGACGTACTTCTCCTCGGTAGTGACGTACTTCTCGTCACCGGTGACGTACTTGACGTCCTGAACGAACCTCTCCGGATATATGACTTCCTTGTTGTCTATATAATACTTGTCGCCGTACATCTTCTCCTCCGGGAACTCCCCGTTGGGCGTCATGTGCATGATGGGCTTTGGTAATGTTAGTTTAACTGATTTTTTTGGTGTCGCTTGCTTTTTATTTTGTGCTTTTGTCGGTGAAGGGTTTTTCACTTTGAGATCCTAAATGTATTAGAATATTTAGTAATATAATTATTTATAATGAAACTAAACGAATTATATTCTTTTCATAGAAAAACAACCAAGTGCACAATTTACCCGAGATCATTGACTACTGTGATGTAATAAACGACGGATTTTATAAAATATATTTTCGAACACAAAAATATACTCGATATGGCAAACTCAACGCTCCGATTCGTCTTAACAGGGAGAAATGAAAATAAATTTTATATATATTCAGCCTCCCCCGAATGAGGATTGAACCCATATTGACCCAACCAACCAACGCACTACACGATGGCTTCTTTCTTATGTTCTCATCAACAGCTAAATATATTTACCTAACTTTATATAAATACTAACGCCCATTTGCTTCCTCAAAATTTTTACCTACTTAAGTACAATGTGTTTTCTATTTAAAAATTTGAACCCACAACCGATCTAAGCAACGATAGCAAACAACCACTCAACTAACACATTCAACAAGTTTAACATAAGTATATATGAATAAAGAAGTATAGACGATCACCTTATCTTTCCCACTGGTGCTGCGTTTCTCCAGGGTCCGCAACTCCTTGCACAACTCCCGCACCAGCTGTCCCGAGTTGAGGCACTTTGGTACATTATCCCTTTTGGAGGCGTCCGTCTGGAAAATACACCTTACGATTATATTTTACGGCCCCTTTTAGTTTTTTTTAAGGTTTAAGGACCCGATTAAGGACTCCGATAAATATAACAAGCTCTTTACTCACACTTTTAAGAGCATGCCACTCTTTAAGCGCATTGGCCAAGATCTTGATCCCTCTCAGCAACAGCGGCGGCAGCTCTGCCGGAGGTGAGGTCACACAGTTCTCGCTTATAGTAAAATCTTCGTCCTGAAATCATTACAAACATATTTGGAAATAACTTTTGTACAAAATTATACAGACCGAGGGACGATTATCTTCCATTATATATATATATATATATATATATATATATATATATATATATATATATATATATATATATATATATATATATATATATATATATATATATATATATTTCATTATGGCTTGGCGGTCAGAGCCCTTGGACGGCATCCAAGAGGCGCAGGTTCGAATCCCGCTGCGTTCAAATTTTTATACGTTTTTTCAAAAATGTTTTGCTAATCCTAAATGTGGAGTAACATTTTCGAAAAAATAGTAAGTAAGGATAGAAGTGTGAATTTAAAAAATAAAACTTACAAATGAACCTAACCAACAACCTATAACAACATTAAAACAAAATTTATAAAATATCCAAAATAAAACAATATCGCACCTGTGTTTCTTCATTGTGTCTCCTCAACAGAGCCAGCAGCTGAGCTGCAGCGTACCAGTGTAGCGCCTCGAATAGCGGGTAGCGGAACATCATTGGGGTTTCTACGCGACTCTCTATTTCGTATATCCTGCAATTATATAAATAATTACAAAGGAATTTTAACATATCTAAAACATAAATAAACAAAATACTATAAATTAAGTTATTTTCAGTTTACTACTATAAATAATATACTACTATAAATTAAGTAAGTTTCAATCTTATATCTTTATACTAGAACGTATCAGGGTATTAAATAAATATGACGTTAATTTCGTTTATCCCTTACTATTTCGTATTTTGTTAATTTATTTAAGTCATAAAAGAAAAAAATAACATAAAAATAAACGTATAACAATTTTGAACGCAGCGACTCGAACCCGCGCCTCTTGAAAACCTTCCAACCGCTCTGACATTAAACCATGCGTTCTACTACCGGCTGCGTCGAAGTTCTTATACGTTTTACATTGTTAGAATCCCTGTTGAGATTCTAACAAAATTCAGATATCCAAAGATTATTAAGAAATAATAGTTTGGCAAGAGAGAATGCTATTTATTTTAATATTTTATAAAAGGCTATATACATTTTTTAAAAATGTATCCTAATACTAAGTGAGGAATAACAATTTAAAAATAGTAAAATAAAAAAAATAATTAATTAATAATATAAAAAAAAAATTATACATTAAAAAAACTCACTGCAATTGCATTTCAATGGCATATGAATGCAATAAATTCCCTCCAAACACTAACGAGTCACATGGTGTGTAAACTGCATGGATCCACCCTGTCGGTATGAAGAGGGTCTCCCCGGGGCCTAACTCCGCTGTACCATACCATTCCACCTGTTGAGTGACATTAAAATTTACGTTAAATTGACGTTCGTGGCGCAGTGGGACAGCGCATGACTGTAAACGCGGTCGGTTGTGGGTTCGATACCCAATCGGGGCAGTGATTATATTTTCAATTATTTTCACTTCCTCGTTCTGGTAAAGACAAAGTGCGGCGTTGGGTTCCACCACTCAACACGCAATGTCTCGAATTCGGTGGAAAGCGAAGTACGGAGTGTCTTTACACTAGGTACTTTCTGTCTACCCTGCTATGCGGGATAAAAAGCCTGAAGCTAAAAAAAATTTGACGTTTAAAAAAAACAATATCACGCAATCTCCTGTAAATTAATAAAAAAAAGTATGCGAGTAAAAAGATTAAGATTAAAGATGGGCTGAAAGAACATGGTGTTAAAACACTCCATTGCTAGTTAAATGGCGAAACTCAACGCCGCACTTTATCTCACCAGATCACGAAAACAATTTAAATATGAAAATTTTATCGAGTGGGGAGTGTATTCTCAACAACCTAAATACGTTTAAAAATTCATATATTATTTCATACAAAAATATTTGAAAATCTGACGTTTGTAAACATAAATCACATAACTTACCATATCACCAAAGAATCGTTCGCTTTGGTTGTTTGCCGCACTCCATTGCTGGTAAAGCGCAAGATTTGTAGACGTAGGCGGTATTAAGTAGAATATCTGAAATATAAATAAAATAAACAGATAATATATATATATATATATATATATATATATATATATATATATATATATATATATAAAATAAACAGATAATAAAGAATAAAACATAATAAAATGTCTTTAGAAAAAGATGTTTGAAACATTTCCCAATTGGAATTTGAACCCTCGATTCATGGAAATCGATCAAATGTTCTCTCACTAATTAAGCCAAGCAAGATAACTGTCTTGTTATGTTGTTTTTTTTCATTATTATTATAATTTATTTTAGTTGATTAGCATCTTACCATCTTTATTTGATTACATAGTACAGTGTTTAAACCTGTAAAAATCAAAAGCTACGTTTGTGTGGCGAACTCGAAGCCGCGCTTTGTGCTACCAGAGCAAAGAAATGAATATAAATGTTTAAGTAAAATCATCATGTCAAAAGAAGAATGAAAGAAAGATGAATGCAGTAGAGATGAGATCTCTTCGTCGGATATGAGGAGTCAGCTTAGCTGACCGTATATGAGCGAGGAGATAGAGATGAATGTCACAGAAAGAATGAAGAAGAACGTGCTCAGGTGGTTTGAGCACGTGGAAAGAATGAGCGATGAAAGAATGGTAAGAAAGAATTATGAAGCAAAGGTGAGTGGTACGAGAGGTCGGGGGAGACCTCGGTTGACCTTCGAAAACACAGTGTCGAAGATACTGGCGGAAGATCATATAAAAAGTATGAGGACCCCCCGAAGGGCATGCATGAAAAGGATAATGACTGTGGACGAGGCGAAAGAGGTATGCGGGGATTGTAGCGTTTGACGCTCCGTTGTCTCAGAAACAGCGTGAAACTAAAAAAACCTTATAATCATTCCTCCAAGCTGGAGTCAAACCCACAATCAATTGTTATTTCACAGTTAGATGCTGTCCCACTGCAATACAATGTATTGTGCTATTATAACCCTTTAAAACATATAATGAGAGTTACCTTCCGTCCAAACATGACGTGATACCACACGGTGGTACCACCAAAATCCACGTGGAAGTCTGTGTAGGATGCTGCGGCCGACATGAGGCAGTACCTCTGCACTGCCGGACGAGCTGGCTCGCCGCTGGAGGGCCACGCCACGCGCGCCCAGTCCAGGCGGCGCGCCACGCCCGGGGGCTCCACCAGGGGACACATGCTGGGGAAAACATTGTTATAATAGTAGATTTTCTGTTAATTTTCATGTTTTTAATAGTAGGAGTTTTGACAGAGAAAATTTAGTTTTAATATAAGCTCCAAAAATAAAAGTTAGCGCCTCAACAGGACTGAGAGTAAAGAGCCATATAATGTTGTAATTCTTGTAAATTTTCCTATTTGCTAGGTCATAAAGAATTTATTGAACTACTAATACTAATCATAAAGAATTTATTGTCAAACTTAACAAATAATATGCAGTTATAGGAGCACAAATATACTTTTAATAGTTGATAATAATAACGTCAACGTGATAACATCCACTTAAATAAATTAAATCAATATAGTCAATGTAAAAGCTTTAAACACAAGTAAATGATAAAAATCATTGAAACTAGAAGTATAGTTTTGCCCAAATAATTGACCAAAAGCCTTAAATTTAACATTTATTAAAATCAACACTTTACACTTTTATCCTGCATACCAGGATAGACTGGGAGTACCTAGTGTCAAGACTCCCACTCCCATTTCCAACGAAATAATACATAACGTGTTGATTGATGGAACTTAACGTCGCGTTTTGTCTTACCAGCGCGAAGAAATGTAAATACAACGACTTCCTCAAATGAGAATCGAACCCATAACTGATCTCATTTACAGTCAGTCTGCCATACTACGCCACTTCAATTCCACACATATAAAACTAATTGCAACAAAAAAAAACTCACTTAGTTTCAGTAAATTCCAAACTGAGTACATTAAGTACTTTCTCATCCCGATGCTCGGGGGGTGTCTCAAAGTAGTCCACAAAGTCGGCCAGCGGCATCCTTAAGGTTGACTGTTTACGTACATCTATTACTTCCACCTGAAACGGCAATAAGTATAAAACATTAGATGCAATATAAAAATATGTATATTATAAATATGGCAAGTGTCATAGGTTTTTAGTATGCATTCAATTACTATGCACACTTTTTTTCTCACATTATATTCTAAGGATAGTCAGATGGAACCATAGTGTCAAAACACTCTGTTATTTTCTTTCTATTATAGCATAACTCAACTCCGCCATTACTATTTATCAGGAGTGTTTAACAAAAGCAATTTAAATGCAATTATACCCCCGAGACGAAATTGAATCTATAGCAAGCAGAGTTTATTTTTAGATGCTGTTGCACTGTGCCACAAGTGTGATAAAGTTTTACTAAGATCAAGTAATATAATCATTTTACTTTAACAATATTTCAACTATATACAGACTAACTCACTTAAAATAAGTCAATTATAAAAAAATAAACTGACTTCATAATAACTATACAAATAACTCTACCTATATCTTCTTACAAGTAATTTACTTTAGATCTCTGAAACTACTGGACCGATTTTAATGAAACTCACACTGTTCCCTAAGTTGAGGAATACCTAACTGAAAGAGAATCATCTCAATATATAAAATCGTGGACCAACATACATATAAACACTCACAAAATAAAGTACACATACATGAAAAACCTTAATGATTTATCATACTCAAATATTATTCAATTCCAACAATACTACAATACTACATACGTACAAACTCATGACCTTCCTTTTTTGAAGTCAGTAAAATTAGATACAAACCTTAACTAAACATTCTAAGTGATATTTAATGTTACTAATATATATATATATATATATATATATATATATATATATATATATATATATATATATATATATATATATATATATATATAAAGTTACCTCCAACTGCGCACCACAATATCTCAAAACAGATCTGACGTTAAATGTGGTAGAATCAGGCACTTTCATGTCCAGACCCTCAGTTGTGTTGAAAATAACCGGCCGAGTGAAACCTGCAAAAAAAATTAATTAAAATCTATTTATTCATAATATGTCAAACAAATGGATCTCACGAAAGCAATATTAAATTTAACTGGATATATAAAAAATGTATTTTCTAATACCAAAATAGACGAGATTAATCCGTTGGAAATAATTACATTTAAATTAAGTATTCAATTGTACAAAACCCACCATTATCCCTAACAAACTCCTCAGTAAAATGCTGCGGTCTCATTCTCTGCAGCGACGCCGCCGTAGGCCTTAGGGGACGTGCAGCGAGCGCCCGCACCCAGGCCGGAGTGCCAGCTTGGGAGGGCCGGGTCTCCGCACCGATCTCGTATCTGTCCGCTCGGTGATTGTTCGTTGGGAGTTTTACTGGAAAATATTATTATATAAGTTAGTAAAGAACATATTAAAGTGTATATTAAACATTGGATAGTCTGTGCAATAAAAAATATTTTAATAATAATAGTATAAAGATAGCATGATTCGAACCCGTACTCTAACCAATTGAGCCTTATGTTGAAATTCTCATACGATTGTTACAAATTAGTTAGTTAGTTAAAAACTTTATTGTACATTGATAAAATAGTACATAGGTTTAAAAAAAAGAACAATAAAATGCACAAAGGCGGCCTTATCACCAAATTATAAGGATTTACCATAAAGAGCGGACATGATGCGGTGCAAACAATAAAATGTAAAAAAAAATAAAGAAAAGAAATATATTAAAGATCTTAAACTAAATAAATTCTTCTTATATATATATATACACAAAAACATACATATACATACACATACATACACACACATATACATACATATATCCATAGATTTATCCATATATACATACATACATTCAGGCATATATACATACACACATATATATACACATATCAATACTAAATACACTACATTCTGAAATAGAAATTCTTGACCTTATTTTTAAAAATGTTTATTGTATTGGACTGCCTAATATTATTTGGTAAAGCATTCCACAACTTCACTGCTTGTACAGTAAAAGTCTTACTGTAACGGTGACTGTGGCACACTGGTATCTCTAGGATTTTTCCGCTTCTTGAGCGAAGATTAAGCGGGAGACAGGAATTGGCGCCTAGGAAGGAAAATCGTTCTTTAAGATAGGATGGGGTATCGGGATTGAAAAGAATAGAGTACAGGAAAGTGAGTGTGAAGGTTTCGGCGGTATTTCACAGAAAGCCATCGCAGCCTAACACGATCCTGACTGATGTGATCAAATTTCTTCAGTCCAAAAATGAACCTAATAATGAGGTTTTGTAGACGTTCTAGTGTTAAGCAATTGAAGTGATAAATCCAGGTAGCAAGTGTCAGCATAGTCTAATATAGGCAGGTGAAGTGTGTGAGCCAAAGAAATCTTTGAACTGATTGGTAGAAGATTCTTCCACCTTTTTAGCCTACCTATATAAATCTTGCGGCTTAGTTCTGAGACATGTGGTGCCCAGGAAAGAGTGCTATCCATCTTGATACCTAAATTTTTAACAGTATTACTACACTCCAACCTACAATTGTCAAACATTATTGGTGAGAGGGAAAGGATATTTAATTTGGATAGTTGTTTTGAACTGCCCAGGACTTGACAGACTTGTGACTTTTTAGGATTATGGATAGGCCAAAGGACTTGCTCCATGTGCTAATTATTTGCAGATTAGAATTTACTAAACATATGGCTTTAGCAATATCCTTCACATCTGTGGAAGTACAAAACTGCAAATCATAAGCATATAGGTGGAAAGGAAGCGATAGCGGCTTAGTAACGGAGTTCATAAAGATGGAGAAAAGCAAAGGAGAAAGTACACCGCCCTGGAGAACACCAGCTTTAAGACGACACGCGGAAGAACATTTATTATTAATACGAATAATCTGCTCTCGTTCGTGTAGATAAGAAATAAACCATTCCGTAACCTCAGAGGATATATTAATAGACCTAAGAATAGCAAAAAGGATATCAAAATCAACATTATTAAAAGCATTGGAGAAATCCAGGAGGGTAAGAATAGTGACTTGCTGATTATCAATAGCTAACCTGATGTCGTCACTGACTTTGTTCAATGCCGTAACAGTGCTGTGTCCAGGGTGGAAACCGGACTGGAATGGCGAGCGTATATCATTTATAGTTAAAAAGGATAAGAGTTGTTGGTGGACTATACGTTCCAAAACTTTAGATAAAAACGGTAGAATAGAGATAGGACGATAGTCGGTGAAAGATGAAGGATTAGATACTTTGGGAATAGGAACCACTATAGCCTGATACCAGGAGTTGGGAAAACAATTTGTGGAAAGGGAATGGTTAATATATGAGGTAGGATAGGAAGCACGCAGTTTAAAGTTAGGAGAATCATCTTCCCACTGACTTGATCACTACCAACAGCATCGGATTTAATGGCTAATACGTGTTTTTTCACTTCACTAGTCGAAACAATAGAAAAACAAAACGGGGACAGACCAGAGGTGATAGGAATGGATTTAATTGTATTCATTTTTACATCATAATTTAATATCTTAACACCTGTCAAAATCGTCAAGATTAATTTTCTCGCTTAGAAAAATTGTATTCTTTGAGCGACCGATACCCATCGAATCCAAGAACTTCCACACCCCAGCAGAACTGCTACTTTGGATAGAATTATAAATAAATTTGCGTTGTGCATCTCTGCAAGTTTTATTGCATCGGTTCCGTAGTGTTTTGAACCTAATTAGATTTTCTTCAGTGGGATTTCCTTTATATTTTAGAGTTCCGTTTCCTCATGAGTTTCTTTATATCATCAGTTAGCCAGGGAATCAGTTAGCCAGGGATTATTTAAATTATTATTATTATTTTAGCTTCACGCTTTTATCCCGGATAGCAGGGTAGACAGAAAGTATCTAGTGTCAAAACACTCCGTAATTCGCTTTCCAACGAATTCGAGACATTGTGTATTGAGTGCTGGAACTCAACGCTACACTTTTTCTCAACCAGAGCGAAGAAGTGAAAATATTTTAAACACAATCACTCCCCCGAGTGGGGATCGACCCTACAATGGATCGATTTACAGTCGAATGCTGTCCCACTGCGCTACGACTGGCTAATTATTTTGGTTATCAGCAAATTAAGCGTATCTAATAACTTTTTATCGCAACTTTGAAATTCTTAATAATCTTAATCTTAAATTAATTTACTATATTTTTGAAAAATATTAATAAAATGTTTTATACCTTCTACCGACATCGTTTTTACACAGTGGCAATCTACGCATTTTTATAAAATAAATACACAGAGAGAATCAAATCGGTCGTGGTGCAGTGGGACAGCGTGACTGACAGGATCGATTGTGGATTCGATTCCCACCAGGAAAATGATTATATTTAAATTATTTTCATTTAATCACTCTGATAAAACAAAGTGCGGCGCTGAATTCCGCTACTCAACACGCATTATCTGAATTTCTGCGAAAGCGGAGCACTTTGCTGCTTCCTATTTACGGGTACAGAGTAAATAGGAAGCAGCAAACGGGATAAAAGGGTAAAATTAAAAACAATATATGAGATTAATCAAATTATAGATTTGAAGCCAAGACCATCTTTTGGTGTCACGACAAAGCTATACCGAAGTCAATTATAAACTTTAGGCATAAAATAATGATAGAACCTAGAAGGTGATGAGGTCATCCATAGAAACGCAAGTAATGTTAATAATATTATATTAGTTTATAAAATAATCAATAAAATTGTGAATTAAGCTTCTATTAGATAAGCCAATTAGGCTATAAGTTAGTCTTCTAGCCCAGTGGTAATCAGTTACTTATGATTTCTTAACATTATTTGATTTCAAGTTTCTGTACAAGGCAGTTGTTTGTGGTGCAGTAGAAAAGCGTCATATTGTAAACGCCATTAGTTGTGTTCAATTCCCATTCGGGGAAATGATTATGTCTAAATTATTTTCTCATTTCTCTTCTCTGTTCTACCTTATACAAAGCACAGCGTTTAGTTTCGCAAGTAAACAGGCATGTTGTGAGAGGCAATCAGTAAACAGAGTTAACTAGGTTCTCTCTGATTATACTGTTGTGTTAGGGGTGAAGTTTAAGTCTGCTTCTATGTGAATTTAGACATATTATAATTCTTTAGATAAAAATACTTGGGCACTTGTTACCTATATATAATAATATTAAAAAAATATTTTCTATATAATAGAAAGCCTTGTGAAAAACTAGTATTGAAACACTCCACTCTCTGCTTTCAGTCCTAAATGAATGATATTGTAAGTTGAATAACTTAACCCAACATAACTTATTACACTATAATTAACAGATGAACAAAATTAAATAAACATACATATAATCATATCTCCAAGTGATCAAACCCACAATCATTGTTTGTACACACTACCACTATACCACAAGGGTGTTGGTATTAATTATAATGAGATTTCAATAAGTAGACCTCATCATGTAATCGTAATACAAACAAAAACATATTCTGTTCATCAGTGACTAGATGACATAGCAATATAGATATATATATATATATTTTTAAAGGTCACATTGACGGTGATGGTGCAACCGTTGAAAATTGTTATTTCTTTAAGGATATTTCTTCTTTATTATTCTTTAAAGAAAATAGTAGGGAATTAAGTTCTATAACATAAAAAATACATATATTTTTTTATTTAACTAATTTCTTAAAATACAGTAAGACATTTATAAATGAAACTATTTTAACCAGTTTAATCGCATATATTTTGGTATTCGAAAATATATTTTTGGACACCTGACGTTTCAAACACAGTAGTCCATGGTCACAGGTAGACTATAGTCAGGTCAGTCTGTATTTAGTATAGTAGTCTGTATTTTCCTCCTAATCCTGTTAAATTAGTTTCATTTAAAATGTATAAAAACGGCAAAAATCAAAGACTTATAAGTCAAACATTAAGGGAAATACCAAAAAAAATAGTTGTAAACATAAAGAGGTTGAGGAGGTATTCTTAAAATTCTTGAATAAAAATAAAAACAACATTTTCATTACACAGTTGTCATTTTGTCCCTCTCTTAGTTGGTAAGTTTTTTAAACTATAGGGGTAATAAGTTTCAAATAAACAAGTTTTAAAGCAATGGAGAGGTCCAAGAATATTATAGGGAAAATACATGCGGGAATAGCTTGCAGGGAGTCACTGATTATTTTGAATAAATTTTGAATAGATGAGATTTAGAGTAATGGAGGTAAATAATATTTTCTCGAGATAACGGAAAAAAATAAACACTTTCTCGATATCAGAAGATTTTCAGCTTATCTAGGTCAACTTAACAATAATCTACTGTATCTTTAAGACCATAAATAAAGAACAGAATTGAACTGTGATTTGAAATTCATATTAAATTGAAATTCATTTATAAATTAAAATTATTTTTAAATTATTATACTTCCACTATGATTCAAACACGCTTTCATTTCAGTTTAAATTTTTATATTGTAAAACAATCAAAAACTGTAATAATATGCAATGTGATATATTCTTATTTCTTATTGGTAAAAAAAATCTACACTTATTATGAAATATTATAATTTGTTCATTATTTATTTACTTACAATTATAAATGCTTTTAGAAAATTTTAATTTTAAAATGTATATTACATAATTTTTTTAATAAACTAAATAAATATATTACTTACAGACAGATGGGCCGTAGGTCTGCGCACATTTTGGACAGTGGTACTTGTCTATATCATCCGAATTATATATTTTCACATCAACACAACTGGAAACCAAATACAATAATATTTTTAAACAAAACACGTGTTTGTTTTCATATAAATACGCTCGGAGTGTACAATGTTTAACGTAATATAGTTTTCATTGCATTCACGTAATTTTTTTTACTATGTACTGGGTGATAAATTTCGTATTCAACAGAGGAATTGTAGTTTTATTTATAGATTAAAGTGGACAAAGCGCTATTATGTGAAACGCGCATTTGTTGGTCCCATGGTGACCATAAGAATAAACAAACTGTTACACTAAAAGAAACAACACTAAATTCACTATAATTCATTAGCACTTTAAATTACTTTGATTAGTAATAAACTAACATGTTTAAGTGATGTAAAATAAAGGGAATTTAATGAAAACATTTCTTCACAACATGATGGCCGAACAGCCGAGTGCTGTCAAACACTTTTTAATTTTTTTCACACACAAATAGGTTTTCACTGCAAAACTATATTTTTTTCCACTTTACCTTCCATGGAACCACTCGCGACAGCAGTCACATTCTATCATAAATTGTCCAATATTATATGGTTGACCACACAAACAATAGGTTTCCTTCGATGACGCCATTTTGATGGCGAATAGACAATTCTTTTATTTTTTATCCACGTCGCTTTGGGTGGCCATAACAAAGCTTAAATGAAGTCATAGACAATACTTGTTTTTGTAAATTGATTAATTTAAAATACATAAATTTATTAATAAAATAAAATGTTATAATATTTAAAGTTACTGATTTAGTTATAAGTTTTAAAAATATATTTTTTTTATTTTTGACGTATATATGTGCCTCCTTAAAAATGAAGAGCAAATCATGCTTTATACAGAATTAATGACGCGATTTATTTTTGGTCATCGAAATTATAAAGTAATAGTATCAAAATTTAAGCGATAAGATCACCAAGTAAATACATTTTAATACAGAAAATATTTTTTTTCTACGTAAATTTATGTGTAAACAAAATACAGTATTTACTTTGTAACGCCATTTAGTATCATAAGAACTAAATATAATTCTTCGTTTTTTGATTAATTTCAAGCCCCAGCAATTATCCCGCATAGCAGGGTACAAACATAAGTGTAATTCGTTCTTTTATTAAATTGTAAGATATTGTAAAGAAGATAAAAAAACTATTTTTTTATTATTTAATGCCACTTGAGTTATTCTGACCTCTTTTCCTTAGAACTGTGACATTATGTACTGGTTTCCATAACTTAACCCCACATTTTATCTAAATAAAATAGATAAAACAGTCATTTGTTATCAGGGCTTAAATCAGTAACTACTGCGATTAATCTTCTTCTAACTCTATGTTATACTATAATAAAGTCATAAATAAAAATAAATAAACGTAAATACGTTTGTCAACGCGCTTATTTATAGTCAATATCCAAGAAATGCAGTATTGTAGCACTTTGTTGCTTTTTGTTATATTTTTTACCAAAAAAACATCAATGCCTTAGTCTAATAACAATACCTAATTTTTTTGCTTGTAAATGCCTACACGTGTACCTACAAGTGTCACCTAGTTTGAATAAACTGTTGGACAAATTTTATTTACCCCTTAAAATATTATTTGTATTATTTTAAGTACAGCCCATATTATACTACTCAAATTATAATTAATTTGATGATCATAAGATTTAATTCCTATATAGTATTTTCTATTAGTATTAAGTGTTCGTACATATGAATGTGTATAAGAGATTGTATTTTTTTTAATGTATATATGTAGTATGTAGATGTTTATTTGTGTATGTTTGTGTGTTTGATTATATGTATTAAATTATATGTATAGATTATTATTATATATTTTTTTACTGTTTTTCGCTTACTACGTACACCCCTTCCCATTTAATTTATTCTCTCCTATACCCCAAGGATGCCTGGAAGAGATCGCTCTCTTAGCATAAGGCCGCCTGTTGTGCTACCTTTGATTAGTCATTACTCTCCTGTAAATGTTTTAATCGGTGTACAATAAAGAGTATTTTCATTTTCATTTTCATTTCTATTCTAAGCTGCAATTAAAATATAATATTTATTAATTTATACATATTTATGATCTATGTTTAATAAGGAAAAACCACGCAATTGTCTTATTAATTTAATATTATTTTTTTGGGAATAGAATGTTATAGATGAAGTATAATAGGGTCAATTATTGACTTGTAGATAAATATCGAACGGCTTTATAACAATATTATAAAGTTTAACAAGTGTGAAAAATAATCCTTTTTTATTTTAATTGTACACTGAAACTCTTTGTTATCGTCACAGATAAAGAATATTATCGCAAAAAAAATTTCGCTGTGTTTTTGAACCTTTTCTTCCCAGAAATTAATAAGTTTATGAAACCGGTAGAAATGTAATTTCATAATCTAAAACACGTATTATATTATTTTAAGTAAAAACTTCTTATTTGATTTATATTATTTGTTGTCTAACCAGATCAGATAAATGAAAATATAAATATGCAACTAAAGTGACGTAACAGCTCCTGGACAGCATTTCATGCGAAGTAGCCCATATACGAATACTTTTTGTTATAATACTCAATCATTATTTTCCCTTCATTTAAAAACCATAATTAGTAAGCGGATTCAATTCGGGCGCCGGAGTGATACAATTCGAAGCTATCGATATCGATGAAGTCCAAGACATCAGCGCGGGTGAATCCATTGATGGCTAGTCTGATAACGTGGTCTTCCAGAGACTCGAAGCGGAGATCTCTATGAAAAACTGAGAATAAATCTCTCATAATATAGTATTTATACGTCCATAAAAGTTTTTACGTGGATGTGTTAAAATAAAGGTGATTGCTATAGGGATATGATCTGTAATGAATTAAAAAGAACGTGCTCACGTGGTTTGGGTACGTGGAGAAGATAAAGCAAAAGTACTAGAGGTCGAGATCTCTGTTCGAAAACACTCAGTATTAATAATTCTAGAAGAAGGAAAAAGAGATCGAAAAAAGAAGTATGCTGGGACTATAGCGTTTGGTGCTCCATTCTTTCTGACTCTCTCGCTAGGGATAAAGCGCGAAGCTAAAAGAAAAAATAACATATTTAATAACTAAAATATTTTTCGCATTAGACGCTATTCTATTATACACAGTCGGATAGTGTCCAATTGTGTCATTGATTGCATTTTGCTTTCTGATGACCTTAATAAATCCCAAATGACAGCTACTTAGGTTACCACCCAAGCCCGCTCTGTATTAAGAATCTTTGTCACGTTTAGGAAACAATAGTGGGTAATTCAATGCAGCCTTGAACCGCAAGTAATTCAGAGTGTAACAAGTGAATGGACAAACAGACAGATATCTAAGAGAAATTGTAATGCTGGATGGGCAGCGATACGGGATGGCGCAGTGGGACAGCGCTTGACTGTAATCAATATCGGTTGTGGGTTCTATTCCCATTTGAGGGAATGATTGTATCTAAATTATAATTTCACTTCCTGAAAATGGAAATAATTTAAATACCGATACTTTCTCGAGTGGACGTCGAACCTCCAACCGATCGCGTATACAGTCAGACGCTGTCCCACTGCGCCACGACCGGTGTCTACATTGCTCATCAATGGTTTAAACAGCTGCAATGCAAAACAATTAATTGCATTTTTAATTTTACGAAAATTATAATCATGATCTCCTTAAATATACAGGTAGGTATTTAGTTTCTTACGTATAGCAATTGTCAGGCGACAACAAATGGCGCAATTACATTCACATTGTGATATGGATCTTGTGCATAATATACTCGTTTATTTGAAATTTTATAAGCAAATAAAAAGTAACGTTGCGTCGCAGTTGTGTCTAGTCGACGGTCTTCAAAATGTTTATTTTCTTAAAGCTAAATTGACGAATCTCCTTCTCATTTTTCGTGGAATTACCTGAATAAAACAAATAGTAGTATTTTTTCTCGCATAGCAGGGTAGACCACAAAGTACCTAATGAGAAGACACTCCGTATTTCAACTTCCGCCAAATTCAAAACATTGCGTGTTGAGTGGCGGAACTGAACTCTGCACTTGATCTTACCAGAACTTTGTGAAAGTGAAAATAATTTTAATACAACAACTCCCCGAGTGGGAATCGAACCCACCGATCGTGTTTACATTCAAACGCTGTCACACTGCGCCACGACCATAATATATCTATATATATAGAATAATATATAATATATCTACACATGTTTAATGACAACTAAAATTTTTAATAAAGTCAAGATCGTGTAGATAACGTACTTATGCGTGAAAGGCTCTGTTAACTAAGTTATGTCAGCAATAAATTGCATAAATATGACGTGTCGCGGCGTGACGCAACATGACGTGACCTGAGACGCAACTACCCAATAGTACAGTATCCAATAATAGAACTACAATTGTTTTAAACCTCTTATTCTAGGTCTAGACTAATGTATTATGTTCAAAACCTGTATCACACAGATAATGAATACTGTATATAAAATTCTTATTATTTTGTTTACTGAGTTACTGGCAGTATACACACAGCCACAGATGATGCAACTGGACTTAAGAGATGAAATTTGGTATGCCTTTAATATTGTTTTGCAGAGTGGCGGGGAGTAAGAGAGGACCTTTCAAAATTTCCAAGAGAATAGCAAATTTTAATCAGATTTTACGTTTTATAATTGACACAAACAATGTTACAAATATAAAAATATGTTTGGAAACAGCTTGAAATTATGATGATGGGTAAATGAAATGATAAATAGTTTGATATTTTTGTTGCCTTTTTCATGATCCCCAGTATACGGGCAACAAATTGAAATATTTTAAAAAAACGTATAAAATTTTAGACGTATCGAGATTCGAACCCGCGCCTCTTGAAAGCCATCCAACCGCTTTGACCGCTAAGCTATGCGTTCTACTACCAGCTGCGTCGAAATTCTTATAGGTTTTGTTACAACGTATTTACATTTTTAGCATCTCTGTAGAGAGATTTTTCAAATTTCAGCTAACCAAAGAATATCAAGAAATAATCGTTTGTCAAGAGAGAAGGCTATATATTTTAATATTTTACTATTTTTAAAGTGTTATTCCAAACTTAGGATTAGAAAACATTTTTAAAAACTTATTAATATTTGGACGCAGCGGGATCCGAACCCGCGTCTTTTGGAAACCGTCCAAGCGCTCTGACCGCTTCTACTACCAGCTGCGTCGTTTTTTAAAAATGTTTTCCAATTCTAAGTGTGAAATAACAATTTCATTTATATAAATAAATGAAATTGGAGTGTCTGTTAGTAATATTAAAGTAATGTCCTTTTACTAAATACCAATGTATACACACTACATATAACAAAATGTTATTTTTTGCAATTTTGTCAATCTGTATATTTGTTTCGGCCGATCGGCTAATCTCTGGAATGGCTCGTTCTATTTTGATACGACTTTCATTGCTTGATAGGTGATGTAATAAAGGGTAAATTAGGCTTATATTTTAGTATTATAAAATAAAGATCGAGACACGAGCAGAGCCAGTAACTATATAAAGATGAAACCATCTTCGACTCAAAGCTATTTATAGGCGGTTTCCGGTAAAAAAATCCGGTAAAGTGATAGATTGCACGATCTTCCTTGACATTTAGTATGTAATGTCTACTTTCCTTATATTTTTATATCTCGACCTTATCGTATATGATATATTATTGTTTTATATTGAGCTTTATATAGGTTTTTAATTTAAAATTAATCTTATATTATCCTAGTAATATTACGTATATTATATGGGAAAGCTAACATGGATGCCAACTTTATAATTCGAGAACTCGCATTATATTCGGACAACTATGGCAAAAGGTCAAATAAAAATAGGCAAAAAAGTAACTTTATATCTATAATAGTGTATGTCAAACACATGGTACAGGGTGTGTAATATTTGTAATGTAATATTATTAAAAGTATTGGCTTATTTAATATAAACAATCCTACGGTACATTATTTTTCTCTACATCCAACGGTTTAGGCCGCGCGCGCAAATATGATTCTTCGAGGGCATTTTTTTCTGTATTATGACATGGAAGTATATAAATTCATTATAAATTGTAGTCTATATTCTATTCTAATGTATAATCTATATTTTTGTTAAGTTTCATCAAAATCTGTACAGTAGTTATTGCGTGAAAGAGTAACAAACATATACCTATAAATCCTCATTAAGTAGCAGTATGTTGATGAAGCCTTTTTTTAGATTCACGCTTTAATTCCGCATAGCAGGGTGTCAAGACACTCTGTACTTCACTTTCCACCGAATTCGAGACATTGCGTGTCGAGTGGTGGAACTCAACGCCGCACTTGGTCTTGGTGAAAATGGTTTCACTCTCCCGAGTGGAGATCTACACCACAGCCGATCGCGTTTACAGTCGGACGCTGTCCAATTTCAATAATTATTATAAAGCCTCTGTATGTCCTCCAAATTTTTTTAAATCCATTTACTTTAAGCGGAAACAAATTTTTTGAAGTCCATTTACTTTAAGAAAGTCACGTCTCGTATGTTTATAAGGACGTGTGTTTACATATTTTGGAATTGCGTCCTTATATTTATTTTTAGTTAGCGGCAATAATAAATTAAAAAAAATATTTAAAAAAAAAACAGCTTCCCGCTTTATTCTTCAAAGCAAGGTAGCCAAGTCAAGACACTCTGTTGACTTTTCCTTCCGAAATCGAGATATTGTGTCTTGAAGAGTTAACTCAACGTCTCAATTTTTAATTGAATTTGCTATATATTTAAAAAAAACTTTACCAGTTAAAATTTTGTTGCTTATAAATGTGAATTTTGGTTGTCGAATATGAAATTCTTGCTGTTCGTATATTTCCTGAAGCGTTTCGTAAAACCCATTCGAATCACTCACGATGTGCTTCCTATTGGAAGAAGTAAGTACTTCTAAAATCTACCTATTGTGGTATGTATTTAAAAAACTTGAGGCCGGTCCTGGCGCAGTTGGACGGCGTCTGACTGTAAACGCGATCAGTTGTGGATTCAATTCCCACTCGGGGAAATGATTATATTTAAATTATTTTCACTTCCTCGCTCTGGTAAGTTGACTTCCGCCATTTAACACGCAATGTTTCGAATTCGGCGGAAAGCGAAGTACGGACTGTCTTAACACTAGGTACTTTCTATCTACTCTGCTATACGCAGATAAAATACGATAAAAGCGAAGCTAAAAAAAAATAAAAAACTTCTAGTTTAATTTTAATATTTTTTTTTTTGTAAATGGAAATGTAAAGTTAAATAAATTTAAAATTTAATTCTACTTAATGTTTGAATTCAGCTATTAATACATATTTAAAAAAAATATTTCAAATGTGTTAGTCGCGTTTATTTTTCAGCTGGATCTGCTTTTAAAAACCAAACCTCAATCAAATTAAAATTATATATAGACTCGTATTTATACGTTAATAACTTTGTTTAATTTATTTTTTTCCCAAAATTCGCGCCATAGGAGATTAGTGTTTGTTATATCTAGATTAAGTTGTGTGTAAAATAAAAGAATACCCTGAATTAGACTAGATATATTATTCTAAATTTATTTCAAATATTAAGTTCGAATCAAAATATATTAAAATAAACGCCATTAATCCGGTTAAAATCAATCCATTGCAAATATTATATAATGCGAAGAATTATTTTATTTGAATATTTTAGATTCCAACACTAGGACTGGTTTGCGTATGTGTCGTCCAGAACATAAATAAAAAATTGGCACCCGAATGATTTATCGCTAAAACCTAATAATATAATTTTCCAAATTTATAATTTTTTAGCTTCACGCTTTTATCCCGCATAACAAGGTAGATGGAAAGTACCTAGTGTCAAGACACTCCGTACTTCGCTTTTCGCCGAATTCGAGACTTAATGTATTGAGTGGCGGAACGCAACGCCGCACTTTGTCTTACCAGAGCGAGGAAGTGAAAATAATTTAAATATAATCACTCGCTCGATAAGAATCAAACTCAACCGATCGCAGTCACAGTCAGACGCTGACCCACTGCACCACGACCGGCCTCATATTATAAATTATGGAAATTTATAAATAATATTTTCCACAATTTGTCTGTCGCTCTGTCTGTTTCGACCAATCTCTGGAATGGCTGGACAGAGCTTGATTGGACTTTCACTGGCAAATAGATGTAACATAGAATAACTTAAGCTAATTTTATTCTAGAACAAATATCCAGACAAGTTTTTTTATTTTTTTTTTAGCTTCACGCTTTTATCCCGCGTTGCAGGGTGGGCAAAAAATACCTAGTGTCAAGACACTCCGTACTTCGCTTTCCACCGAAGTCGAGACATTGCGTGTTGAGTGGTGGAACTCAACACCGCACTTTGTCTTACCAGAGCGAAGAAGCGAAAATAATTTAAATATAATCACTCCCCCGAGTGGGGATCGAACCCACAACCGATCGCGTTACAGTCAGACGCTGTCACACTGCGCCACGACCGGCCTCTTTTTTATTTATATAAAATTTATTACACTACAGACTGCTTTAATACCTTTTTTTCTCTCCATTATTTATATTTCTTTTACATATAACAATCTAGAGATGTTAAATACCAAGCGGATGAATTCGCGAGCACATTTAGTTAATAATAAAATATTAAAATATGAATTTATTTAAATTTATACATACATGTTGGAACTCGTTCATTGTCACTATCTATCAATTTAAACTATAATTTTTTAATTTATTGTACAAGTGTGTGTTCCTACCTGTTTTACACATGTTTTACCCACTTATATAATTATTTACTTTTTATACGTAGTTTTAGTGAAATTTATAAAAAAAAAATACTTTTTTTATCTATCTTTGAAAATTTTTAATATGTGTTATTAAAAAAAACAAAGCGTGCTTTATAATGTTATATATTGAACACCGTTTCGTTCCACTCATCACGCTATGTCTGGATTTTGGGCGGAAAGCAAATGTTTCTTGACACTAAGTTAGCATATAAAAAATAACATATTCATTAAAACTTATTTTAAGTAAAATAATATATTTCAAAGATTCTTACGCACTTAATATAACAAATCCCATCCGCTACTCAATGAATGACTGGCAGACAGAGCTCAACCGATACTAAAAAAAAAAAAAAGAAAGGAAAGTAGTTGTAGAAAGCTGAAATTTGATATAGATTCCTTAGATAATGCCTACTGACATTACTAGTGACATACTGACAATACTGACACTTTTATGTTGATTGATGAAATTTCTTTTCATTACAAGGAGTAAAAATAAGCTGATTACTCCCAGCAAAATTCCCTTCGAAAATTAAATAAACCATTTATGGCGCAAGTTATAAATAATTAGTCAAAAACACAAATTCCACAAATAATGTCAGATCTCTATATTCGAAAGAGTTCGCTTGAATTTTTTTTAGCTTCATGCTTTTATCCCGTATAGCAGGATAGACAGAAAGTACCTAGTGTCAACACACTCCGTGCTTCGCTTTCCACCGAATTCAAGACATTGCGTGTTGAGCGGTGGAACTCAACGCCGCTCTTTGTCGTTACCAGAGCGAGGAAGTGAAAATAATTTAAATATAATCACTCCCTCGAGTAAGAATCAAACTGGACCGATCGCGGTTACAGTCAGACGCTGACCCACTGCACTACGACCGGCCAAATTTAAAACGGCCGAGAAATTTAAAATTAATATTAAAAATGTATCATTGAAAAAATATATATTATTCTATCAATGAATATAATGCCGATGTTAGTGTGTGGAATTAAACGCAGTTGATACTCAATCATGAAGCTAATTGTTGTCATGAACTCATTATACAATTATATTTAAAATAAAAACAAATGTTAAGTTTTTCGCTGGTTCTTCTCAGCAGAACTGCCTTCCAAGCCGGCGGGAGCTTCCTGTAGGACTGACAATACTGACACTTGTGTTTATTCCACATTTATTAACAGCCTAGAATATTATAATTTTGATTTAAATATAAAAGAGCACTAAGAAACGATCTTTTGAAATCCTAAATATCTTTTTACACTCAAAATAATAAGAGATAGACGGGCTAGGGTCGTTCGCGCAAACGATGTTGCGAACGATAACTCGTTTTTTTTCCTATTAATATTATAATAATAGCTTCATTCAACTTATGACACTACCGCTCTTGTACAAAATCGAGGGTTCCGCAGATTTAATTAAATATTTAGTTTTTTTTTTAAACTAGCCAGTTCCACATGAACTGGTCGTAGATTGAGGGCATCGTGGCGCATTGGGACAGTGTCTTACTGGTTGTAGCTTCGATTCCCACTCGGAGAAATTATAATATTTAAAATTTATTTTCATTTCTTTGTAGTAAGACAAAGCGGTATTGAGCTAGCCACTCATCACGCAATGTCTCGATTTTGACCGCGGAAAGCTGTCTACGGAGTGTCTTGATACCAGGTCGTCTCCGACCCTGCCATCCGGGATAAAGCGTGAAGATAGAAAGAAATAAATAGATAATAAAAAAAAATTGATTCCATTTCATAACGTATCTCCGTTTGGTATACGTAATTTGTATTGCATCACTACTGAGGCAGTCAGTGTCGGTCGTGTGTAGCGTAGTGACAGAGAAACCGCCGCGTCGCGTCCACTTTCCCCTTTGCAACGAATATGTCTATAGTTCGAATTGTATCGAAAATGTAGATGTCTTTTCACTCTTTTCTTTCTGTATATAAAGTTTGTACAAATGTTATATTTTTTTTGTACAAAGTGACTATGTTTTTAGTGATTGTGTGTTTACACTTTAGTGGTTTTTGTGAGTATATATTATATTATTATTTTTTATTTAATGTAATTCATGTGTTCTTTATTAGTTTAGTTTGTGTGTTTTTATTAAATATATATTTTATTAATATATATATATATATATATATATATATATATATATATATATATATATATATATATATATATATAATTATTTACGACTTTCTACGACTGCTGTAAAGTGTTTGAATTGTCGACATTTGAAAAATTTAGTTTCAAATATCAAAATATTTAGATATTCAGATTGAGCCGTTTTACATTATTTCGTATAAAATGTGTAAAAATTATTTCTAACTTAAATTACTTAGATCTTTATAAATAAATAACTTGTATATTATAAAGTTTCATATACTGTACTTATTTTAATTTTATAAGTTTATCTGTATACATACATATGCGCTAGCTGAGATTACAGCGCTGTGACACTTTCTCGTTCGACCTCTATTAGGCGTAGCTCAACGCCGCATTCTGTTTATAATATTATATACAGTATTGTTTACAAATTTGTAAGGAATACAAATGAGTGTATACATATTACACTTGTTATGGATTAGGACATAAGTGTCTATCCTATCCTCCTATCTGTCTATCCAGGATAATAGGCGAATGTAATTTTCTCAAGTTACAAACGAATACTCTCTCTATCTCTCCTATTTTTAATACATAAATTATACTGACAGCTTCGTTGACGCGTAAAATCCTCCTTGCTTTAACTTGCCACTTTGTACCAGTGTTTGCTAATCTCAAGTGTGTATTAGACCTTACTGATTTTATACTTTTTTTTAATTTTTTTATTAATTTAATATATAAAAATTTGTTTTTGAACTGTTTTTAATATAAACTTTAACTATATGGAATGTTATATCCCTTCGATATTTCAGCTCCACGCTTTATCCCGCATAACACTGTAAGAAAGAATATAGTGTTAAAACACTCTGTTATCCTTTCACCGTCCGAATTCGAGACTTTGTGTGTAACCCAACCACATGATCTTTGTAAGAAAGCAATATTTGTCATTTCCCTTTACGTATTAAAATTCATTTTAAATGAAACTATTTTATACGGATTTTTTGAATTAATCCGTTTTAAATGGCTTCATTGAAAAATTACGAAAATCCAAAATTCTTATATTTTAAAATATGCTCTTTTCTATGACAAACATCATCTAACTGTATTAAATATAGGTAATTAGATGTGTAATGTATTTTAACTTTCACATTTCAAATATTAATATTTGATTAAATATTTTTTCTAATACCAATGTCATATTTAAATAGAAAATAAAAAACACGATGTCATCACACCATTGTGGCACAGTAGGACAGACCAACTATACATAGCTATAAACAATGTTTGTGAGTTCGATTCACACTTGAAGTAATACAAAACCCGTTGATTTTCGATTCTTGTATAAATATATTTATGAAATAAAAAATAATTAGAGATATTTTATTTGAAAACTTTATATATATATATATATATATATATATATATATATATATATATATATATATATATATATATATATATATATATATATATATATATATATATATATATATATATATATATATATATATATATATCTCAATCTATAGTCTGCTGTCAGACAGACTGACAGATTTTAGCTTGATTTGATTCCACGACCTTTGTCTTATTTCTAGTCGAAGTGCCTTTCTTATCATAAAACATATAACTATTCTCAACACCACTCAACACGCAAAATCTCCAATTCGGTGGAATGCGAAGTACGGAGTGTATTGACACTAGGTACTTTCTGTATAACCCGCTATTCGGGATAAAAGCGTGAAGCTAAAATAATAATAAAAACTATCTCAAAGAACAGCAATTCTTGGCAAGTATCCAAACGAATTTACTTTCACTCCACTTTGACCCTATTTATATGTTTTTTTCTTAACTTTTGAGTATTCATTATAATTAGTACTTACACCTTCATACATTTCAACTCTATCATAGCTCAGTGGATAGATTTCTATATGAATGTAGTAGTTATCGATTCAGATCTCATTTGTAAAATATTTTTTTTGTATTATTTTAATATATTCTGACAGTACTGTATATCTTATATCATTTACCTAATAAAATAAACAACATTACACACACTACCATGTCTATGACACACACTTTTGTTTAAAGTGACTTAAACGTTGCTAAGGCAACGCGAATTTTACACACCAACGGGTAGTAATGAATTCTAATAAAAAAAATTAACAATAAAATGATTTTTTACACCTTTATATTATTATTTCAATGTATTTAAATTATGAAAAATATATGGGAAGAATGAGGCTGGTCGTAGCGCAGTGGGTCAGCGTATGACTGTAACGCGATCGGTTGTGGGTTCGATCCCCACTGGAGGGAGGGATTATATTTAAATTATTTTAACTTCCTCGCTCTGGTAAAAGACAAAGTGCCGCGTTGAGTTCCACCAATGCTATGCAAGATAAAAAACGTGATCTTAAAAAATATATGAATAAATAAAAGAGTACTGTTGTCTATTTATGAGAGATTGCTTTAGAGATAAATCTTCCACATCCAACTTTTCTATTTTCAAATATAAAAAAATTAAACAATAAACATCAACCTCCAAATTTATATCTAGGGATAAAATATGTAACTACAATTCCTTTTTCACGCTTTTATCCCGCATAGCAGTGTAGACCAGAAAATAACTAGTGTCAAGACACTCCGTACTTCGCTATCCACCGAATTTGAGACATTGCGTGTTGAGTGGTGGAATTCATCGCCGCACTTTGTCTTTTACCAGAGCGAGGAAGTGAAAATAATTTAAATATAATCACTCCCCCGAGTAGCGACCGAATCCACAACCTTTTTTAAAATAAAGATGTATAATTGGCCTTTTTTTAAATAAAGATGTATAATTAAGATACGGAAATTGCCAAAAAAAATCATTTAAATATAAACCTTAGTATTAATAAAAAAAATATTTTAAGTGTGAATTTTGCAATAAAAAAAGGTACAGATCAAGTCTGTGTGGTAATAAGAAAAAAAAACTGCACGCAACAGAATTTGAACCAGCGTCTCTTGGAAACCGTCCAACCGCTCTGATCAATTAATAAAGTAACACTTTAAAAGTAATAAAATAATAAAATAAATAACATTCACTCTTGCTAAGCAATTATTTCTTAGAAATAATCTTTGGGTAGCAAAAACCAGTTGTAACCAAATGAATGAGAGTTTCGACGCAGCCGGATGTAGGCGCGGGTACGAATCCCGCTGCGATATATTTTATACGTTTTTTAAAAATGTTTTCTAATCCCAAGTGTGGAATTACACTTTAATAATAGTAAATTCATATTTATTACTGTACCAGAAACAAACGACTACGTAATTATATCAAATTTTAAAAAACTAACAAAATTTCGACATGAGGCGATTAAAAACAGATTATATTATACATAAGAGAAACTGCAAAAATGAAGAATATTGCAATAACTATTATGAGAATAAAACTACTTTACCTAGAGTTGCTTTGACCCACTTGTATTAGATAATGAGGTATGATTTTGTAAGTCATGTTTACCTAACAGTGGATGCGAGCGTAAGGACTGTGAATTTTATTAATATCATTTTTTCAGCTCCACATCTTACCTGCAGGATAAAGCGTGGTGCTGAAAAAATTGGGTAATCAGAGACAATCTAGTGTTAAGAGCGTCCGAAATCGCAACATTGAATATTGAACAGCGGAACTCAACGCCTCGCTTTGTCATACCAGAGCTGGGAAATAATACCGACTGAGAATTGGACACTCAACCAGCCGATTTCACAGTCAGACGCTGTCGCACTTTGCGTTGACATTGTCTTTTGAATATATTTAAGACAGTTCTCAATAAATAAGAATTCCGAGGGACGGGGTAGGATAAAATTCCCCTCCGCTGCTGCGTAGTGAATTGTAGCCCGTGAGAGGCGGGTATCCGAGTAATTTGGTGGTACGAGGGTAATCCTCCGACTGGCTCGCGACCACTTTTATGACAAAAACGATCCGCCAAATATCTGATGATGTGTTCCACTTCGATAACATGTAGACCAGCTTTCCCTATTCTCACCTATCTTTTCCCGCGTCTCCTGTCACTTCAATCCCAAGACCGGCAAATCACGTAGATGTCCGTATGCGAAGGTGACCACTTACCATCAGGTAGCTCTTCTGCTCGTTTGCCTCCTTTTTCCATAAAAAAAGTACGTATATATGGTTCATACATTTTCTTTATATCTAATTTTTTTTATTATTTATTATACATTTCAATTGTTTAACAATAGACTTTTGGAATAGATTTTATTATATATATGTCAAGGAAGCAACTCACCAGTTCCACCAGCAAAGTTTATCAAATTGGACAATATAATGAAGAACACGAATATGCAATAATACTTCTTATAACAAATTAATTTAAAGCCGGTCGTGGCGCAGTCGGGCAGGGTCTGAGTGTAAACGCGATCGGTTGTGGGTTCGATCCCCACTCGAGTGATTATATTTAAATTATTTTCACTTCCTCGCTCTGGTAAAGACAAAGTGCGGCGTTGAGTTCCACTACTCAACACGCAATGTCTCGAATTCGGTGGAAAGCGAAGTATGGAGTGTCTTAACACTAGGTACTTTCTGTCTACCCTGCTATGCGGGATAAAAAGCGTGAAGCTAAGAAAAAAAAACAAATTAATAAAAAAAAAACAAATTAATGTGCTTTTTTAACGCACTTACTGAGTAAAAGCCCATTTTAATATTTACTATTTTTAAAGTGTTATTCCACACTTAGGATTAGAAAACATTTTTGAAAAAACGTATAAAAATTTTGAACGCAGCGGGATTCGAACCCGCGCCTCTTGGATACCGTCCAAACGCTTCAAAAATTTGCGTTCTTTCAAAAATGTTTCCTAATCCTAAGTGTGGAATAACACTTTAAAAATAGTAAATATTAAAATAAAATAGCAATCTCTCTTGTTAAACGATTATTTCTAAAAAATCTTTAATTAGTAGAAATTTGTAAAAATATCTACAGAGATGCTAACAACATAAATAAGTTGTAACAAAACGTATAAGAATTTCGACGTAGCTGGTAGTAGAACGCATGGCTTAGCGGTCAGAGCGCTTGGACGATATGCAAGAGGCGCGGGTTCGAATCCCGCTGCGTTCAAAATTTTTATACGTTTCTTCAAAAATGTTTTCTAAAAGCCCATTTATTTACCAGCGATGTCTTGAAACATTTAGTACTACAATGAGAAAATAATAAGCAACAAAACGAAAATATCTTTGGTGGACTCATATTTTTTATAGCTTCAAGCCTTATCCCTTGTGAGGTAGTTAGAAACAACGGAACGCCAAATGTTATGGTTTTTGCATATCTCTTTCGCCTCGTCCACACTCATTATCCTCTTCATACAAGCCCTTCGGGGGGTCCTCATACTTTTTACGTGACTTTCCATCAGTATCTTCGATACTGTGTTTTCGAAGGTCAACCGAAACCAAATGAATTTATTTTACTAAACTAAAAAAAAGACAACAATAAATAATCAAGGAAATTCTTAAAAAATAATCATTGAAGCTATAAATATACGATACATTTTCTTAATTATCATTTATTGTACAAAAGATTTTTTTCTTAAATTGATATTATTTAATTAAATCGTGTACAAATTGATTGACTGTTATGTTTTCCTCAATTAACGCAAAATACACTTTATTCTAAACAGGTAAATTAAATAATTGGTTATAATCATGAAAGCGTAACAATTCATACCTATATAAAACTACTTGATTCCCGCAACTTCGTTTTTTTAGTCCAGAACACATCAGGTGTACGATTTCAAGTAAATATATCCTAAGTCCTGCTCAGGCCCAAAAACTAAACTATAAAAAAGTTGCATTTAAATTTGAAACAAACAGACAAACAGAATTTAGATTTATGTTCTATTAATATTTTATACATGAAAATGAGATGTTTTTTCGTAAATACCTTCTTTGTACAGACATACTTTTTTCATAGTGAATTGTACCTAGTGTCAAGACACTCCGTACTTCGTTACCCGCCTTATTCGAGATATTGCGTGTGCGTGGCGGAACTAAACTCCCCCGAATGAGGATAGATCCCACAACCGATCGCGTTTACAGTCAGACGCTGTTACACTGCGCCACGAACGGCCTCTGTTTTAATACAGTGTAGATTTTTAAAATCAATACAAACCTATAGTTAAGCCTAATTAAGTAAATCTTATCAGAAGCCTTAGTCAATTATAGCTTTCATAAATAACTCAAAATTCTTTAATTATTCTTGAGATTGGTTTCGAGTATAAAAAAAAACAATTAATTAAGCCGTAACTTTTATTCATTAAATACTTCCGCTTTTTTATCTATCGTCGCACAGTGGAACAGTCTGTCTGTAAACGTAATGGTGGTGGGTTCGATCCCTATAGAGTTTGGATTTGCTTTAACTATTTTTATTTATCTCCTCTGGTCGCTAAGTACAGCGTTATTTTTCTCCTCCTACTAGGTAAGATATATATATATATATATATATATATATATATATATATATATATATATATTCCATACCCTCATGCGGGGTAATCAAAGGGAACGGAAACGGAAGCGCCAAACCCTACGGCCCTCACTCATTCATCTCTACCTACAGCTGTCGGGGCGTCGATCTCCCGTACCACTCACCTTTGCTTCATGAATCTTTCTAGCCATTCTTTCATCACTCATCCTCTCGCAGCACCACTACCTGATACCTCTATATAGGTAAGAATTGAACCTATAAACAATGCTGTTATTGCCACAATTATTACTTCACCACAGGCAAGTTTATTCAAATTGTCCTGGTACAATAAAAGAGCGTCAACTAGATTCATTAATAGAGCTACATCACGAGAGCGTCTCGTCCATTGTTTAAATAGTATATAATTATTATAATTCCCATCAGTTATTATTCCGTAATCAAAGACAGAATCAAAGTAGCTAACAATTTACATCGACGAAAGATCAAGATTTTTTTTCATTAATTTGTATAATTCTTGTGATCTATAAGCTAGAGAATAGTATTAGAAGACACAAATGGAATATATTAAAATTGTTGTAACCCTTGTTATGAAGATTACGCGAACAAAGGAGTAGGAAAATTTGGCATAGTTATAGTTTATATAGAAGAGGAGTGCAAAATGCTAATATTTTTTTTTAAATAAAACAAAAAACACGTGAAAGTAAACTAAAATAAACATAGCGCACACTACCATGTGTTTAACATACACGTTTATATGAAGTAACATACACGTTGCTAAGGCAACGTTTCAACGGGACATCTAGGAAAAATAGTTTCCACTAAACACAAACTACTCTTTGAAAATCAACTGGTAAAAAGCCTTTAATTACCGAATCAAGGAAGGCAAATCATAGTTGTAAAGAAGGGTAGGTGTTTCTAATAATATTATTGTTTATAAAGTTACCCTAATACCGCTATTTATAAAATTACCCTTACAATAGGGAAAATACGCCAAGTAGAAATTAAAAAAAACACACACACACAAAAAATAATAAGAATTTCGACTCGGCTGGTAGAAGTAGGCTTATCAGAACGCTTGAACGGTTTCCAAGAAGCGCAGGTTCGAAATCCGATGCATTCAGATTTTTATACGTTTCTTCTAACCTTAAATGTGAGCATTTTCTCTTGCCAAACGATTAATTCTTAATAATCTTTGGATAGCAGAAATTTGTAAAAATTTCTCTACAAAAATAGCTAACGACGTACTTAATTTGCAATAAAACCTATAATAATTTCGAACAGCTGGTAGTAAAACGTATGACTTATCGGTCAGAGCGCTTGAACGCTTTCCAAGAAGCTCGGGTTCAAATTCCGCTGTGTTAAAATTTTTATACGTTATTTAAAAATGTAGTAAAATATTACGATGAATAATGAGATTTAAAAATCCAAATTTAATTCATAAAAAACTCCATTTTATAATGATGAAAAAAAAATCATTCATTAATTGCTACGAGAAGAAACAAATAAACTGACATAAGTACATTTTACGTAACACAACACATGAACACAGTGTGCCCAGTACTTTCACCTAAAAGACAGAGCCGTAAGTGGCGCTATGTAATAACGCGTTTTATTTAACCAGAATGAACAAACTATACAAAAATTTCATTCATTATGTTTGAGTTCCTACATAGACAAAAAAAGTACAATTAGAAACGTACATTCGATCCCCACTCGGGGGAGTATACAATAAGTGCGGCGTAGAGTTCCGTGGAAAGCGAGTCTTGACACTAGGTACATTAAAAAGAAACGTACAAAATCTGCAGGATTTGAACTGCCGTAACTTGAAGTCTTGAACGTCGCCGTAACTTGAAGTCACTGTAATCAGGTAAACTATACGAGAAAAATAAGTTGTATAAACGTATAAGAATACAGATCGATATCAATTGATCAGTTACAACGGCATTGATCAGTTAGCTAAATCGTTGGCACGTCACACAAGCCGCAGGTTCGAATTCTGCTTATTTTCATAGACATTTCAAAATATTTTTTTTGTCATACTTCAAGGGACTTGTAAATGTGTTTTGACAAAATTTTTCTGCATAATATTTTTAGACCATCACGGCTTAGCAAATGTTTGTTATTTTTTTTTTCTTTTTTTTTGCATTACGTTTTTATTCCGCATAGCAGGGTAGACAGGAAGTATCTCGTGTCCAAGACACTCCGTACTTCGCTTTCAATCGAATTCCAGTTATTGCGTGTTGAGTGATGGAACTCAACGCCGCATTTTGTCTTTTCACCAGAGCGAAGAATTGAATATAATTTAAATATAATCACTCCCCCGAGTGAGAATCGAATCACAATTGAACCGATCATATTTACAGTTAGACGCTGTTCCACTGCACCACGACCGGCCTTTGTTATTTTGGTGTGCGAAATACATAAGCATATCTGATTTCAGGTAAATATTTATAAGTAGCATTCACTTTTTTCTCCGTTTGGTTTGATAAAGACCGGCGCTAATTGCGTCCTAACACCCAATATCTTTAACCCTTATTATGCTCACAACATAATCACACTATTAGAGGCGGGTAGTTCGCGAGCACAAGGTTCAAGGTTAATATAATAATATATAATAATATAATATAAACTTCTTAAACACAATAGATTGAAAGTATTTATTAATTATAAAATACATGAGTAACAAGGCCCATGAGGCCAGTCGTGGCGCAGTGGTACAGTGTCTGAGTGAAAATGAGATCGGTTCTGAGTTCGATTCCAACTCGGGGGAGTGGTTATATTTAAATTATTTTCATAATTTAAATATAACCACTCCCCCGAATCATATAAAATATAAATAAACAGAAATATGGTAAAAACAAACACTACTTAAAGGTTAAAGCGGAGAACGGAGTATTTCGACACTAATTTAACTCCACCTACTACATACATAAATAATTTCCAAACAACTCAAAACTCTGGAGTCTCTCAGTACACTAACAAATGGCAACCCCATTTAAAAGCTAAACAATAATATAATAGTAACAAGTAAGTATCTGGTCACCTTCTGATCTAATCACGTTTAACCAAACACCTTTGTTGCACTACAGCGACGTGCTTCAACCAATTGAGTCTATATTTCCTAGTTTCAGATTGATTCAAATTAGTTTTCTTCAAAGTCAAGGTCGTGTACAGTAACTCTTATAATTTGTTAGTAAACTTCTAAACTTTTAGTATACTTCTGTCATTGGCGCACTATGGTTTGGTTTTGTATGTGATGTTGGCGAGCTTTTTGTTACCGGTGAGTTAATGCTTGTATAGTTTTCTAATTATAATGATTTTATACTACTTTATATATATATATATATATATATATATATATATATATATATATATATATATATATATATATATATATATATATATATATTTAATTAATATTATTTTTATAAATAAATTGAAAAAGATAAGTGAATATATCTTTTAAATGTTTTTTTTTTTATTTAAATTAATTCAATATGTTAATAATTTTATCTAAAGTTGTGTTTTTTAAAAAATCTAAAATAAAAATTATTTTTTTTTAAACAAATTAGTGAAAAATAAACATTTTTTTTTATTTACAAGTTATTTTAACTAATAAATAAATTGTAACAAGCGTATAACAATTTCAACGCAGACGAAGGTAGAACGCATGACATAGCCAGAGGTGTTGATTCGAATCCATCTGTTTACTTGAAATCTTTCTTTACTTTGCTTTAAAAAAAAATCAAAATGGTGGAAGAATAAAACATGTTTTTACTAATAATATTCGGAAATGATCGTAAATAATTAATATTTTAATACCTTTTTAGTTATAATTGGATCGCATAAGGAAAAAATATGAGTGAATTGTTTGAAATGTTTTTTTTATCTTCACACTTATATCCCGCATAGCAGGGTAGACAGAAAATACCTAGTGTCAAGACACTCCGTACTTCACTTTCCACCGAAGTCGAGACATTGCGTGTTGTGTGGTGGAACACAATGCCGCACTTTGTCTTTAACAGAGCGAGAAAGTGAAAATAATTTAAATATAATCACTCCGCCGAGTCTGGATGGAACCCACAACCGGTCGCGTCTACAGACCGGCCTCAAATGTTCTATTATCTAAATAATAAAACTATTATAAGAAAAATCTACTGTTTCTTCCGGAGTACACAAATAGCAGTCGGTATATTTTGTACAATAATTTTCTTTGAATCTATTTTAACGTAACTCCTAAATAGAGAAAAACATAGGCTAGAGTTAAGGCAGTGTGGCGTAAAATTATTCTCACTTCCTCGCTCTGGTAAGACGAAGTGCGGCGTTGACTTCCGTTACTCAACACGCAATGTCTCGAATTCAGTGGAAAGCGAAGTACGGAGTGTCTTAACACTAGGTACTTTCTGTCTACCCAGCTAAGTAGGATAAAAGCGTGAAGCTAAAAAAAATTAAGGCATTTTTTTCATATGTAACGTCTCAAAACACGCCTAACAATCGTTATGGAAATTTAAAATAATATACTTCCTGCTTATTACTTGATAACTATTTATTTGTTAATAATTTTAACTTCTCATATTGCGATGTTATTATATGTTTAATTTCTTCCATTGACGCATACAACCACACTTCCTTTAATTTTTTGAATGTGTTATTACACGATAAATTAATTAATTAAATTAAATTAAATTAAATTATAATTAGAAAAACTAGGTTTGTTTTACTATGTGGGTAAACGGAAACCACCTAGTGTCTACACTTCGTACTCCGCTTTCCGCCGAATTCGAGATATTGCGTGTTGAGTAACGGAAGTCAACGCCGCACTTCGTCTAACCAGAGCGATGAAGTGAAAATAATTAAATAAGATCACGACCCCAAATGGGAATCGAACCCACAACGATACGATTGTGTTTACAGTCAGAGCCACTGTGATTGCACAATAAATTTATTGAATGAATTAATTATTTACATTAAAAAATATTAATATCATGGGAGCGTTGAGAATTATATTAGATCTGTTGAATAATTTACGCGTTGCTTAGCGACGCGTATGATACTTTATATAAATTTTGAAAATGGAGTGCCATGTGACACGAGTTCTTTCCTGCTATGAGGAAAAAAAACCACGATGAGGGTTATATATTATAGCTATAAAAATAAATCAAGTTACTTACTTTGAGATAACCTTTTAAAAATTTCAACTGGACATTCCAAATGGCAACTAATAGCAAATTAAAAGTAAGTAAACATGCAAAATAAATATAGTCAGAGTCAATAACCTGTATTTTAGCGGTTTTTAAACAAATATATGTTTTAGGAAAAACTAAAAATGGCATACTAAAGGCGCATTTTAAAGACAATATTTGAATATAATTAATATGTAAGGTTCGAGTATATTAATGTGTAGAAGTTTTTTTTTTATTAACCTGCTAACATACTCAGTAGTAATTAAATATCCCATTATTATTTTAGAGGCTGGTAGTGGCGCGGTGAGAAAGCGTCTGACTGTAAACACGATCGGTGGTTGGTTCGATTCCCACTCGAGGAATAATTATATATAAATTAATTTCAGTTCCTCACTCTAATAGAATGGGCGCGTCGTTGAGTTCCGCCACTTAACATGCATTATCTGGAATTCTACGGAAATCCGAATACAAAGAGTCTTGACACTGGGTACTTCCTGTCTACCCTGCTATGCAGGATAAAAGCGTTACGTTAAAAAAAATGAAAAATAACTTATTGTAAGGTATTTTAAACCTCATCACGCCCAAAGCTTCATTTCTGTGGACTTCCCGACCTTTGTTATACTAGAAAATAAAAAAAATATGAAATTAATAATTTTCTCAAATATGAGTTAAACTCAAATGTTTACAGTCAAACGTTGTTCTACTACGCCACGATGGTCTAAATTTTTAATGGCTTTAGTCATGTATGAAAATAATATGCCCTTTACTAATTTCTTAGAGTGTATCTATTGTCTTTCTTTATCAGATTATCAACATCTTCAATTTTTAAATGTAACGAAAATATCTTAGTATATAAAAATTGAACGCAGCGGGATTCGAAGCCGCGCCTCTTGGAAACCGTCCAAGCGCTCTGACAGCTAAGCCATGCGTTCTACTACCAGCTTCGTCGAAATTCTTATATATTTATTTACAACTTATTTACGTTGTTAGCAACTCTGTAGAGAGACTTTTACAAATTTTTTATCGTTTCTCCACTCTGGTTTTGATTTGAACATTTTTGAGCGGAATGTCGTCAATGGAGTCTCTGGTTGTCCTGCTATGCGGGTTATATACATAAATAACTCTCTTCTTCGAGTTACATTTGCTTGAAACAAACACACATGTTTGATTCCAATTCAATTTACATTCAAGTTAAAAAATATATTTTTATTATATTAATAAATTTAAGTATTCCTGTTTTGAGAAACAACCAAACGGAAATTTATAAAGAAATCGTTTTTCCTTACTTTCAGAATAAAAATATATATACATACATTAAAAAAATGTCGCTCGCAAATCCCTAAATGCTCCTTAGGTCATGAGTCTTGTGTCTTTGATAAGAACTTGTTGTAGTTTCCTAAAATTCCTATTTCGGGAGGAATTTCAGGAAATCCCTAGTGCTGTCCTACGGTTTTTCCACATAACCTGCACGGCAATTTTTTTCACCTAGTCGTTTCGGCTGCGCGTGTCTGTCACTCACTCTGTGGTTGTCGGAACAGTTTTATGTAAATTCATTTTTTTTTTTAACTAAGGAATTAATATTGTTACATATTTAAATACATACTTATATAGATATATATCGAATGTCGCACAAATGGTAATTACTAAAATGATTTTTTTTATAAGTTCTTTTTTATACTTAGACGTCATTGTGGTTTAATTGTAGGTATATGTTTGAATATAGTGTCCTACACAATGTCTACAGCTTCAAATCTCATTCGAGGTAATATAAATAATTATAATTATAGTATAGGCGTCTCCTAGATCTAATTAGACTAGAAACGGATCAAACGGCATATTTATAATAAATCGACTAGTGTCAAACACGACCTTTCTTATTTTCGTCGTTTCGAATTCTCCTTCATCATATTTACAGTCACTCTAACCAACTGAGTAAAAAGGCGTGGTTATAAGTTTTTTTAATATATAATACTCATATAAACAAAATTGGAGTATCTGTTTGTAATATTATAATAACAACTTCTTATTAACTTCATATACATATATTACGTATACACGGAACATATCTATATAAAAATATTTTGTTATATTATTTTTGTTTGTCTGCCTATTTTTTTCGGTTAATCACAAGAACGACTGGACCGATTTTGATGGGACTATCACTGGCATTTAGCTGCTGAATAGGGAGTAACTTAGGATACAATTATTTTAAAATTTTGAAACAAAAAGATCTGAAATTCTACGCAGATGAAGTCGCGGCCACGGACAGTATATGACCTGTATACTATAAGTATTATTTAATTGTAAATTAAAAAAAAACAAATTATATATATATATATATATATATATATATATATATATATATATATATTTCGATTATGTTATATTGTGAAATTATTAACAATAAAAAACCTCATTAGGTGAACAGATCAACCGGAAGTCTCGATGTAACAACGGTTAGCTCGTTAAAAATGGAAATAAAATAACTAAAATTAATAGATTAATAGTATCTAGTAATTGATTTGAATGACACGGAATAATAAGGAACCTGCCATACAAAATCACTCCTCAATCAATGTGTATTGAGTTGATTAAAAACATATTAATGCAATCCAACGCGAAGTAAAGCAAAAAAAATGTTTGAAACGCGGAAATGAAATACAATACTAAACGTTTGGTTAGTGTTGCCAATTTAGGATCACGTGAGGTTTTGTATGAAGCCAGGGTCAGATTGGTCGGATAGAGATGTGGAGCATCTGGTGCTTCGAGGGAGATTTCCAGGTGTTTGGTTAATTCTGCCTTTAAAATAGCCGATTAAATAAAACCAACCGGATATATTTGTTTATTTTTTTTTAGCTTGACGCTTTTATCCAAGGTAGACCAGAACGTATCTAGTTCAAAGACATTCGAGAGAATTCGAGACATTGCGTGTTGAGTGGTGGAACTCAACGCCGCATTTTGTCTTTACCAGAGCGATGAAAAGACAATAATTTAAATATAAGCACTCTACCTAGTGGGGATCAAACCCACAACCGGTCGTGTTTACAGTCAGACGCTGTCTCACTGCGCCACGACCGGCCTCTTTGTTGTTTAAATTATAGTTATTATTTGTTTAAATGAAATAAATAATATATCGCGACTCGTTCAGGCTTGTAAAATATTTTAGGCCCATTATATAAGGGAGGCTTGCCACAGTGTTTCTCATAAGCCTCCTTAAATTCAATATATACAGCGTATATATTCATATTAATATATTTATATCGTGTCGATTTCGGAAATTGTTAGACAGTATTATATTAAAAATATTTTTAATATTTAATATTTTGCTTTCCTCTGTTGAATAAAGCATCGATCGGTATAATATCGAATTCACAAACTAGTTTAAAAATGAATAAAAGCAATATATTTAAATAATAGTTTACTGTTATCCAAGCCAGAATATCGGGTTCAAATATTTATTATAAAATAGTTAATGCCATCAGATTCCGACAGTTTAAATAAATACCGTAAATGCAGGTAAACCTATATATATATATATATATATATATATATATATATATATATATATATATATATATATATATATCGGCTTCGAGCGATAAGTGTGGATTCCATCCACACTTATCTGATTGCATATTTATAATATACTTGCAGAACTTTAAAGTAATATAGCTTATAGACTATATCAGAGTAACAAATAGGTTACATATTTTTTTGTATATTTTGGCTATAATACTAACCTAAGGATCTAGCTCATTGGTATAAAATAGTCAGATGAAATATATATTTCAACATAAACAGTTAAGTATATGTTAAAATTATTTAATATTTGAAAGTTTATATGAAAGAGAAAATCAGGAAATCATTATTTGGAAATATTGACATGGGTTTAATTTTTTTTTTAGCTTCACGCTTTATCCCGTATATCAGGTTAGACAGAAAGTGCCTAGTGTCAAAACACTCCGTACTTAGGTTTCCACCGAATTCGAGACATTGCGTGTTGGGTGGTGGAACTAAACGCCGCTCTTTGTCTTTACCAGAGCGAGGAAGTGAAAATAATTTAAATATAATCACTCCCCCGAGTGGGGATCGAACCCTCAACCGATCTCGTTTATAGTCACTACGCCACAACCGGCCACGGGTTTAATTAGTTTACGGCTAATTTTTATTTCGACGCACCCTGTTATTAAGTTATGAAGGAATCTCGAGTATTGGCCTTCTTGCTGGCCCTAAGATCCATATCTAATTCAACAGCTTTTTGTTTGAAATACAGCTTCACACTTTTATCACTTGGCAGGATAGGCAGAGAGAATCTAGTGTCTTGACACTCCGTTCTATACTACAATTATTATTGTATTGTGAATAGTATACAATAATTATTCAAATACAACTGTTCTGAAAATATTGAATAGATCCTGCCGTAATCGAGGTCATCGTGGCGCGTGACAGTCAGACTCCAAGCACAATTCGTTGTGGGTTTGATTCCCACTCGGGGAAATTACTATAATTGTATTTTTTTTTATTTCTTTGCTCTGGTCAGACAAAGCGCGGTGTTTAGTTCACCAATCGACACACAATGTCTCATCAAACAGGGGGGTGGCTTGACACTAAGTTATCTTTGACTAGGGTAGTCAAAGATATACCGGATATACCGTAATTCTTTTAATTTATTAAACGCGTACAAACAGTACTATGGAATCAATTTAATACTAACGCTAACGGGATTCGAAGTCACTAACATCACGCAGGCAAACGTATAATTGGCCCATGACGATGTTCTATTATAAATTATTACGTAAAACAGTGTCCTTTTATGTTCTTTATTGATTTAATAGATTTATTCAAGGTGAATAATAAGATTTATAAGTATTTGTATAGATAGAGATACAAAGGTAACGGCAAGTGGCAACTCCATCACGACATTCTCGTATATGTTAATTAACAATGAATTATTTTAAACAATGCATTGTTTTAATGCACCTTTAGTATTGTAATATATTTATTTTTTAAACACTGCTTAATATATTGATCGATTCGTACTTAGTTCCTGGTTCAGTCTATGAAGTAACGATATATATATATAAATATATATATATATATATATATATATATATATATATATATATATATATATATATAATGTGTGTGTATCTTATATATAGTAGTGTATTCAGTCTAAATTCATTTCTTCAAGCGTCGTATTCATCTCTTTGTGTGTTATAGGTTTTTATTTTTAATTTAATAATTTAAAATTATTCTTATTTTATTAACATGAATATATATTTTTTATTTTTTTTAGCTTCACGCTTTTTATCCAGCATAGCAGGGTAGACAGGAAGTATCTAGTGTAAAGACACTCCGTACTCTGCTTTCGTAAATGCGTAATTTATAATTGAATTGGAATTAAAATAAAATAAGAAATAGACTTCATAACAAAATATCATGACAACTAACAGATTAATATCCCAATATTTGCATTGCGTATAAAAGGGCCAGTAGTGAGGAATTAAGGAAGTAATGTTCTTTCTACACTCTCTGCATATATAGATAAATTTTTAATAAAAAATAAAAATAACATAACAAAACGAGAGTGTAACAGGCCAGCTTTGAAGTTTTTGTGTTACAACTATTTATATAAAAGCTTAAAAATAAACGCATAATATATATTGTTTTAATAGATATTTTGATTAAGTTGTAATTTATTTTAAATGAAACCTTAACCGGATTAATCGCGTATATTTTGGTATTCGAAAATACATTTTTGGACACCTGACGTTTCGAACACTTTACAGTAGTCCGTGGTCACAGGTAGACTCAGTCAGTCAGGTGTCCAAAAATGTATTTTCGAATACCAAAATATACGCGATTAATCCGGTTAAATAGTTTCATTTAAAATGCATAAAAATCGCGAAAATCAAAGATCTTATTAAGTTATAATTTATTTACTTTGAGCTTGTTCTTTGCTAAATCTTGGAATAGCATTTAGACTACATATTCTTTTTATATTATTTATTCTTACAAAGAGCAAATCAGTTATATTGTTCCTTTTATTGTCAAAATACATTCCTGTTACTTATAATCTTAATAAATACATTGAATATGGCGCCGGTCGCGTGTCAGTGGGACAGCGTCTGACTGTAAACGCGATCGGTTGTGGATTCGATCTCGGAGGAGTGATTATATTTGAATTATATTCACTTCTTTGCTCTGGTAAAAAGACGAAGTGCGGCGTTGAGTTCCCCACGCAATGTCTCGTATTCGGTGGAAAGCGAAGTACAGAGTGTCTTAACACTAGGTACTTTCTGTCTACCCTGCTATACGGAATAAAGCGTGAAGTAAAAAAAAATAGAAAAAAAAAATATATATGCGATTAATCCGTTTTAAATAGTTTCATTTAATGTACATTGAAATTTTATTTAAGTAGCTCATGCTCACAGCTGACAAAGTCCACGAAAGTCTGGGGTCCCAGGCCCCGGTTGGTAATGGTTGTGGAACAGCATCATCGGGTTATACGTGGTAGTCTACCAGAGTTCATCTCCCGGCTTAAGACTCCTATATAACCCGCTCGTAAATAGTACCTGTGGATCCTCAGCCCGCTCGCCGACCGCAAGCCGAGGTTCGAGCCCCGTAGGGGGCGCCCTTGCGGTAGTCGGCTTCCTCTCAAGCAGCCACGTCAGTGCTTGCTAAATTTCGCAGGGTTGGAGCACCCTCTTCCCTCCCCCTCCCGGTGTCGCTGTAAAGACCATTAAGGTCAACAGAATGTAACTCCATTGACAGAAAAAATGGTCCCTGCGGGTGCGTACCTACCTATATGTTCGCAGCTCGCCTATTATTGACATATTATTTTTTTGAAAAAACGAATAAAAATTTGAACGCAGCGGGATTCGAATAAAATTTTTTCTAAAATGTTTTCTAATCCTAAGTGTGGAATAACACTTTAAAAATAGTAAATATTAAAATAAAATAGCAATCTCTCTTGTTAAACGATTATTTCTAAAAAATCTTTAATTAGTAGAAATTTGTAAAAATCTCTATACAGAGATGCTAACAACATAAATAAGTTGTAACAAAACGTATAAGAATTTCGACGCAGCTGGTAGTAGAACGTATGGCTTAGCGGTCAGAGCGCTTGGACGGTATGCAAGAGGCGCGGGTTCGAATCCCGCTGCGTTCAAATTTTTATACGTTTTTTCAAAAATGTTTTCTAATCCTAAGTGTGGAATAACACTTTAAAAATAGTAAATATTGACATATTATTTTTTAATAAACCATTTTATAATTTATAGTATGTTAATAACGTTTTAAGCGTCATATTATTTTATATTTCAACTGAATCTTGTTCACTGAATTAGGTACGATTTCAACAACAAGCATTTATATTTATAACAACTTTGACCACGCTCCGATCAATACATTAACACCGAAATTCAGAGATTTCGTGTCGAATAGCGTAACTCAACGCCTCACTTTCTCTCACTAGAGTAGAGAAATTAATGTAATATTATTACAATTATTTAGTTATTCCCTCGAGTGGGAATCGAATCTACAGCCAATTGCTATTGGCCTCGTATTAAGAAAACATAATCTGCAATATTTTAAAGCGTTGTTTTTACCTCGAACAATTGTTCCTTGCTTCGTGACTTCCAATACGGATATAATTTAACCTTAGATCGGTATTATATATAATTTTTTTTTTTCATATTTTTGAAAGGTGTATATATACAGTACTATAGCGATTACTGTAAAAAGTTTGGTGACAAATTGAAGAAAATAGCGTTTCTTGTTATATAAAGTTTATATGTTTATATATACATAGAGGCCGGTCGTGGCGCAGTGTGACAGCATCTGACTGTAAACGCGATCGGTTGTGGGTTCGATCCCCACTCAGGGGAATTTAAATTATTTTCATTTCCTTACTCTGGATTATATCTCGGATTTAGCGGAAATCGAAGTACGTAGTGTGTGTACGCACTAGGTACTTTCTGTCTTCTCGGCTATATGGTGAAAAGCATTAAATTAAAAACAAAAGAAAAAAATCTGGATCAACAGTTAAAAAATTAGCGTGAAGCTAAAAACAATAGAAATATCTGGAACAACCGTTTAAAAACTACAATAGTTTAACCGTACTATGATATACAAGGAAGAGTTAAAGACACGCGGTGCAGTGAGTACTATAGTAGCTATCGTAAAATATACAGAAACGAAGTTGCAGGCGTTTTAATATTTACTATTTTTAAAGTGTTATTCCACACTTAGGATTAGAAATCATCTTTGAAAAAACGTATAAAAATTTTGAACGCAGCGGGATTCAAACCCGCGCCTCTTGGATACCGTCCAAGAGGCGCGAGTTCGTTCAAAATTTTTATACGTTTTTTCAAAGATGTTTGCAGGCGTTTGCTAGTTCAATGTACAAATATATAACAAATCTTATTTCAAGAGACAGGCAGTAATCTAAAGTTAAAACACTCTACCTTTTACTTTCCACATATAAATACATAATAACCACGTATTTAAGTAGGAAGCGAGGATAAGATTTTCTTCAATATTAATGTCACCTTGACCTTCAACTGACCGTATGTATCCTATATATATACTTACGGTCGATTACTTATTCCGTATAACAGGGTAGACAGAAAGTACCTAGTGTCAAGACACTCCGCACTTCGCTTTCCACCGAATTCGAGACATTACGTGTTGAGTGGTGGAACTCAACGCCGCACTTTGTCTCACCAAAGCGAGGAAGTGAAAATAATTTAAATATAATCACTCCCTCTAGTCGGGATCGAACCCACAACCAATCAGAAGCTGTCACACTGCGCCACGACCGGCGGAATCATCATTATATATGATTGATCTGTTAGTAATTATGGGTTTCTGGGATTTCTGATATTTTTGACATCGTATGTTTATGTTATAAATTATTACAACTCAAAACCATTAGGATGTATATTCTGTTGGTTGTAGGTTTGACTCCCACTTGGAATTGTGATCTTCTTTAGTTAAGACTAATTGCGGCGTTAAGTTCCAGTTCTCCAGTTATTCATCAGTCTCAAATTGAGGCTGGGAATGGAAAATAGATCATCTTGACATGTAAAAGAAAAAATAAAACAAAAAATATATTATCACCTTACCTTCATCAGTGCATTCTTTTTCACTTTCTGCCCTTACATAATTACAATTATTTAATACAATTAATTAATAACAATCCCTTATTATATAAGTGCATTTATGTCTCGAGACCGGTGGTGGCGCAGTGTAAACGCGATCGGTTGTGAGTACGATGCCCACTCGGGGGAGTGATTATATTTATTTATTTTCACTTCCTCGCACTAGTAAAAAGACAAAGTGCGGCGTTGAATTCCACCACTCAACACGCAATGTCACGCAATACGGTGGAAAGCGAAATGTCACACTAGATACTTTCTGTTTACCCTGCTATGCGGAATAAAAGCGTGAAGCTAAAAAAAAAATTATCACTCCATTAGACACCATAATCACTAATATTAAGTAAGATGGTTTCCCACTTCTTGTGTATATTTTAGACTTAATTGAGTTCTCTGCTCAGTACTTAATTTAAATTAAATTTAAATTTTAATCTCAACAAAAAAAAACATTTTTTTTTGTTGTAAAAAAACTACATCATGGCCTCCAATCCCCTTCTATATATTACGTAATAAATTAAACTGCAAATTAAACTGTAATATCTATATGTATTGTTTTATGAATACAACAATTTAATTACTTGGCGTGATTATCAGCTATTGATGAAGGTTAGTTAGGTTTTATATCAAATCAGGCTTGTGATTATATATATATATATATATATATATATATATATATATATATATATATATATATATATATATATATATATATTATCTCTCCGGTATATGTAAATATTAGTTTAATAAACAAAACACAATTTTCGAATGTTTTTCTTCAAAAATCTTATTTCCTTGATAACGTTAAACAAAGCGCGGCGTCGAGTTCCGTCATGAAGTCTCTAATTCAAATATAAACTGGAGAACAGAGTGTCTTATTATTTAAATTTCATTTCCTTGATAACGTTTAACAAAACGCGACGTTAAGGTCCTTCAGTCATACACAACGTCTTGGATTCGCAAATACCGGAGAATGGAGTCTTAATACTAAATTCTCTCTGCCTACACTGTTATACGGAGAGTAACGTAAAGCAGATTAAAAGTAATTAAAATTATTGTTTACAGGTAGATGCATGAATTTTTATTTTGTTTATAAAATAGGTACTTTTGCAATACAAATATATTTATTACGAAATTATTACGAAAAACAGTACCCAATCAACGGAGTGTAGTTTGTCTCTAATAACCCTGTTATGCGGGATAAAGGGTGAAACTGATTTACTGCGATACGCAATATATTCTAAAATCTAAATATCTAAAATATGACATCATGAATTCTATTATTTTTTTTAGCTTCACGCTTTTATCTCGCATATCAGTGTAGCTACAGTACCCAATGTCAAGACACTCCGTACCTCACTTTGCACCGAATTGAAGACATTGTGTATTAAGTGTCGTAACTCAACGCCGCTCTTTGTCTTACCAGAGCAAGTGAGTGGAAGTAATTTTAAATATAATCATTTCCGTGAGTGGAAATCGAATGCACAACCGATCGCGTTTACAGTCGACGTTGTCCCACTGCGCTAGGACCGGCCTCGAATTTATTAATAATAATAAAATATTCACGGTATATATATATATATATATATATATATATATATATATATATATATATATAAGAATTGATCTATCTGGATGACTTACAAATTGCAACTCAAATGTAGGTCGCATTAGTATAGAAACCTAAATAAACACAGTATAAGAATATTTTTTAAAGAGAAAATAATGTTATGATACGCCCTCATACTATTAATAACATTAGACAGAAATTAAGAATATATATACAAATAGAAAATTAAGGTAATTTAAATATTTCAAAAACTCGCCTTAATAGAAATATAGTTTTTAGTACTAAGTAACCGACTATAATTACATGCAAATGAGATATATATATATATATATATATATATATATATATATATATATATATATATATATATATATATATATATATTTATATATATAAGGCGAAACAAGACGCAGACCCAATCGGTAGACCCATATATACTCGATATAAGCTATTTTGATCGTCAAGGGTAGAAAACGCACAGAAATATTGTACATAAAAGAAACATTTATGTTCAAAGCTGAAATTTAGCAAACACAAGTCAGAAATAAATTTCTTCTCTTTCCTTATTTATAAAAGAGGATTTCTTGAAATTTCTACGGAAAAAGGAAAACGAATTTTTTTTTAGCTTCACGCTTCATCCCTGGCGGGGTAGTCAGAGAGCACGGAGCGCTAAACGCTACGGTCCCCGCATACCTCTTTCGCCTCGTCCACAGTCATTATCCTCGTCATGCATACCCTTCGGGGGGTCCTCATACTTTTTACGTGACCTTCCTCCGTGTTTTCAAAGGTCAACCGAGGTCTCCCCCGACCTCTCGTACCCCTCACCTAATTTCTTCCATTTCTTGTATGGAACTGGAAAACAGACAGAGAAAGAAAGAAAGAAAAAGAATTAGGCATTGTACGGCATGATACTATCAATAATAAATTAAAAAAAAACATTTTGCAATCTGGGAATCGAATCTGCAACCATTGCAATAACAGACAGAATTCAAACATTCACTATGACGTATAAACGCAATACGAATGTAAAAATAATGTCTGAAATATGAAAACGTACATTTTAGCAGATATTTTCCATAAAATTGAACTCTTTCTAAATGCTCTCATCTGAACACTGTAGTGTGCATTACACTGCCTCTGATTACACTTAATAGCACTCGTGCCTTTTATATTACGCATAACAGCTACACGCGGCTTTGTTCGCTTTTAGCCTTCTACGTTAAAAATATTTTAAACATATTCACAGATCACAGTAACAGATTTTAAGTGTTGTTTAGTGTGTTCGCGTAGTGCAACAGCATATGACTGTAAACGCGATTGGTTGTGGGTTCGATCCCAATCCGGGGAATGATTGTTTTTACAAATTTAACATTCGTTCATTCGCGTGAAGACAAAGCTTGGAGTTTGGTTCGTCTCTCAACATGTAATGCCTTGATTTGAAGCGGCTAGCACTCGACGGAGCGTGACGATGCTGATATGCTATACGATTTTATCCTGATAAAGCGTGAAGTTAATTGTTTTTTCTTATAAGCTATCTATTTGTAATTGCTAGTATTTCAACTAGATTATACGCGTTTATTTTTGTTATTCGAAAATATTATATATATATATATAGAAAACATACTGTACGTAAAATTTGTTAAGCGAGTAATTGACAATGTTTCATAATAGCAAAGACAATGTTACCAATTTTAAATATATTAATTCCTCCGAGTGGAAATCGAACTGCAAACCACTACGTCCCTATAACCTCCACGGTGCCATTCACAATAATAAATTATAATTAGCTAATTGACATATTTAAATTATATTTTGAAATTCTACATTTTCGTAGTCATTCATTTCTGGTCTCACAATTTTCCAAGCAATAACTTGAACTGCATTTCGAGCGTGGCGCTCTATTGTGAGTGCGCTGCAAGTAGCCGCTCCAGTTAGATCGAGTGCTCAAAAAGTTTTAATATTTTTTTATGGCTTATTTAATAAACATATTCATACAAATAAATGGAATTTGAGTTGATTTTATTATAAAATTATAAAAATTGCTCATCATATTTTTTCTGTTCGTTTGTTACGGCTATTCCTCGGAACGGCTGGACTGTTTTTTATGGGGCTTTCACTGGAATATAGTTGATGTGACTTATAAATTAAAGATCTGGAGATGTTAAAATTATATAATATTGTATTTAAATAAACAGTTGGTTGATTCCTTTATATCACTAACATACTTTAGTTACAAATTGAGCGAGTTTGTCTTATTTTTGAGTCCATAACGAGTCCGATTAAGAATGTTCCTGAATGGGGACCGCAATACCTCTAATAATGATTTCATAATACTAATATATATATATATATATATATATATATATATATATATATATATATATATAAAAATGCCAATAAAGCATGTGAAATTTGACACAGTTAAATTTTATACTTTTGTGTACTATGAAGTAAGATATATGTTGCTATAGCAACGTGTATTAAGCGCATGTACGTCTAAAATACATATAATTTTTTTTAAATGTAAATTTTTAACCGGATTAATCGCGTATATTTTGGTATTCGAAAATACATTTTGGACACCTGACGTTTCGAACAATTTACAGAAGTACGTTGTCACAGGTAGAATGTTTTCGAATACCAAAATATACGCGATTAATTCGGCTAAAATAGTTTCATTAAAAAGATTAATATGTATTTTACCGTACATGCGTTCAAGAATAACAAAAGCATTTAAATTTTAATTAGTGGGATTTCTCATTAATACTCCGATCGCTGAAAGTTAATAAAAGACGATTATTTGTCATGGCCCAAATCGGACCGGGCCGGAGCATGAGACCGGTTATGGCGCAGTGGGACAGCGACTGACTGTAAACGCGATCGGTTGTGGGTTCTATAGGGGGAGTGATTATATTTAAATTATTTTCACTTCAATTTCAATTCAATTTCAAGCGAAGTACGAAGTGTCTTGACACTAGGTAATTTCTGTCTACCCTGCTATGCTAGATAAAAGCTTGAAGTAATTTACGTTCAATATACCTATATTATTATATATGTATCTACCGGTACGTAATATGTGTGTTTTAAAATCAGCACATTTTCGTTTAATATAAATTAAAGCACCTTTAAAAATTAAAACCTTATTGAAATTCGTATTAGTATATCAATTTTGAAGAATAAAATGACAAGTGCGATCGGATCCGTGATGTTCATTAACAAAGGCACTTTTAAGAGCTACCATCTGGAGTGAAAAGTGTCAAATTGTAAAGCTTGCCTTATACAAGCCCCTTGTTGAGTGTTTAGCGATTGTAACAGCTTGAGCCGCGGTCGTTGGTTCGGTCCCAACCAAGGACTTTTTTTTCATCATTAACATAGTCGTAAAACAATTTCAAGTTTAACCTTCCTGATATTAAACAATTACAATACAAAATATTTTTTGGTAATATCAATAATGTTTAGGCTGGTGACTGTAAACACGATCGGTTGTGGGCTCGATCCCCACTCGGCGGTCTGATTATATTAAAATTATTTTCAATTCCTCGCTTTGGTAAAGACAAAGAGTGGCGTTGAATTCCACCAATCAACACGCCATGTCTCGAATTCGGTGGAAAGCGAAGTACGGAGTGTGTTGACACTAGGTACTTTCTGTCTACCCTGCTATGCGGGATGAAAGCGTAAAGCTAAAAATATATATATATTTAAACAAAATATACTAACCGTCCGTCCGTCCTTGCGTTATGTAGAAGCGTTGACAGTGTAGACGAGCGTTCACGCGTATTTTAAAAGGGCTTCAAGCCTACACTTGCTTCGCAAGTTTCAGGCACTTCCGCGAGCTCTTCTCTCTGCAAGGGGATCCGTATGAAAGCCACACAATATATCCCTGGAATGTTAAAAATTATTTTCCCTCTTAATAATATGTCAAATAATATGAAAAAAATATTATAATTCTGTTTTCATTTCTGATATATATTATTATTATAATGCATGTTCGTAATCCGATTGTATATAGTAACAAACATACACCAATATTTCTTATTAGCCACATTTAATGAGACTTTTCTACGTTACAGGTCAAGCTCTACATGAATTTCATATAAAATGATGAAACCATTTATAAAGCAGGTATGTACAATTATGTTCTATATATATATATATATATATATATATATATATATATATATATATATATATATATATATATATATATATATATATTTATATATATTTATATATATGTAATTAAAATAATAAATGTTAGATCAAAGTGTCAAACACTGCTCTCCGCTCTCCACCCAAATTCGAGACATTGCATGATGATTAGTAAAATTCTATGCAGCCCTCATCCTACCAAACTGAAAAATGAAAAAAAAATATATTATATAATCATTGTTCCGTGTAAACAATTTAGGAAACATTAATACAATTCCAAAAATCTATATAAATAAATAAAATTGGTGTGTCTGTTTGTAATATTAAAATGGCCCCTTTTTACGAAATGCATATGTATGTATACACGTTACATACACCAAAATAACATTTTTTACAATTTCTGTTTGTTTATCTATTTGTTCCGGCTAATCTCTGGAACGGATCACTCCACATTCGTATTCATTCATTTTTTTGACAGGACTTTAACCAGTAGATAGCTGATGTAATAAGAAATAAATTGGGATACTTTTTCTTTGGAATTATAAAATAATAATCAAACGATGTTAAATTTAACGCACACGAAGCATTATAATAATATTATAAAATATTTTATACATTTAAGGCGTTCGTGGTATCTGGTGCGGCGTTAAACATCGTAGGCCATGGTTGCGCTCATGGTTTCCCCGCTGTTCTATTTGCCCAGATTAAAAGCGACGGTGGACCGGTCACACTCACTGATCATGACACTTCCTGGATTGGTAAGATATATATAACTACTATACTATACTGAGTGCTAACTTCATATAGCAATATTAATAAAATTGTATGAACAGTAAGAATATTATATCTCAATAGCTAATTATCAAAGAATGTAGAATTTAATATATATTGGTATTCTGATTAAGTTATTCATAGTTCTATTTAGACTACAAATAATTTTTCCCGTACTAAATCAAGCTTCTCTATATCTAAAATTGTAATTTTTATTTATAATTAAAATTTAACAACATTTAATATAATATTTCTTACAAGTAAAATTATTTTTTTCCTTTCAGCGTCAGCAGTTGGTGTGATGGGCATTGTCGGCAATTTCATATCACCAGTCCTCATGACGCGATTTGGCAGACAAAAGGCGCATCTTATATGTACGATACCAGCCCTACTTGGGTGGATCGTCTTCGTATTAGGGAACACTGTTCCATTATTCCTCTTGGCTCGACTCTTACATGGGCTTGCTCTAGGTCTTCGTACACCATTGGCTGCTATTCTTGTAGCTGAATATACTGAACCTAAGTACAGAGGAGCGTTTCTAGGTACATTCGCGATATCCTTGGGATTAGGTATCCTACTCTCTCATGTTTGGGGCGCGCATCTGACGTGGAAGATGACTGCTGTAGTGTGTTCAGCATTCCCGCTAATATCCATGGCTATTATAAGCCTATCCCCAGAATCACCCAGCTGGCTAGTGTCCAAGGGAAGATTCGAAGATGCGAAAAAAGCTTTTAGATGGCTCAGAGGAGAAGGTCCAGTGCAACAAGAAGAATTAGATGGAATGATAAAGGCTCAAGAAAGAGAAATTCATTTAAAAGAATCTCGAAAGAATAGAGAAGGGCAAAAGACGTTCAAACTGAATAAGCTATTCAAATCGATATCGGATGCTATAAAAAGTGTAATGAAAATATTTAAAAAACGAGAATTTTATAAGCCTTTAATTATAGCTATATGTATGTTAATAGTTTTTGAATTCGGTGGCGCTCACATGGTGCCTGCTTATGGCAATTTGATTCTACAATCGGTACTTGATAAGGACGATCCTAGGGATGTGACATGGCAATTTACAGTTATTGACTTACTACGAACTGTATGCGCATTCCTAGCCATATTTTTATTGAAGAATGTCAAAAGAAGGACCATATTGTTTACAAGTGGTGTTATGACTGTTCTATCACTAGCGTTAATATCCGCTTTTATATATTTGAGAAAGGCTGAAGTACTCACACAAGGATTTGTCTTAGACACAGTACCTATGACGTTAATGATTTTGTACACCCTATCATTTTGCTTAGGTCTTGTACCGCTTAATTGGGTGATATGTGGGGAAGTGTTTCCATTGACGTATAGAAGCTTGGGGTCAACACTCTCGACTTCATTTTTAACCCCTGCGTTTGTCGTTTCAATGAAAACAGCCCCACATTTTTATTCCTCCATTGGAGTGGAAGGTGCTTTTCTAGTCTACTCGGCCACTTTGACTGTCTGCTTGCTGGTCATGTATGTTATGTTGCCAGAAACAAAAGACCGGACGTTGCAAGATATAGAGGACAGTTTCAAGGGCAAAAAAAATATTGATGTCGAAGTACAACTTAATCTTATTGAAAACAAAACTATTGTGAAATAAATGAACGAAATGTTACAATATGACAATATTTTATGAGGTTAGTGAGTTAGTTGGACATTAAGTAAAAATTAATTATAAAATAGCTCAGTGGAATAATATATTAGCTGTGATACATTGTGGCGTTTTTCCTTCTAATAAAAAATGATAATTAAAGTATTATTACCTATAAGTATGCGTTTGTTTTTCTTTGTTTGAAATTAATAATATTTTTCATACAAACGGCGCCACGTGAGTTTTTCTGAGTCATACTTAGATGTACCCGCTTAAACTGTTGATTCATTTTCAGGTCTACTGACACTATCGTGAAAGTAGAAATGACTTTAAATAAATAATTAATTTAAAATTATAAACATTTTACAAGAAAAAAACTTAATTTTCTTCATAAATAAACATAATGTTTTAAATTATGCGTTTAAAGCCATCGCGGATAAGGACAGCGTCTGACTGTAAACGCAATTGGTTGTGGGTTCGATTCTCATTCAGGCGATTAATTATTTAAAAAAATATAATTCTCCCGCTCAGGTAAGACAAAGCGTGGTGTTGAGTTCGATACAAAATATTCGATTACGAACGGAAAGCAGTCAATGGAGTGTCTTGACACTATGTTGTCTTTGACTATCGTTTCTTTATACCTACTCGATTGGGACTCGGCACAGATCATGTGGAATTCTCTGAATAGGGCGCAGGTGAGTGACCGGTCAACTTCCCCAAGCTGTTTCCTTCTGGCCGCTTCTCTCACCACCCTGATATGCGGGATATAGCTTGTAACTTTTATAATCAGTTCAACTAGGAATTGGTAGACAAGTACTGATTTAGAAGTTTATTTACACATGACAGTTGTTACTACTATAGCACCGTTAGTTCTAAGTTAGATAAGAACATTAAAGTAATGAAACATTAGTAAGTTAGTTCTTTTATTTTATGTCAGACTTGTTTATGTGTTAAATGGAATTATTTAAATATGATTAATCGCGTGTATTTTGGTATACATAAGTAAACTATACCAGTGACAATGGACTAAAACGAGGGGAACATGATGCAGTGGGACAACGAGTGTTGACGTGATTCATTACGGATTCAATTTTCACTCGGGGAAACTCTTATATTTAAAATCTTTTATCATTTCTACGCTCTGGTATTACGAAAAGCAGTCAATGTAGTGACTTGGTTGTGCCTGATCACTCTGCTACGCGGGATATTGCATGAAATACGAATTACAGAGTAAAATTGTGAAAAACGTGCGATATATTTTTTATACATTTTGCATATATAGCTTAGGTAGTGATTTGAATATTTTTTTTAAATTTTTAAATCTAATAACTGTTTCAGTTTCCAATCACTAAGTGCTACTTTTATATTTAAGTCCAAATCGATATTGGTTACGAAAACATAATTAAATAATGTAACAGGACTCAACAAACAATAAGAAGAATTTCGACGCAGAACGTAAAGTATAGTGGTCAGAGCGCTTGGACGGTTTTCTGGAGACGCGAGTTCGAATCCAAAATGTTTATGTTGTTTTTTGTTTTAAAAATAATACAAATAATCTCAGTTAACCTTCCTATATTCATACTAACCAATAGTCTAACGAGAAATGCTATATTTGTAGACAGTGTCAAAGAACTTGGTGAGGTCTTCATAAATGTCGAACAGACGTGCTTAAGAGACCGTACCGCCTCCACAATAACAGATATATACATCTGAACATATCTGTCCGGCTTTATCTATATATTATCTGTTATTGGCAATATTTTGTTTTATTTTAGAGTAAATTCTTGTCAAATGAAGAAAATGAAGTAATTTTTTTCATTTCGAATATTTTTTGCCAAACAGGTACTGAATACATGGCCATTGTATGCAGGCCTAAAAACATCAACTGTTCCCCTATAGTGTTTAAGTAATACCAAAAATATGGGAATTTAAAGCAAAAATACATTTAAACACGGTTCTTTGAAAAGTCTATTTTACTTATAAAACAAAATAAATTATATGAACGTACTGCTGGAGGCCATCGTGTTGAAGTGAGATACCGTCTGTCCATAAATCAACTGGGTCATGGGTTCGATTCCCACTAGGTCGAATAGTTAAAATTATTTTTATTTCTCCTCTCTGGTAACACAAAGCGCAACCTTGAATTCCGTCACTTAACCCACAAAGAAATCAGCAATAGTATCTCGACACTAGATTCTCTCTAACAACTTTGTTTTATAAAGCTGCTCTTTGTAACATGAATTCTCCAAGCACCAGTTAGTAGCCAACAATCGCATTCAGAGACGTCAATTATATCAAAAGAGATTTAATGCTTTACTTAAGATAATTGGCTAATCAGTTGTTTGTATTAAAGTAGTTTTTATAACAAAGATATATTCTTTTTAACTTCATGCTTTTATCCCGCATAGCAGGGTACACTAGATACCTAGTGTCAAGACACTCCGTACTTCGCTTTCCACCGAATCCGAGACATTGTGTGTTGAGTGGTGGAACTCAACGCCGCACTTTGTCTTTTTACCAGAGCGAGGAAGTGAAAAATAATTTAAATATAATCACTCCGCCGAGTGGGGTTCGAACCCACAACCAATTGCGTTTTCAGTCAGACGCTGTCACACTGCGCAACGACCGGCCTCATTACTCGCGGATATAATTACTTAGCAATTTTTTAATTCAACAAAAAACTATGAAACTTGAAAAATATAAATATTAAGATACAAACACGTATAAGATAATATAATTTGTATAATAAAACACTAAAATACACAAGAATTATTATTTTCCATTCATTGAGGATCTATTCAATAAATAAACAATACAATACGAACAAAAGATATGCTTAGTATATTTTTCATCTTGTTTGCATATTAACCTGATTTTGTATGCCCACATTTTCTATAAGTTAATAATTAATAATCGAATACATACTTGCGTGCGTGGTATGATGATTTTCAAATGTTATTTATAAGAGGCATTGTTCTAAAAATATTATTTTAATTATCATGTCCATACTCACATTTTATAAGACGATAAATGTATTCACAACCCAATACGCATGTGCGGAAAATTTCAAAACGCTTTTTTTTCATCGCGTCCATCATTGTTTCGCGCGCTTTCGTAGGCAGCTGTCAAAAACTAACAAACTCCGTGGCGATAGTCGAAAATAAATATAATGCATAGATTATAATGTTAAAATTAGATAAATGACAAAAAATAGATAGCGTTATTACATTTCAATTTATTAAAAGGTGAAATTAAATGTTTATTCTTTCTTTTTTTATTTTTTTTTCTGGAATAATAACAATAGTATGTAGCTCAAAGTTGTAGTTTAAAAAATTAAAAATTGAAAATGGCCGCTGAAAGGTTGTTATGGTTGTCGATGTTGCTGATACGTCTGTGGCTTGGAGCCGGTGACCTGTGTTACGCACAGTAAGTATATAAATTGTGTATATTTTTAAAATTTACTTTTAAATATTATTCATAGAATATATATTAAACTTAATTGTAAAATATTAAAATCAAACTAAGGTAAACTAATTTGAATATTTTATATCGTTTAAGTAAAATAATTATGTATTTATAATATAAAAATTTTTACGGCATTCAATTTATTAAATATAGAAAAGTTATTAGTAATTTCTAATAAGTACAATGTTATTTCCATATAAAATTATATAATACATACTGTAACCCAGACAAGTTAAAAAGATCTTGATGGTCCAAAAAGGCATTCCAATTAGAGTGCATATTCAAAAATCAGTCCTTAGACACGACCTCTTGACACGGTCGTGTTTATTCATTCCCCAAGACGAAAGTAAGACGAGATATTATATACGGAAATAGATCACGAAATATGAGGAAAAGTCTTTGTGTTAATGTCAAGTGCTTGATTATTTTTTTTAATTTTTTAACTGTTCTGTTTCGCCAAAGACCTGTATGAAACGAGTTTTGCTTTATAATCTGTGAAGTATGAGTACATGTTTTTAATTGTTCTAATATTCCTAGTGTGTTAGGCTAACCACCTTTCACGATAAAAAACAACTGATTGACTATTTCTTACATGAGATTAATGTATGTATCCATTTATATAGATTTTCTAAAATTAGGCTATGATTTTCCAGTTAAATTATTACAACCACATGTTAGAATAAGAAAAATTTTTTATATAAAAATTTTTTTGTAATAACCCTTTAAAAAAAATTCTTTATTCAATATCCCATTCATTCGCATAGTTTGAATAGTACATAGGTATACAGTAAGAGTAACAAAATTATTTGCTTAATTTTTGACATCTCTTACATATATATACTGTGATTTTATAATTGAGATCGTTTCGATTAAAAACGTACCATAAATTTTGAATGAAAATATTTTAAACGGATTAATCGCGTATATTTTGTTATTTAATCATATATTTTTGCAAACCTGACGGTTCAAACACTCTACAGTAGTCTGTGGTCACAGGTAGACTGAGATGGCAATCGTCTGTCATCATTGATACAAAAATTAATAATATCAATCTACCGCCGACTGTTTCTTAATAGCCTCGCGTACTGCCCTGGATTCTTGCAGAATGAGTTGTCTATATCTTTTGTATCAACCGACAGACAAATGCCACCCTCAGTTTACCTGTGACCACGGTCTACGAACAAAAATGTATTTTCGAATACCAAAATATACGCCATTAGTCCGTTTAAAATAATTTTAATTGAAATGTGTAAAAATCGCAAAAATCAAAGCTATTATTACGTACCACAAGTGTTAACACTAATAAAATTCTTGCATTACTAAATCATGACAAATATCTGAAGTACAGCGCTCAGCCAAAGAGAGCTGCTTAACGTAGAAAGATGAAATTTGTCCCCTGAAGAGCAAAAGAGATCATTGAGAAAAAAATTCTACAAAAATGAGAAACAGAATTTAATAATTTATTAAAAATAAACGGAAAATTGGATAAAAACTAGTATACATATAAAATTCTTACTTATTGAGTGACTGACGGAAAACATACCAACAACCCACTGTAGTGGGTGTAGAGAAGAAATAAGAGCGCGTTTAATGATACTTCTATAGGAACAATAAAGAACAGAATTTTACGTTTCACAGTCGAACTTGCTTAAACACGGCGTTTAGTTCCGCCATTTGACAAGAAATATTTCAACAGGACATATGTTAAAGAACGAGATAATATATCAAGTTCTCACTACCTATGCAAATTAATAAGATGCGTCAAGAAAAATATGTGTAAAGTATATAGTATTATGTATTGGGGGAGACCTCGATTGACCTAGGCAACTCTTTATCGAAGATACTGGAGGAAGGTCACGTAAAAAACATGAAGATCCCCCGAAAGTATGTATCCCTGTATGAGGAAGATTATGACTGTGGACGAGGTGAAAGAGGGACGCAGAGTGTTTGGTGCACCGTCCTTTCTGGCTACCCCGCCATGGATATAGCGTGAAGCTAAACAAATATATGAGGCTTACAATGCAACTTTTTTTAGCTTCACGCTTTTATCCCGCATAGCAGGGTAGACAGAAATTACTTAGTGTCAACACACTCCGTACTTAGCTTTCCACTAAATTCGAGACATTGCGTATTAAGTGGTGGAACTCAACGCCACACTTTGCGTTTGCCGTGCACTTGCCACGACCGGTTGCATTTACAGTCAGACTCTGTCCCACTGCGCCACGATCGGCCTCAAATGCAATATGTAAAGAAAAATCTTTTAATCATTTTACCTAACAAATGGTATTCATTTGTCGCTATATATCGCTTTATAAATCTATACTTAATTTATTCAATGCAATTGAAACGATTTTAACGCGGTTTTGTGTACTATTATAATAAACGACGTTCATATTCATTATATTGGAAATAAGGTGGAGTGCATTATCATCACTCTATGATAAATTCTCTACAAATATATAGCAAGCCTAAAGTCACACCTTACCTCTTTATTTTATACACATTTTATACACATTCTTTACATATGATTTAAAGAGGCAATCGTGGCGCAGTGTAACAGCGTTTGACTGTAAACACAACGTGTTTTGGGTTCGATTCCCACTCGGAGGGATGATTATATTTCAATTAATTTCATTTCTCCGCTCTGATAAGAAAAAGCGCAGCATTAAGTAGCTAGAAAGAACCTAGTGTCAAGACATTGAGTGTCAAACGCCACTTTACATTCAATATCTAGACATTGGGTTCTCTCTGATTATCCCATCCTCCTATCCTGCTATGCGGGTTGTAGAGTGAAACTGTTTTTTTATCTCAAATAGATAGAATATTAAAAATATTCTAACGATACCTGAAACAGTTTATATTTATTCATAAATAAAAATGTAGGATGTAGGTCATATTAAAAATGTCACGCTACATACATTTCATGCATAAGTGTCTATCAGATATCCCATAGGATTTGACCTGTGATATTTACACACTGTTATTTATAGTTCAGTTATCAAAATTATTAAAAAAATAGTTTTATTTGAAATATATTCAAATAAAACTATTTTTTTAATAATTTTGAAAAACGTATAAAAATTTAAACACAGGAATTCGAACTCGTACCAAGAGGCAAAAGGTCCAAGAGAGGGTTCAATTCCCGCTAGTTTCAAATTTTTATATGTTTTCCAAAAATATTTCGTAATCCTAACTGTGGAATGACACAATAAAAACAATAAAATATTCCTTTTTTAATCTAGTAGTTTGTTGGCCACATTATTAATTTAGCTAATTAAAGGCCATTCCCTCTTTGTTTTAGACAAAATAGTAAGTCCTTAAGAAATTACATGAAATGTCATTACATGTAATTTCTTAAGGAATACAATCATACAAATACATAGAGTTCAGGCTGATATAATGAAATATCTGCTTTCCGCTTTCGCAGAGACTTTGTGTATTATTTATCGAAACCTAACAAAGAGATTCATCTAAAAACGCTAAAATGTAAACGAAAATAACTACAATTTTTTTTCTACGTGTCAATGATGCCAAAACGCTTGAATGGTAACCCGCCAGTGCTTTAAACTCACCGACAGCATCATCCGTTGCTTCCATCAGCTCTTGTTCTAACCATGTGAATGGCCTTTTCCCTAGTTAGAACGCAACTTCACGTCAGACGTTTAAAGGTGGTATTTTAGCGAGCGGGCAAATCCTATTTATTACAGTATTTACATTAATTAATCGATAGATCTATTCTATCGGTGTTCTAAACGTGAAGCTCCGCGTAAGCAGAGTATTGCCAAACTGGGCACATGTATTCGCCCGCAGAGAACTGAAGTGCGAGACCCGTCATGGAGTACGTGGGAGCTTTACCCCGTAATTAACTTTTTTACCGCCATAGGGTATTCTTTCGGGCGCAGACGTCTTGTTTATCGTATACGCGTGATTTTCTAGTATCGCGAGTTGAAACTTGCACAGTGCTCTATTCGCTTCCACTGTTTTTAGGTGAAATACACAAAATAGGGTTTTGGCTTTAGTACTGGGAAGGCCAATAAGTTATGCAAATTTAAAAAAATCAAAAACCTACAAGGCTTAGGAAAGATAATATAAAAATATCACAGAAATGTGCACCATCCAAACGCATATACTCCTCGAATCTGGACCTCAAATTCTAGAAAACTCGCTGGCACATCGCTAATGGGATAGCGGACGTTTCCTCGCAAATATTTTTCTTGAGCTGGGCAAAAGTCGGTTTATTGTAATAAACGCAGCTCTTGAGGAGGCCACAGAATGTCCCCTTGACCTAATATCAGTTTTCCAGTATACATTTCGTTTACAACTGCTAAGGACTCATTGGATGTATGAGATGTCACGCCGTCTTATAGAAACCAAGTCCTGCTGTTATAGACCTCAAAATTATGCAGTCGTGGGAAGAAAAAGTTACGTAAAATGTATGTATACCGATCAAAATTTGCTGTTACAGTTTGGCCTCGCTTGTTTTCGAAGAAATGGGGTCCGATAACTCCTTCAGGCGACATGGCTGCCCAAACTGTCACTTTAAGCGAATGCAATGGTCTTTGATGTTTTAATTTGGTATTTTCTGAGGTCCAATACTGATAATTGTGCTTACTCATATATCCATTTAAATGAAAATGAGTTCCGAGAAGAGAATATGTTTCGAACTTCGAAAACGCTGTAACATTCTTTCGGCAAAAGCACGGCGAAGATGGTGGTAGTGGTTTCAATTCCAGGACTAATTGGAGCTTATAGGGGTGAAATTTAAGATCTTTTGCCAAAATACGCCTTAATAATGTTCTTGATATAGTGAACTCAGTTGATCCCTTTCGGCTAATAACTTGGGATTTCACCGTACGGACATCGCGACCTTGTTTAAAGTTTATTCCCTTCTTATTGATCTCAAACACCCTGCAGGTTTTTGATTCAGTGTCAAACCCGTAGACCCAAACACTATTACATTTACTTGTTGAAAATTCATAACTAACGTTGTCCAGTGACATCGTGTAATATATCTATACAAGAATTTAGATAATTTAACACGCTGTATCCGCTATGGGAAGAGACAGTATTAAGTGTGCTAAAAACTTTTAGTTCTTCACTTTCTTACCATAATCGAAAGATCTCGTGTTTGATTGTGGAACTAAACGCCGTGTTTTATATTCAATTTGAACGTGCACTCAACAAGGATGATTCGATATTTAACTGGAATTGGTGAACTGAGGGTCCTCGCAGTCAGTTCCCTCTGAGTTCCCACATTAGACGAGATAAAGCTTGAATTGTGAACTAATTTATAGTATACCACTCTTTACATAACTGTGACATGAATAAAGAATATATAATTAATAAATCGATAAGCTGTATAAATTATTAACTTTTGCCTAAGCGTGTAACTTTTTTTAAAAAATAATGTAATTAGTTAGCTAATAGCATATCAACATTATGCCTTTATTGACCTCACTTGTGTGGTCATTTTATTAATTACCTTGTGTTACCATGAAAATTATTTTTTTCAACAGCTTGTTTTAAAATAGGTTAGGTCTTTGGCAAACAGAATTTTCTATTAGGAAAATATCCTAGGATTTTTACTTTAAAAACTCGCTTAAATATATAGACCTTAGTTCTAAGTAGCTGACTATAATAACATTCAAATGAGGGATAAATAACAATAAGGAAAATAAGGTACAGATCCAGAATTTTATATTAAAAAAAAGTCCTAGACATATAGAATTTTCAGATATTAATTTTATAATTATTTCTACTTAATATAATAGCCTTATAAATAACATATAGTTGAAAATTTAAATTAACTGAATGGAAATTGTATTACCTAAGTGAGATACATTTTTATAATTAAAAAAAAACGAAAGCTCTTTGAATTAAAAATATATATCGTATATAATTTAATTCGCAACTTCTTTGCGATGATAAAGTCATATCTTCATTATTTTATTGAAACTATAATTTTATAAAATTTCCTGTAGAATAGAATCGCCTACAAAGCCAAGAAGTAGGTAAGTGTTTGAATTTACTTTTACGTAATTGTATGGTAAGTTTAATATAGAGCTATATATATCTATAGTTACGTCATATGACATTTTGACACTAAAATTAAGAATATTCTGGATTTTCTATTTAAAAAAAATGGTGTGAGATATAAGCAGATAACCCTTAAATGCCTAACATTTTTTTCTTTCTCCAATATTCTTTTAGTAATATATATATACTTTTGTATATAAAGAAAGATATCGAAAAATTATAATAAAATCAATATAAAAAAGCGGAAAATCACACTAAAATATTATATTTTATCTGGGACATGTAATTTGTTTATTTTATATCAATTTATAACTAAATTTCTTATTGTAATGGCATGGTGTAATAACGAACTATAATGAGCATTTAAGGGTTAACACATGTAGACTACGAATTTGTACTGTATTCATATACAATAATAACAACATCCTTCAACGTAAGTTCATTGCAAATAAATAACTCAACTATAGTATTTTTGACAGAGAAACTGATAGGCATTTTGTGGTAGCAGACTCTAGTACTAGATTAAGAGGAATTACAGCTATAGTCGAGATCTAGACTAGGTTAGACTAGAGGCTTTAATACAATTCTATACTTTATAATATATAATTGTAATTACGCCCAATATGCCCAGATCAACACTCCTAGCGTTCCAAGACCTCCTCCCGGACGACCCGCGGCTGTATGACAAGATGAGACCTCCGAAGAAAGATGATCAACCGACTATCGTCAATTTCCACGTCACTGTTATGGGACTGGACTCTATTGATGAAAATTCTATGGTAAACGTCTTTTTTTTAGCATCACGCTTTTATCCCGCATAGCAGTGTATACAGCAAGTAACAGTGTCAGACACTCCGTACTCCGCTTTCCGCCGAATTTGAGATATTGCGTGTTGAGTGGCGCGACTCAATGCCGCGCTTTGTCTTACCAGGGCAAGGAAATGAAAATAATTTTAAATATAATTATTCCCCCGGGTGGGAATAGAACCCACAACTAATCTCTTTTATAGTCAGACACTGTCCCACTGCGCCACGACCAACCTCAGTTTAGGTTTTATACAAATTTCCATTTTGTCGCAAAGGTGTTCATGTAGACCAACATTGTTCTGATTTTTTTTCAAAATTACATATTGATGTCTACACAAAACCCCATGCGATTGCAAAATTTATTACTTATTATTATTTCTAAAAAATATTATAATTATTAAATTACGTTAAATTCTATGCTGTGATTTTAAATATTAAATATTTGGGTTCTTCATGTTTCCTGGATTGACATTCTCTGATTTTGAATAGTATAAAAGGAAAAGGTCGCTATTTCAAAGTAAACGGGCAGTTAGTACTTACCAATTACCTGACTAGGAATAAGTTTAAAGTTAACTTCTGTGAGGTAGAAATAGGCGGGAGAAGTACAGTAGCAAAAAGTCAATATAATTTTATAAAAAAATCTCACCACATCTATCTGACTATAACTGGTCCTATTCTAGTACGATGCTATTTCGGAGGCGGCATTGGGATGTTTTCCGCCTCTGATTAAGTAGAGAGAGGAGTTAGGAAATACTTTGGATTTTTGGATTTGGATTTTGTATCAGAAATCTCATGATCATTGCTCACAGGTTCTCTTTCTTACACACGATAAACACTCACAAGCAATAGTTATGCAAATATTAAATTCTACTCATATATGTTATATGGGAATAGTTTACCCTGCCCCTATCTAAGGGTTACTATTATGAGTAGATAGAACTATGTAGCTTTGAAAAACAAATTTAATTATATAATATATATAACTGCTTACTCTTGATCTAGAATAATTTGATAAAAAGAATATTTAATTAACAAAGTATTCAAGATATAAGCAGATATTTTAAAGACTTAATAAAAAATCACAAGTATGTTCATTTTTTTTAAGTGTCACGCGTTTCTCCTGCATAGCAGGGTAGACAGTAAGTAAGACAGTGCCACCTCAGTCTACCTGTGACCACGGACTACTGTAAAGTGTTCGAAACCTATCCAGTTACCAGAGCGACGAAGTGAAATAATTTATATATAATCGCTTCCCCGAGTGGCAATTGAACCCACAACCGGTGGCGCTTACAGTTCAGACACTGTCCCACTGCGCCACGGCCGGCCTCCAACCACGTACCCTCATATAATTTATTCTTCATGAAGTATCTTCATGTGAAGTAACAATTTGTTTCGCAAAGTATACCAATTGCATTTTTAATTAATGCCAGTTTTTAAAAAGTTGATCACGGAAATTCTCATTTTAATTTATCAAAGTAGTTCGTTCGTTCAGTTACAAACTCGTTGAGTTGCCTCACTGAATAGTTCATATTGAAAAATTAATTTTTTTACCAAACTTTATATTCGGATGGAAACTAAAACATCGTGTTTCTCTCAACAATTTTTTTATTATATACGAGTAAGGTAACACGCCCTGACTTTGCTTGAATTTCGATTATTATTATAGTTGATCTTGGCATTCCATACGAAAATGCCCATTGTGTTGCGGAGAGAATGCCCTAGTCCAAGTGGGCGTTTAAGGACCCCTTTAAAATGTGCATTAACGCTCAAGTCCACTCTCTGAGCTTCTTTCTCTTTATTTAACCAAACTATAACTTAATAAGATATTTGATTTTCGTGAATTTTACACATTTTCAATGAAACTATTTTAAACGGATTAATCGCGTATATTTTGGTAATCGAAAATACATTTTTGGACACCTGACGTTTCAAGCACTTTACAATAGTATGTGGTCACAGGTAGACTGAGGTGGCATTTGTCAACCAACAGATAGTCAAAATATACGCAAATAATGCGTTTAAAATAGTTTTATCCAAACCGTAACTTCTCCACCTCATTTAATTGTGCTTAATTTAATATATATTTTATTTATTTTCCCAGACTTATGCCGCTGATATATTTTTCGCTCAAACCTGGAAGGACTTTCGCCTCAGACTACCAGAAAATATGACTACAGAATACAGGTAATTGGCACAATAAATAAAATAATGGATATTTTCCTTATACAAAAAATAGAGATATGAAATAATATACGGCATAAAAGTACAGTACTTTTATACTGTACGACTTTTAAAAGCATTCTTTTATATTTGTATCTTTATTTTTTTAATTTGTAACTGAAACCTTTATCCTTTCCTTCTATGTAGAAGATCTACTCCTATTACCAACCCTACTGAGTTTAAAGCCAGTGTCATCTTTATTTCCATTTTCACACACTGTCCGGTATAATGAGGCAGTACCTTAGCACTTCACGTTCTTATAAAAACGGAATAATAATTTAGACATAATAATTCCCTTACCGGCTGACTATTCTGGCCAGCCACAATAATTTCATTTTAAATTAAATTATTAATTATAAACTAAAAAATACAACGAAAAAAATACAAAAAAACATCCATTTAACCACCAGGCTGTTAGAAGTGGATTGGCTCAAGCACATGTGGAGGCCGGATTCCTTTTTCAAGAACGCCAAGTCAGTGACGTTTCAGACAATGACAATACCCAACCACTACGTGTGGTTGTACAAGGACAAAACTATCCTGTACATGGTGAAGCTCACGTTGAAACTGAGCTGCGCCATGAACTTCCTCATCTACCCTCACGACACCCAAGAATGTAAGCTGCAAATGGAAAGTTGTAAGTGATTTTTTTATTATTATTTTGTGTTTAAGTGATTTTTTTATTATTAAGATGTTATATCTTAAACTAACGTTAAGATGTTAAATAATAAGAAAACGTTTGTAGAAAATTTATAAAATATTGAACGCAAAACGGAATTCGAACCCGCGCTATTGGAAATCAAAGTCTCTGATCACTAAACCGTATGTTATTATCGAGTAATGTTAAAATTCTTTTACTTTTTGTAGGAAAAAAATCTGAAATAGGCTTATGAGCACAATTTACTGTGATTGCCAATTTAATGTTAATTAAAGGAGAGATTTTTTAATTATATGTGGAAAAATAAAAAATTAAAACTACATGTACAGGGTTCTGTATATGTAAAATTAATAAAGTTAACATTTTTTTATAAAACGTATAAAAGACGTTTACTTTTTTGTAGGAAAAAAATCTGAAATAGGCTTATGAGCACAATTTACTGTGATTGCCAATTTAATGTTAATTAAAGGAGAGATTTTTTAATTATATGTGGAAAAATAAAAAAATTAAAACTACATGTACAAAGTTCTGTATATGTAAAATTAATAAAGTTAACATTTTTTTATAAAACGTATAAAAGACGTGAACGCAGCGGGGTTCGAATCCGCGCCTCAAAGAAACGGTCTCTCCGAGCGCTCTGACCGCTAAACCCTGCGTTCTTCGTCCGGCTGCGTCAAAATTCTTATACGTTTATTACAAATACTAACATCATAAATAAGTCAATTTTTTATATATTTCTTAAAACATATTTCCTAATCTTTAGTATGGAATAACACTTTAATAATAATGATAATCAATATAGTTGTTAAAAGTTTATTTGCCTTTACGTATGTTAGGAGATACCCAGATTTGGGCTTATCGAAATGTCAATTTTAACGGCGGAAATTAACGCCGCATCTTGTCTAATGTGAAAAAGAAAACATCTACCTATAGGTATTACCTATATGTATTATATTTGTACGCATAAAAAATATAACCCAAAACAGTCGCGTAATGACGTCATTATTTTAAATGACATTACATTCAAAACACTATGTCCACAAACTACATTAATTGAGTTTCACCAGAGCGGGTACATTTTTTCTAGTTTCACGCTTTTGTCCCGCATAGCAGGGTAAACAGATAATACCTAGTGTCCAGACACACCATACTCCACTTTTCACTGATTTCGAGACATTGCATGTTAAGTGGCGGAACTCAACGCCGCGTTTTGACTTACCAGAGCGAAAAAATGAAAATAACGAATCCATAACCGGTCGCATTTACTGTCCCACTGCGCCACGATCGGCCACGATGGGCGGGTACATATTTATTTATACACCAAATAAATAAACATTTTATACTACTCGGAATTAGAACCCATGATCACCTACAGCCAGACAGAACAAAAAAATGCTACTATGGCGTCTTCATTAAAAAATTGCTATTCAAGTTAATTTCTGGCCCATTGACATTGCCCCATCCGTAGCGCTCAGCGTTTTAGCTAATGTGTGTCAAGGTACTTCATTATTAGAATAGTACTTGAACATTTTTCGAGGCTACAAAATAGGGTTTTCAAAGGTTTGCCTACGTTTCGGCCTTTTTATATTTAAAGGGAGGCAAAGGCAGGCAAAGGGAGGCAAAGGGAGGCTTATGATACTCTATTCTCCACTCTCTGCCCGGTTTTGAGACATTTCTTTATGCTTCGATGCCACGCTTTATCTTACCAAGGCGGTGAAATAAAACTTCTTTATTTATTATAATTGCCCCGAGTGTAAATCGAATTCGCGACTATCGTATATTCTGTGTGATATTGTTCCACTGCACTACGAGCACTAGTGTTCAGTCACTATATTGTACACTGTCTTTTTTTAATCATAGATATATGTACGTATTCCGTCCAATTTAATATATCAGGTTTTGCTTTTAAAAGTGTATTTTCTCTTAAAAGATGAAAAATCGTGACTGATATATAACTCCGTACTAGTCTTAAAGACGTTATAAGCTCTTTGATTTTCGCGATTTTTATACATTTTAAATAAAACTATTTTAACCGGATAAATCGCGTATATTTTGGTATTCGAAAATACAATTAGTTTGATATAATTAATTTTTTGTATCAACTGACAGACGAATGCCATCTCAGTCTACCTGTGACCACGGATTACTGTAAAGTGTTCGAAACGTTAGGTGTCCAAAAATGTGTTTTCGAATACCAAAATATACGCGATTAATCCAGTTAAAATAGTTTCATTTAAAATCATAAAAACGTTAATAACTCACTTCTTATATATTTAGAGATATTATAATTGCTTTATTTATAAAATGAATAAATATCTTAAAAGATATAAATTCAGGTAACAAGGATTTCAATAACAGAAAAACGGCATTTACAGGTAACAAGTTGAAAATACTTGTTACCTGAAAATCATGTATTTTCGATTCATCAACTTATTTGAGCATGATACAGATTTATTCTTCCTTTTTTAGCTCTATGCTTTTATCCCGTATAGCATAGACAAACCTCCTTCGTGTTAAGCCACTCTGTCCTTCGCTATCCGTCTAATTCGGGACATTGCGTTTTTAATGGCGACTTTAAACTTAACGACTTGTCAACGTCTTGTCTTACAAGAGCGACAAATGAAGATGATTTAAATGTAATCGTTCCCCCGAGCGGGTATCAAACCCAAAACCTGTCGTGCTTACAGTCAGACGCTGTCTCATTAAAATTTTCTGCAAAAGAAGAGAATTTTTTCCGTCAGTCAGCAAGATGTATTTCATGAACCATGATGGCTAAATAGTTAAAATTTTTACAGATCATGTATTTTTATTGCCGCTATGGGAAAAGTACTAAAAAAATCAAATTAAATACATATATAAGGAGGTTTCCATATAATAAAAGTGACGTTATTGCCCGATATTAATAAGGGTAACAGGTATACGCTTGAAGTAAAACCAGAATATTTAGTTATATATTTAATTTTAAAATAGATGTCATTTGATACAACAGATTTTTTTGTATTTATATATATATATATATATATACACATATATATATATATATATATATATATATATATATATATATATATATATATATATATTTATATTTACCCTTCTACGCGAGTCCAATTTGTATTTGGCCGATTTTTTGACTTAACTTAGTATAGCTAATAAAGGAATTCGAGTATCTAAATGCTTTGCGGCCATCGAGTGTCACGTGACTTTTTTAAACACTACATATTTTTGTTAATTATTTACATTAAAATCGATACACTCTCTTATTATGAACACGAATACGCGATGCTTTTACCTTGAATTAACATTTTTTTATGAAATTTTATTCATTTTTTATTATTTTGAATGTATCTATGAATAGTTATAATTACTTGGAAAAATTGCACGTGTGTCCGGACTTAATAGTACAAAATAATCAAACATATAAAGTTATATACAGAACAGTTGATTAAAAGCTTATTTTCTACAGAAAATATAGGTTGAAATCCCCGTTTGGGAAGAGAATCGTATTCAAACTTCGACTATATTATGCACGTCCCCGCTCTTTTTTAACGTGCCTTTTAAAGTCCGTTCAAGCGTTACAGCCTTATTTATATCTTCTTATTTATTTCAATGTGTTAAAACATGCTTAGGATATTAATCATTGAAATATCATACTTTAATACTTTAATATTTGCGGCAGTCCGTGATGCCCCAGAGTGTAAACGCAATAGGTTGTGAGTTCCATTTCCACTTGGGGGAATGATTATATTTAAATTATTTTCATCTTCTCGCACCGATAAGACAAAATGCGGCGTTGAGTTTCGCGTCTCAACATGCAATGTCTTGAATTCCGCAGTGGTGTATATAGTGTCTTGGCACTAGCTAGGTACTTCTTGTCTACCCAGCCAAAATAACAACATGACGATAGCAGTTAGAGAAAATCACGGAAATCTTATTAGCCTTCTATAATTAATAATAATTTTAATACTAAAGTAATTTATTTTAACATTTTAATATTTTCCTTTCAGATGGGGCATTGTAGTTTAAAAAATGTTAGACTAATATATAATTAACTTTTTCTCTTGAAAAATGATCATTCTTTCATTTTCAGAAATAATCTTTGAGTACGTATTAAATATAACGGTAGCGGTATACAGAATTTTAAAAATTTATAAAATAAATAAAATGTAACAAACGTACAAAAATTTCGACCTAATATGCAAATAGGGTAAAGGCTTAATCGATTAAAGAGAATTTGGGAGGCTTTTAATAAGGCTTGATTCGAATCCCGGTACTTTCAATCTTATAAATGTTTCTATAATTAGATTTTTCTTTTTTTTAGCTTCACGCTTTAATGCCGCATAGACAGAAAGTATTTAGTGTTAAGACACTCTCTACTTTGCTTTCCACCGAATTCGAGACCTTGTGTGTTGAGCGATGGAACTCAACGCCGCAATTTCTTTTTACCAGAGCGAGAAAATGAAAATAATTTAAATATAATCTATTCCACGAGTGGGGATCAAACCTACCACCGATCGTGTTTACAGTCAGACGCTGTTCCACTGCGCCACGACCTCACTAATTACATATTTTATTTTATCAATTGAAAATGTAGGTTCTTCTCTTATAAAACACTTCACCACTCAACACGCAGCAGTCAACGGAGTGTCTTGTCACTATGTCATCTCTGACTATCCTGCTACGCGGGATAAAGCGTGAAGCTGCTTTTTTATCCAGAACTTTTATAATAAAGTATCTTGACATACAAGGCAGGAAACGACTGCGCTCAGCGAATAAGTATAAAATGCCGGGATTATCTCGAATAGCCGACCGTGATGAAATAAAGCCGGCAATATATAATAGCTTTTGGTTTTTTTTCATATTGAATTCAAGTATTTTCTTATTATTTTAAAGTTATAAGTAAAAAATGATATTTAATTTTATTTAAAATGCAAAATGAAATCAAATAATTGAAGTAGCCGGTCGTGGCGAAGTGGGACAGCATCTGAATGTTAACGCGATAGGTTGTGAGTTTGATTCCCACTCGGTGCAGTAATTATAATTAAAATTATTTTCACTTCCTTGCTCCGGTAAGACTCAACTCAACGCAGAAAGCGAAGTACAGAGTGTCTTGACACTGGGCACTTTCTGTCTACCCTACTATGCGGTATGAAAAAAGAAAATAGATATTATGTATGATTTGTCCATTTATTTTGCTAATAGTAAATTAATAATATTATATTCTTATATTAAATACGCCATCATGGCGAAGTGAAGCAACGTGCTAACTAGAAACACGATTGGTCATGGATTCGAATACCGCTCAGGGGAATAATACATTTTTTCCACTCTGAAAATATAAAGCACACTCTTGAATTTCACCATATGACATGTAAAGTCTCAATTTTCGATGGAAAATAGTAAGCGGATTTTCTTAACGCTAGTTTCTCTTCTCTTAGCTATAAGTATGAAATTTGACATAGTTAAATAAAATCATTAGATTAAAAATCATTAGATTAAAAATCATTAGATTAGATTAAAATCATTACTAGCGACTGGGAGCTTATAATCTATACGAAGGGATAGCTTCATAGTAAATATAACTGCAGGTATTTCATACATTGTTAGATGTTATAATTAATATATACAAAAAAGTACTGTACAGGCTTTGCGGAACTGCAAAATAATGAGTGTCTCTACGTACTTCACGCTTAATGAAGTTTGTTTGCAAAATTTTTGACACAACTCCACTATACAAAGACTTTTCCAAACCGTGTTGAGTGAAGCAGTAAGCGTGCTCGCTTTATTGTATCTATATTACGATATACAGTTCATACTATTTTATATGGGATGATTTGAGGGTATTGTGGATGACAGGATTTAGTTATAAGCGTGTAGAGTTGTGGGTTGAATTCCCATTCGGAAATATTTTTACATTTATACTTAGTGGTCCACCAATTAACGCTCAGTGTCTCGAATTCGGGCATAACGTGGAGAACGAAGTGTCTCGGGCTTAAAGTTCTCTATGACTACCTTGAAAAATATAAGAAATTTGTTTCTACTGATAGTTAGATAGTGCCGTGCTTCATTAAAGTAAATCGAATAAACAGTTTTTTCAATAATTGTCTGTTGCTATAAAAAATTACTCTATAAGAATTAGAATCTACTGCTATATACGTACAGTAATTACAAAGCAGTTATGTTTCGACAATTATTGAATTATTGAGATTGAGGCCGATCGTGGCGCAGTGACGCAGCGACTTATTGTTAACAGGATCGATTGTGGGTTCGATTTCCATTCGCGGGGATGATTGTATTAGTAAATTATTTCCATTTCCTCGTTCTGGTAAACAAACCATCAAGGCGTTAAGTTTCGTCAATCAACACGCAATTCCTCGAATTCGTCGGTAAGCGGAGTACGGAGTGTCTTGACACTAGGTGCTTCCTGTCTTCCCTGCTATGCGGGATAAGTGTGAATGTAAAATAAACATATAAAAAATATTATTAGTCTTAAAACTCCTGTGTATTTAAAAAAGCAATTTCGCCTAACTCCGAGTGTACTAAAGTATTTTAATGAAATAATTTACTACATTAATAGTTAAAATTCACTTTAAATAGGTGAAGACTCTTACGTTTTTGTTAGAATGTTTGTCATTTGCTTTCACAAACAGCGAATAATAAGTATTTCATTATATGCAATTAAAAATGTATTCCAGGTACTAAATATACAATTACCTATGTTTTTTTTAGCGTGAAATTTTTATCCCGCATAGCAGGGTAGAGAAAAAGTACTTAGTGTCAAGATATTTCATACTTCGCTTTCCAACGAATTCGAGACATTGCATGTTGAGTGGTGGTACTCAGCGCCGCACTTTGTCTTTACCAGAGCGAGGAAGTGAAAATAATTTAAATATAATCACTTCCCCGTGTAGGGATTGAACCCACAACCTATCGTGTTTACAGTCAGACGGATATATCATTATATTCAACACATTGCAACCTGCAATTTTCTTTACATTAACTTTTTAATAAATCCCGATTTTCAGTGGAATGGAGTTACTGTGGAAATTTCGAGAAGTCCTCGTATAATTTTCTTCTATACTTATTACGAAATCTAACAGGAGAGTTGAACCGGAGCATGTTTCCATCGTGTCATAATGGGACAGTGTATGACTGTAAACGTGATTAGTTGTGGGTTCGATCCCATTCGGGAAAATTATTATAATTAAAAAATATTTTGACTTCCCCAATCTGGTAAGATAAAGCACAGCAATTAGTTCGAGTACGAGAACAAGTAATTTCTAGATTTCAGGAGGAAGTTACAGGGTAGCAAGACAAGTGTCAAGACACTCCGTTGACTGCTTTTCGCCCGAAATCTAGGCATTGCGCCACAGTGCCCTCTAAAGATATTTTTCCCTGTGGGGGGGACGAGGTATGGGGTTTCCCAATAAGAACAATGTTTTGAAATTGAAATAAAACATGTAATATATGTTTGAATTTCGTGTTCAATGGATTTATTTGATAGGAAATTTTATGCTATTTATGATATAAATAAGATATCGTTGAAATGACCGTCATGACTTTTTTTGCACTGGTGAATACGATCGGTCCAATTTTCGATGACTCGGTGCAGTATTTCGGCTGGTATGGCCGCTATAGTCGCTCGAATGTTGCGTTCAAGGTCTTGAATCGTAGCTGGTTTATTGGCCTACATTTGAGATTTAACATACCTCCACAAAAAATAGTCCAAGGGTGTTAAATCTCATGATCTTGGTGGCCAATTGTGAGGAACGTTGCGAGAAATAACCGACTCACCAAACTTATCACGCAATAAATCCATTGTGACGATCGCAGTGTGGCACCATTTTATTGAAAATAAATGTCATCGGCATCGATTTCATACACTTCAGGAAAAAAAAATCGTTGAACATGTCACAATAACGGTCGCTATTGACAGTAACAGTACGGCCTTTGTCGTTTTTGAAAAAGTACGGGCCAATGATTCCACCGTACCATAATCCGCACCGAACAGTCAATTTTTCAGGATGTAATGGTGTTTCATGAACCACCCTTGGATTTGACTCACTCCAGTAACGATAATTCTCTTTGTTCACATAACCATTGAGCTAAAAGTGAGCCTCATTTGAAAAGATGATTTTCCTATGAAATTCGGTGTCCGTTTCCATCATTTCAAGCTCCCTATCAGCAAATTCACGATGTAATCGATGGTCTGCTAGTCTGTCTGCTTGAGTGCTTGTGCCAACACAATCTTGTATGGATGTAGGCCAAGATCCATACGTAAAATTCGCCAGGTTGTAATTCTGGATAAGCCCAATTCTTGTGCACGTCGTGGAACGGAAACATTTTGATTTTCTGGCTGATACGGCGGCAATATTTTCTTCACTACGGCCTGTCCGTTGTCGTGTTGGTGGTCTACTATCGTGCAAAGAATATTCACTTTCCAGTTTTTGGATTATGCGACATATAGCGAGCTCTGACGGTGCACCATTACGACCATATTTAGCACGAAATGCTCTTTGAGTAGAGACAATACTTCTCGAATTTTGATAGAAAATTTGGACAATTTCCAAACGTTGAGCTAACGTGAACTTATTCATGATTAAATGGCTAACATTACTGAACACAAAACAACACAAATGTCAAATGTTAAACAACCAAAATGGCGGCTGTGAGCTATCAAAATCCTATCATCCCTATTGGGAAACACTGTACTGTACTACTGGGTAGCACCGCATAAAAGGCAGGTATCCCAGTGTTTTTGATGGTAAGAGGTCAATCTTTCGACTGGCTCGCGACCACTGTTATGACAAAAACGATTCGCCAATTATCTGATGATGTGTTCCGGTTCGATATCATGTAGGCTAGCTTTCTCTGTTCCCACCCATCCTTTCCCTTTTTACTGAAACTATTTTAAACGGATTAATTGCGTATATTTTGGTATTCGAAAATACATTTTTGGACACCTGACGTTTCGTACACTTTACAGTAGTCCGTGGTCACAGGTAGATATCAACCTGTTATAATATACCTAGGTACTCCGTCTAAAATAGTTTCATTTAAAATGTGTAAATATCGTGAAAATCAAAGATCTTATTGGCAGGTTACGTATTTTTGTACAAATCACCCCAAAATCAAATGGAAGAGCTTAACTTGTAGAATCCAATTCAGTTTAAAAACCTATATTTTTACTTTTTTAAAAATAATATTAATATAAAAAAAATAATTTTAAAATACACGTAGTAGCGCTCTAAGAACTACCTAGCATAATTAATATTCATAAAATTATCAAAGGAACAAAATTAGACGTCTGTGCCAGTGTCGTCTCGACTGTCGAGGGTCCTCAGTGGTGAGGAGAGGCACTCCACGATCTCGAGCTACGGATTAACCTAAATATAGAATGATCTATTACTGGCGATATTGCGATCTGCTTATGCAAGGTTACAAGTCCTCTAGTCTTCAAGTTCAATGACGCGAACTTTAATATCTGAGAGCTTTAAGTTTGTTTGGGAAGTATGGGTCGAGGGCAGGTTTTTGTAAGCAGTTTATAAGGTTAGGTAGTTTTAATTATGTCTAATATATATATGATAAAATTCCATATAGGATGGTGATGCAAGGTGTTTATAGAGCCGATTTCAGTGGGAAATTTATATTTTTGTTGTTCTGGATATATTTGTTAGCATTGCTATTGGTCAAATGGATTCACAGGTATACTCAAGTTTGGTGTTCTTAAAAACAGGATTATATCATACAATGTTCCAAGGAGGCTAGAGGATGGGAGGTATTAGTGGAAGGCCTCAGGAACACACACGTGTTTGATGATGTAGATGAGTGTCAGGTCTCAGATTCGTGCGTGACAGTATATTATTAACGTTACGTGTGTCACACCCTATTTCTGTCCCTATGAGAGATTGCCATTTTAATGTTTAAAGCCGCTTCACAGCGTTTAACTAAGCAAAATAGAAAACTGATGTACTCGTTGTCCATTTAACGTTGAACATTGCGTGTTGAGTGGTAGAACCCAACGCCACATTTTGTATTACCAGAACACCAAATCACAGTATTAACTTGTGTGAATGAAATGTGATAATAAATATTTTTCTAAAGATATTCTTATAAAGTGGTCTTAATTTTCAATTACCATAGTTCCGTAATCTTTGTGTGTTCTTGCGACTTTGCTCTTTCATTTTATGGCTGGTTGAGCAGAATTGTCTACACATGAATATGTAAAAGAAGAACTTTATGTAGTTAGGCTTTAATTTGTGCATTGTAAAATCTTACCTTACTTTTTTCAGTTGCGCACTTTACCCCGCAAGATAATCAGAGAGAACCTAGTGTCAAGACACTCTGCTGTCCGCCTTCCGTCAGAATTCGAAATATTGCGTGTTGAAGGGTGAAATTAAACACTATGCCTTGTTTTACAATAGCAGAATACTTCGATATTTTTAAACATTTTAAATGAAACTGTCTTAAACAGATTAATCACGTATACCTCAGTCTGCCTGTGACCACGGACTACTGTAAAGTATACGAAACAGGTTTTCAAAAACAAAAAAAAATTAAGTATTTATTTTCGAATACCAAAATATACGCGAATAATCAGATTAAAATAGTTTCATTTAAAATATTATTAATATTATTATACTTTAATTTATTTTTGTTTTTTTTTTTAATTAATATAGTAATTTTTTTTAATTTATTTATGATTAATTGTTTTTTTTATTTAATCATTTTGTTTTCTTTATTTGTTTTATTGTTTACTTTACTACCGCCGATTCCAGGTCCAGCTGTTTCCAGATCTCTCTATCCATCCCGCTTTCTCTTCCCATTCTATTACATTTATATCTCGTACCCACCATTTTTCCAGGTCACCTTCTTTTCCCTTTTTCCCTTCTTGACCTTTTCATAAAGTTGTTATTAATGTAATTTATTGAAATCTTATATTTTTTCAAATAAAAATATAAAGAAAACGATCGAAATACCAAAATGTCGATCCTATATCGCGACTTGAGTTTAATAAAAAAAAAACTCTAACGACGAGGATGGGATTCGAACCCACGCGTGCAGAGCACATTGGATTAGCAGTCCAACGCCTTAACCACTCGGCCACCTCGTCTTTCTATATAATGACATAATGTATAGACTGTTCGCACGTTTTTTTATTACTTTCGCTATACAAATTGAACAATATACGTTTCTTTTAATGGCTTTAACACAAATAATGTAAATATATTTATATATGTATGAGATAAATTTATAGAATAAAATTTATGTGTATACTAATTTTATAAATATCCTATTAGTTTTGGAGGATTCCAAATTGACGAGGCCGGTCGTGGCGCACAGGGACAGCGTCTGACTGTAAACGCGATCGGTTGTGGGTTCGATTCCAAATCGGGGAATGATTATATTTAAATTACTTTTGTTTTTTCGTTCTGACATGAGGAAAAGCAGCGTTGAGCTCCACCAATCAACATCTCAAATTTAATGGAAAGCTGAGTTTGGAAGGTTTTGACACTACGTACTTCCTGTATACCCTGCTATGTGGGATAAAAGCATGAAACTAAAAAAAGCTTCTTTTCGTTACTAAATGCACTGTGTTTATGTTAAACTTTAATTTTTTTAGAAAACGTATAATAATTTCAACCGAACTGTAAACCTAAAGGTGAAAGAAATAGAAGTATTAAAAACTTACATAAGAATTAGAACCTACAACCGTGCGTTCATCAGCACTGTGCCATGACGGTGTCGAGTGATACAACCATACCTATAGTTATATACATATATGAAGATTGATATTTCAATAATTGAAATCACTAAACTTGATATAATTGTATACAAGAAAAAAAGTCGCCATTAAACACGCCAATATTTATATTTCCCAATTTAATTAACTACACACTCCATAGCAAAAAAACATCATTATGTTTGAAATGAAAGGCAAAAAATATATATTATACTTATATATATATGTGTATATATGGGGTAAAGAATTTTAAAAATACCCCACAATGGCTCCTCAGTTGCAAATATTTAAAAGCTCTTGTTCGGTAAAGTTTGTGGGACGATACAGAAAATTGATTCGTCGAGTAGCACCTTAAATGTAGGCCAAGTGTCCTCGTCTCTTGTGATGTCAGCTCGTTTTATCTGGAGATGCTCGAAGCCACGATCGAGCGCCATAAATAGGTAAGACCCACTAGAAGGTATTTTTGAAAGGTTGTTATTTGTTTGAGATCATTACGTACTTTACTTTATATAAATTGAGTTGGGTTGAGTTGAGTCGCCCCAATATACTCTATAGGGTTTTCTTTACACTTGAGTTTTCAATTCAACTTTGGATATGGAATGTTATTGTCAACTTTTCAACTACCTTCCTATTGGTGATACCAGTTAGGTTTTACTTTGACATGCTCACGATACGTTTGTATTATGATAAATGTAATTTAATTTTTTAACTTATATCAAAATTGTTCTATATTTTACTTTACAAGAACTCGCTTTGCATATTAATTTCTCTATAATGGCAAAGAATGAAATATAACTTCAAAGTATGTTATTTTTATTACCTGTTAACATTATTGAAAACGTAGCGCTCATCATGAAACTATTTTAAAAGGATCAATCGTGTACATTTTGGTATTCGAATAAAATATTTTTGGAATTATACTGTAAAGTATCTGAAACGTCAGGTACGTTTTAAACACTTTACAGTACAGTACCGTGGTCACAGATAGACTTATATCTACCAAAATAGTTTCATTTAAAATGTGTAAATATTGCAATAATCTAAGTTCTATAACGATAATAAACTCTTGAAATTATATCTTTATTGATAATCTATCAATCAATCAACCAAAAATATATATTTTCTTACTATTTCTACTAATTATATTATAATGAAATATAACTTTGACTCAGAAACTAATAAATAACGTTTCTTCTCTCTACCTTAATTAATTGTAAAATCGCGTATTTGAATTATATTTATTATAGAGCTCTTGAGACCAGTCGTGCCACAGTGGGCAGTGTCTGACTGTAAACGTGATCTGTTGGGGGTTCGATACCCACTCGGAGTAGTGATTATATTTAAAATTACTTTCACTTCTTCGCTCTGATAAGACAAAATGCGGCGTTGAGTTCCACCACTCAACACGCAATGTCTCGAATTCAAAGAAAAAAGAAGTACAGAGTATGTAAACACTAAATACTTTCTGTCTACCCTACTGTGCGGGATAAAATGCGTGAAGCTCAAAGAAAATAGAGCTCTCACAGAGCCTATATTTTCAATAAAATAATTGTTTTAATATAAATATAACGGATATTTTAAATACTTCACAGTATTCCATGGTTATAAATAGGCTGTGGTGACATTTGCCTTCCTACGTGTGTTTCGTTGGGTTTGCAAGAACATGTTTTCGAAAACGAAAACATACGCGATTAATGTGTAAAATAGTTTAATTTAATATACAACTACATTATTAAAAAAAAACTTAAAATATTGCGAGATTCAAACCCGTGCTAATCGGAAACCGTACTTGTACGGAACATAGCGCATGCGCTAAGTCATGCGTTCTACATCCTTATAAGCGCTCGTTAAGAACTTATTAATGTTGTTAGTCTAGCAATACTTTAAAAATAATAAAATATACTCTTTAATTTTTTTAGCTTCACGTTTTTTATCCCGCATATCAGACAAAAAGTACCTAGTGCCGTTTTCCGCTCAATTCGAAAAGTGGCGTGTTAAGTGGCGGAACTCAACTTTGTCTAAACAGAGTGATGTAATGAAAATAATTTAATTATAATCACTATTCCGAGTTAGAATCGAAGCCACAACCGATCGCGTTTACAGTCAAACACTGTACCACTGCGCCTCGACTGGCCTTTATAAACTAATTCTAAAACATCAGCTAATAACGACATGTACGTACATACATACATACTGACACAAAAAAATATTATATTTTTTTTGTTATAAATTTATATTGCTATTACCCAATAAGGAAGACAGTTCAATGTCAAGATCACCACACACAATATGAATCTCCCTAACGCATCTTTTCAATGTTTACAAGGTCACTTATATTTTGATTGGTCGATTTATATCTTGTTATCGTTGTGATATTATTGATACACCATTGTAGTACAGTAGTTAAGTTAACATGAGGATTGTGAGTTCGTTTTCTATTTGGAGAATTTTTAAGTTTTTAAGTAAAAGCCCTAATAGCAGCTTTATTAGAATGAAAAAAAAAACAACTTGAATAAATATTATGTTTAAATCAAAAATATGTGAAAAATGGTAATTCTTTGATTTTGATTCGGGGGATAAACGAAACTCCTGAAGGAGATCTAATTCGAGTACATTTTTTTATCCCGAATTTAATTTCCAGGTTTCAATTTCAGGAATATAATTCTGTTACTATAACTGAGCTCACCGTGGCGCAGAGTGACAAAGTTTGACACTAGACTTGACTTGTTCTTGATTCGATTCCCAAACGGGTGAATTAAAATTTAAAATTTATTTTCACTTTTTCGCTCCAATATGACAATGCGCGGTGTTGATTTCGCCTCGACTCAACACGCAATGTCTCGACTGACAGAAAGCAGTCACCGAAGTGACTTGAGATTAGTTTGTGTCTAACTACCTTGCTATACGAGGTAAAGCGTGCAGTTGCTGTAAAACTCTATTACTAAATAATGAGGAGTCTCTTAACAAAGGCTCCAAGCACTTATCAATACAAATGTCGAAGCAATCAGTAGCTTTGCGCCAAATTCGAAACATTGCGTGTTGAGTGGTGAAACTCAACGCTACGCTTTGTCTTGAAATGGTTTAGTTATAATCATTGCTCCAATTGGAAATCGAATACATAATAATAAATGCAAACTATTATAAACATTGTGAAATAACCTTTTGCTTGTTTTCGTTCTTTGAGTTATTCTTATTTTGTTTTTTTTAGCTTCATGCCTTTATCCCGCATAGCAAGGTAGACAAAAAATACCTAGTGTCAACACACTCTGTACTTCACTTTCCACCGAATTCGAGATATAGCGTGTTGAGTGATGGAACACAACACCGCTAAAGACAAAGATCTTTACCAGAGGGAGGAAGTAAAAATAATTTTAATATAATCACTCCCCCGAGTGGGGATCGAAGTCATTCTTAGATTATATATATATAACATATTTATTGGTCTTCTTCCAGTATCTCACACAACTGATGATTTGATCTTTCAATGGGACCCAGAAGTGCCGCTGGTAGTGGACGAGAACATAGAGCTGCCTCAACTGGAGCTGGTGCAGAACAGAACTGCTGACTGTACACAAGTATATTCCACAGGTATTCATCATATTTATACATGGATCGAGATCTCAGAGGCGGACGAATCTATACAAGTAAATAAAATAGGAGCGTCTGTTTGCAATATTAAAATAAGAGATTTTTACTAAATACATATGTATGTATAAATGGTATATATATTTAAAACAACATTTTTTACATATTTGTCCGTCTGTTTGTCTGTTTGGTCCGCCCATTCTCTGGAATGGCTTGGCTGATTTTCATAGGTCTTCAGTGGTAGATAGCTTATGTAATAAGGTGTTACTTAGGCCATTTATAAATAAAGATATAAGAGATTTTGGTTTCATGCAAAAAAAAAATAGCGAAGTGTCTTGACATTAAGTTCCCTCTGATTATTAAAATTCGTATATTACGGACTAACGCTGTAATATAACAGCGAAACGTGTATATGCCAAAAGATGAATGCTGGAAAGATGGGATCTCTTTGTTTGATATGCGAAGTCAACTGACCGCATAGGCAACGAAGAGATACACAGAAAGGCATGTGTAAGCGAGAATGTCATAGTAAGAATGAAGTGGTACGTACTGAGGTGGTTTGAGTACGTTGGGAGGATGAGTTATGAAATATTGATAAGAAAGTTATGAAATAAGAAATCTTGGTCGATCTTCAAAAACGCACTATTGATGATACGAATGGAGACTCACGTAAAAGCCACAACTACGGTTACGGTACGGAACTACGGTTGGTACTCTCTCTCTGACTATGGACCTACGGATGAAGCGTGAAACTAACGCCAACTATTTTTTTTTGCAAAAGAAATTTGAACCTAAAATTTAACACTAGTGAATTTACTTTTCGGTACCTTGTAAATTGTGCTGCTGCTCACTTTCCTGCATAGCAAGATAGGCAGAGAGTAATAGTTACAACACATCCATTCTCTATCTCTCACACGTACTCTCTTTCTCACACACATACATACTTTTTCTTTTTCACATATATGAGATTCCATTAAAAATCTGTTACCCTGATCTACTAATACAAGAACGTTATCAAATAATTTCTAAAGAAAGATTATGATAATAAAATTTTAACTGGAGTACGAGATACAGGACAAATATGTGTGTTAATCTCGGGTGTTGCAGTTAATCTCCTTTTCCTATTGCCATGGACAGCCTCGCCCCTAATTGTTATACTGGTCATTGTTTGTGTTTAAAGCTATTCAGAGATAAAAACTTAATAAAACTTTAAGCAAATGTCTATTCTTAAAGTGTTATAAACAAGGATTTATGTATGTATGTATGTTTGTAAGTGTAAACTGTAGTAATGGGCATATGTCGATGGCGTCTTGGGGAGTTGTAACGTTTATCGTGAAGGTTTTAGATTCAAATCTCGTTGAAAGTCTTTTTAAAATGCCCTATTGATATAGCAATTAAGCCTTCCATATCTTAAATTCTTTCTTTTGAGATATATACTTTATATCTCCTTAAGACACCAACCCAAATATATGAACGAGTACAATAATAATGTTATATATGGTATAATAATGTTCTACTGATATAATAACACAAACTAAGATAAAACAGACATTTGAAATATACACCTTTATAATTACGTACGTATAGATAACATATATATTATATAAGCCTAGTTAGTTAACTAGAAAATAATTAATTGAAAATAATTCAGAAAAGCTGATGAAGTCGCTAAAAACATCAAAACCAATATTAATTCGTATATTCCTGGCATTAAAGAAAGAGAAATTACCGCGAAGTTCCTTGCGCCAGCTCTACTCAGCTCTGTGGCTAATGTCTCATTTTAGTGAACTGCTGGTATATTTATATGACGTTCAAAATATAAATCAAGTAATTTTTTACTTTGAATAACACTATTCGACTGTGATTTCAATTAAAAAATACAAAAAAATATATTGAAATATTTGGTTTTCGCGATCAATGGCGTATGTATTGATATTTGTAAATGAAAATCATTTTTAGGAATACTAAATTGTCTTTATTCATACCAATTGTTTAAATTGTATCTATCTAGCTGCGTTCAAATTTTTATACATTTATTCAAATATTTTATATATATATATATTCTTTCTTCTATAATAAAGCTATATATTATTATATTTCAGGTAACTTTACGTGTTTGGAAGTGATATTCAAGTTGAAGCGTCGTCTCGGCTACCACTTGTTCAACACCTATATACCGACCTGCCTTATCGTTATCATGTCTGTGAGTAATATGACTGTATACTCTTTAATATTAGTATTTAATTCAAGGCTCAAAATATTTTAATTATTTTTTAATATCACTATTTTTTAAGTTAAGTAAAAACTGCAACTTAGAACGTTTTATACCGTCGCTTTTTTATGGGTAGGAAGAGATTGAAACCTGGTTTCGTTACTACATTATGCACTTTTTTGTTTGTTGAGTGGCGTAACTCAACGCCGCACTTTATCTTACCAGGGTGAAATCATAGCTGTCCAGTCTAGCTGTAGTAGAGAAGAAAACACAAAGTTATTAATAGACTCGCTAATAAATGACAATAAAAATATTTCCATATAGAATGAAACTCATTTCTATGACCATATTACGCAATGCTACCTTATAACAACAAAATATATCTTAATAAAACATTTGATTTTCGCGATATTTAAAAATTTTAAATAAAACTATATTAAACGGATTAATCGCGTATATTTTGGTATTCGAAAACATATTTTTGGAATATTTAACAGTAGTCCGTGGTCACAGATATACCCTACCTACCTAAAACATGTACAATTAATCCGTTTAAAATAGTTTCATTTAAAATATATCTTATAAACATTAAGCAGAAGATTAAGCTCTAATAGAACATGATTTGTATCAACATCGCACCGCCGTATGGCAAGTTACCAATTACCGCGAAACCGCAAACGTGACTGTATCGTGCATTTATTGCAATAAATTGCAAATGGATGCAACCGCATTATTTTATATAGAACTAACTATCGCCCGGAACTTCACCTGCGCGATCATGAAAATATAAAGTACTGTGATATTTATTGATTTTCTTTTTTTGCTTTTGCTTAGACAGAAAGTATCTAGTGTCAAGTTCGCCGAATTCGAGATATTTGTGTGTTCGCAATGACTCGGGTTTAAGGCGAGGTACGGAGTGTCTTGACACTAGGTACTTTCTGTCTACCCTGCTATGCGGGATAAAGCGTGAAGCTAAAAAAAATATAATAAAATAAACTACCTCACTGCCAGTTCATTTTCCACGTTAATTGATTTTCGACATTTCATGATGAATGATCTTTCGTTTATATACATAGTAGCTATCGCCCGCGACTTCGTCTGCGAAATGATGGCATTCAAAGATATTTCATATCTTTATACAAATAGAAAAATTAAATTTATATCTTTGTCACCCTTAAAAAGTTGATGTTTTTGTAAAAAAAATCTCTATATACCAAATTATATATTTCATCTTCTGGCGCAAGAAAATTAGGTGAAATTACCTACGTCCGACCAAATACAAATGACTGTGAGAGAAGAAATCGTTTCTAAGATACACAGATATTTTAATAAATTATTGCAATAGCTGTTATATTTCCTTAAGTAGGCCCATCTTAAAGTCTGTTCCTACTTAGGCACATGATATAAATATAAACTTGCGAGAGTCATGAGAGTGAGATGATGAAGGTTTAAACTTCATAATTTCATTTATATATCTCCTACCCCAAAATTTCATGTGATTTGATACATTCGTATAACAACATTGTCCACATGTGCTTTCTTTCATCTACACAAGATATAGCCCTCTTCACATGTTATTTCCCTCTCTCACATATGACATTATGTCCACGTGTGATTTCGCCCATCTACATATGAAATCATGGTCCACATGTGATTTTACTCGTCCACATATGACATCATGGTCAACATGTGATTTCGCCCATCTACATATGACATCATGGTCCACACGTGATTTTCCTCATCCACATATGAAATCATGGTCCACATGTGATTTTACTTGTCCACATATAGTATCATGGTCCACAGGTGATTTCACACATCCACATATGACATCATGGTCCACATGTGATTTGACTGGTCCACATATGACATCATGGTCCACATGTGATTTGACTCGTCCACATATGACATCATGGTCCACATATAATTTCACTCATCATGTGTGTGTTCTATTACACTCGGGAAAATGATTTTTTTATAACTATTTTTTTTTGGTGTTTTAAGTTAAATAAACAATAAATTAAAAAAATATATCCGACGAAACAATAGTATCATTATTAACTCCTCGGTCAGTGCTGATCGAGGGCATAGTTTCCCTTAAGGCCAAAAAAAAATCCAATTTTATCCTAATTTTTATTTTCAAAAAACCTTTTTCATATTTAATATCACAATGTATCTTTATTAATAAAAGATTTTTTGTTTATATTAAACGATGGTCAGCACTGGCTGACTGACATGGCCTGAACGGAAAATTTATTGTCGACAATCACATGGTATGGGAAGATGGATTTTTTCTTGGCTATTATTGTGTGAACACTTAAATCGCTAATAAAAACTTTTCAATGACTACGTTATGTGTATGTACAATATGTGTATTACACAGTGGGTGTCGTTCTGGATCAAGCCGGACGCGGCACCAGCGCGAGTGACTCTCGGCGTGACGTCACTGCTCACGCTGTCCACTCAACACGCTAAGTCGCAAGCGCAACTACCCCCAGTCTCTTATTTGAAGGCGGTGGATGCTTTCATGTCTGTCTGTACTGTGTAAGTATTGAAAAAAATTTAATCTATCGGGGTTCAAATCCGCGCCATTGTTAAGAGACTCAACTTAACGCTACCATTCTGTCTTACCAAAGCGGAGATTTATTTCTTTTATCCCGCGTAGCAGGGTAGACAGAAAGTACCTAGGGTCAAGCACTCCGTACTTCGCTTTCCACCGAAGTCAAGACATTGTGTGTTGAGTGGTGGAACTCAACGCCGCACTTTGTCTGTACTACAGCGAGGAAGTGAAAATAATTGAAATATAATCACTCCCCCGAGTGGGGATCGAACCTACAACCGGTCGCGTCTACAGTCAGACACTATCACAATGCGCTACGAGGCCGGCTCACGGAGAACCTATCATTATTTAAAAGTATGTAATCATTCGCCATAGTAAGACATACTATAAAATATAAAAAATATAAATTTTTGGAAAACGTATCAAAATTTAAACGTAGTAAGATTCAAATACCCGACTTTCAGACGATTCTTAAATACCTATATGTAGATATGTTCCTTATCCCAAGTATAGAAAACGCTTAAAAATATTAAAATATTCAATTAAAACATAGAAAGGCTTTTTTTAAACATATTTCTATTATAGGTTCGTGTTCATGGCGCTGATGGAGTACTGCTTGGTCAATATCATACTAGATGATCGAGCTGGGAAGCCTAAGGTGAGAAATTCAATATTTTTTTTAGTTACACGCTTTTATCCCTCATAGCAGGATAGACAGAAAGTACCTGGTGTCAAGACACTCCGTTCTTCGCTTTCCACCGAATTTGAGACATTAGGTGTTGAGTGGTGGAAGTCTGAATTTTGTTTTTTTTAGAGCGAGGACGTGAAAATAATTTTAATATAATAATTCACCCGTGTAGGAATCGAACCCACAACCGATCGCGTTTACAGTCAGACGCTGTCCCACTGCGCCACGACCGGCCTAAATATTTATTATTAGAATTATTTAATTCATTACTGATTCATTCCTATTACATATACTTATAAACATACTTATAATTTAATGCCCACTTTCAATTTCAATTCACATCTATATTTAGTCAATTTTCAAGACATAGAATTTTCTTTTTACATCTTGACCCTTTATCCCAAAACAGGGTAGTCAGAGACGACCTAGTGTCAAGACACTCCGTTGACTGCTTTTCGAAATCGAGACCAGATACCAGAGCGGAAATAAAAACAAATTCAAAGTAAAATCATTTCCTGGCGTGGGCATCGAACCAACAAACAATTACATTTACAATCAGAAATTTTCCTCTGTGGAGGGACGGGGCAGAATACAATTCCCCTCCGCTGCTGGGTAACTCTTACCGTACCGTAAGAGGCGGGTATCCCAGTAATTTGGTGGTAGGAAGTTTATCCTCAGATTGGTCGATGATGTGTTCCGGTTCGATGCCATGTAAGCCAGCTTTCCCTATTCCCACCCATCCTTTCCCTCATCTCCTTTCACTTCCATCCCAAGACCGACAACGCATCAACAACTCTAATGTTGTAGATGTCTTTGGACGAAGGTGGCCCATCTGCTCATTTGCCTCCTTTTTCTGTTAAAAAAATCAAACTGTTCTACTTCACTACAACGTTGAATCGTTTTCTAGAACAAACCTATTTCATTTAATTTATCCCTCACATTAAATAATGAGATTAATCACTATATTCCACTTCTGCCTTCCTCCTTATGACTGTGTCCGAAAAAAATTATATCTATATCTGTATCTCCCTCTTTCCCTCTCTCTCACTGTACATACTATTAAATAACAAATCACGTAGCTCTATACTTATCAGATAAACAAAACATTTCCATTCCAAATCTGTGTCAAGGAATTAAAAGAAAACAATAGGAAATTATTTGCAAAATCCATCATGGAGGGATTTCGGTAGGATTAACTTGTCAGCGATATTTGGGACGGTGATAATTTTGGTGTCCCACTCGTTTACTGTACTTCAATTCGTCAAAATATTTTATTATTGTAGATCGTCAAACAAACAATGCGAACGCGATCGGTTCGGGGTTCAATTCCCACTTGTGGGAACGATTATATTTAAATTACTTTCATTTCCTTGCTCTAGTAAGATAAGGCTCACAATGTCTTGAATTCTGTGGAAAACGGAGTACAGAGTGTCTTAACACTAGGTACTATTTGTCTACCCTGCTGTTTAGGAAAAAAACGTGAAGCTATATATGTGAGAATAAATGTATACTAAAGACAAAGTGCAAGGGATTAGGGTAAAACACTGGGAGCAGAGTGTCTTAACACTAAGTTCTTCCTGTTTTACTGAAATCATAAATTATGTTTGACTACTTTTAAAGTGTTATTCTACATTTAGAATTTGAAAACATTTTGAAAAAGCTATTAAAATTTGAACGCAGCGGGATTCGAACCCGCGCCTCTTGAAAACCGTCCAACGTGGTTATTTCAAAATGTATTCTAAACTATATTGTGTTTTACATATATTTAAGCCTAATTAATATAACAATTAATGATATTTTTTTTTCTTTACCATTATAGGAGCCAGCGGAGGCCGCCAAAGCTCGTATGCGCGCGATCAGCATCGACCGTTTCTCCCGCGTTTTCTTCCCGTTACTCTTCGCCGTACTAAATGCTACGTACTGGATACAGTTCGCACAATACATCTGATTGATTAATAGTAACAAATTATTTATCATGCATTTAGTTATGAAAACAAATAGAAATTGAAATAAATGCTCGTTTGAAAATATGTTGACTCGCATTTGAAGTAAATTTTATAATTGTCTTCATAGCAGGGTAGTCAAAGACCATGTAGTGTCAAATCACTCCGTTGGCTATTTATGTCTGAACTCAGGACATTTTGTAGCGCTTTGCCTTACTGGAGCGGAGAAGTGAAGATAAGATTTATTTATTATCATTTCTCCGAGTGGTAATTGAACCCACAACCAATTGTGTTTGTAGTCAGACGCCGATACTGTACAATGACGGCCCTAACAATAATATTCTTGTAACAAACTGCTTTAAAAAGGAACATATATAAAATTAATATTTACTATTTTTAAAGTGTTCTTCCACACTTAGGATTAGAAAACATTTTTGAAAGAACGTATAAAAATTTGAACGCAGCGGGATTCGAACCCGCGCCTCTTGGATACCGTCGACAGTATCCAAGAGGCGCGTCGACAGTATCCAAGAGGCGAATCCCACTGCGTTCAAAAAAAAATTTTTATACGTTTTTTTTTCAAAAATATATAAAATTATTTTATTTTCATCCTGACTCAGACGTACATCGATACAAAAGATGTGTTGCAAAACAGCGTTGAAGGATTATCTTAAGTTGATTGATAAATTGATACGAGTATAGGTAACAATAGAAACGTAACAATAAAATAGAAGAGAAAATAAAGATTTTTGTTCGTATATTACATAGTGAACGAACTTTTTCGATTTTTCCCTTTACCAACTATTTCCACTTTAGTGTCTCCTCCATATTCCTAAGAATTTCAGGAAAATCCACTCTCAGTACTTCTGACACTCCAATGCATAATTAAACTTAAATAAGTAAATTTCAATTATCTTTTTAAATGAAACTATTTTATCGGGATTAATCGCGTATATTTTGGTATTCGAAAATACAATTTTGGACACCTGTCGTTTCGAACACTTTACAGTAGTCTTAACTGTAGTGTAGTGTGTCCAAAAATGTATTTTCGAATACCAAAATATACGCGATTAATCCGGTTAAAATAGTTTCATTTAAAATGTATAAAAATCGCGAAAGTCAAAGATTCAATTATCTTCTTTCTTCAGCTATTATTTTGGTCGAGCGTTGTTTCAGTAACGGAAATGTCACTACGGTAGATAGAATACTATATCGTCACAGGAAGCATTATCATGTATCAGAAATTATTTATTTATTCATTTGAAAAGTAAACTCTCAAGTGGGAGCTGACCTTTATTTTAATATTTTTTTAATTGAAAAAAAAACCAACGGAAATGATGAATTAACGTCACTATATAAGTATGTATAAAGAAATCGACAAATATGTTTACTTGATTTTCATTTTTAAATATCGCTCACTCGTTTATTTTTTTATATATTCTAAGTGCTGTGAAAATAGTATGTTTATAATATACAGGTTGTTTATTTTTATTAATTATCATTAAATTCTATAGTTAAGCTCAATGTATTTTATCTACTTAATTTTGATTGAAATTGTCAGTGAAGTCATTTTAATTATAGAATAATTAAAAATAATTTTTAAAGTATAATATATACATTATACTTTAAAAATTATTTTTATTATACTTACACTATAAAAATAATTCTGTTTGTTTGTTTGTTTCTTAATTACACAATTAAGTTCGCCAATGTCGCTGAATAGTTCAGTTCAATTCAGTTCAGTTCAGTTCAGTTTAGTTCAGTTCTTTATATATGGCGCATCGAGCGTGCCAGTAGATCACAAATCACTTCGCCAATGTCACAGTACATGGAAAACACTGTCACAGAGTAATTCTGTGCATGTCAGACAAAAATTTGACATATCTTTTCATTTTTCACTGCTTAACATTATTATTTCTATTTCTCAATTTTCTAATAAAATTTTATTTTTTATATATTTTTATTTTATTAATGTACACCGACAATTTCTTTCCTAACAAATAAATATATATTTATAAATATTTCTCATTAAGTTCCTACCTTGATGTATGATTTATAATCTATGCATTAACTATTTTTATTCTATGAACAAATAATGTATATAATCTGTATCCATTTAAATTAGAATTATATAATTGTTTTTAGTAAATCAAATATTATAAAGGTGTGTTCGTTATATTTTAGGTGAATAAAATAATATATATTTTTTTAGTATTTAAGAAATGTGTAGCAACTGTCATAGTGCCACTTCCACACGTTAGTGGGTCATACCCGATCTGTTAAATCATAATATATGGGAAATATTTATATTGCGTCATATGGAAAAGCTCTTATAGCACATAAATATATAGAAAAAAATATATATAAGATTATATTTATGAGAATACTTGATAATCAATTAATTGTATTTTTGAAATATATAAACATTTGAACGTTACGAGATTAAAAACCTGCATCTTTTAAAAACGGTCTAAACCCACTAAATTATTTTTTTATTAATATTAATTCCACCTACTTTCAATCTTTATATTAAATTTTTGTTCTTTTATTTTGTTTTCATAGCTTTTTAAAGAAGAAATGTATTTTTTTTATTTATTTATTTTTTCTTTAATTTTTTTAGCTTCACGCTTTTATCTTGCATTGTATGGTAGACAGAAAATACTTACTGTCAAGACACTCCGTACTTCGCTTTCCACCGGATTCGAAACATTACGTCTTTAGTAGTGGAACTCAATGCCGCACTTTGTCTTACCAGAGCGAAAAAGTGACTATAACCACTCTCCCGAGTGGCGATCGAACCCCCAATCGATAGCATTTATTTATGATTATATATATATATATATATATATATATATATATATATATATATTATATATAATATTTTAATTAATTTCAATCATTTGTTTTATTTTTTTTAATTATTGTTAACCATTAACCGTATATTCTTATATGAGGTACGTTGTTTTCAAAGGAAGCAAGTTCAAAACCCCATCACGTTCAAGTTTTTATACTCATAATATTTTCCTCTTCATAGGGTGTGAATGACAGTTATTAAAAATTACAATTACAATACAATGAATACATACTGTTAAAAAATTTAACCAATTTTATCCAAGGCAACTTTTAGGCAACTTTGGGCACAATGAAAAGCAATAAATTTTAAATTAGTAACATTTTGTGTTCATAGATATTTATTTAGTATAGACATTTTAATATATATATATATATATATATATATATATATATATATATATATATATATATATATATAATATATATATATATAAACTGTACACTATAAATATTTAACAAGAGTTTCTTAGAAACTAATAAGGACAAAACATAGTCATTTTCAATTTAAGGTTAAATTGTTGGTTGTTATCTGTGAACAGGAAATCATTTTTTTTTTCGAATTAAAATAAATGTTATCATTTATGTTTGGTTTTTTAATAAACTATAGTGGTTTTATGCATGGTTTTATTTAAATCTATATTTAAGTATGTGAAAAACGAATTCAATTGATATAGAGATCTCACTGTTGAACGTGAATGGTTGTGGGTTCGATTCTCATTTGGGGATATGATTCTGTTTTGATATCATCATTTTCTCACAATATATAGATTTCGAGTGGAAACGTGGAAACAGTTCAGAAGTAATTCAGTACAAAGACACTGATACTAAATTCTTTCTGACTACTCGTTAAAATGGTCAATATTTAAAAGACAAAAGCTATCAAGGCTGTTGGTGCTTTAAGGGAAAACTCGGAGAGTCCCGGAGACGAGTTGACGGTAATGATTTCCCACATACAATACATTCTGCCCCAAGGAATGCGGGTGCTAGGTTTATTATATTAATGTACGTATTTTATCATAAGTAGGTAGAAATACACAACGGATTATAAAATTCTTGGTCACATTTTCCTTTAAGATGTTTTTCTAATAGCAATTAAGTTAATAATTTAACAACTCTTTCGATGATATTGGTTTTTGTAGACGATATAATTTATGTAGAAGGCATTGTACTTATCGCATAACAAGGTAGCGTAAACATGTTCGTTCTCCCAATTCTTTTTGTTTTTGAGATATTTTGCTTTTAGTCAAGGAGCCCAACGATATGCTTTTCTTTAGAATAGAAAAACGAGAATTATTTAGGTGCAAATATCTTGTGATAGTGGGTAGGCGGGACACGTAGCGATGAGAACCAACAGCGTTTAGGGCGGAAAGTTTCTCGAGCATCGACCACGAACCGGAAGATGCTCAGTCGACAGACCTCCTACTACGTGAATTGAAGATCTGTTCACAGTCGCCGGAAGCGATGGATATAGATAGCGCAGATATCTATATAAAAAGAGAGAATTAACCAATCTTTTGAAATCAAACTCGCTACCATCACGTCCCATTGCGTAAAGAAACTTTGTCTTTTACAAGTATAATAAAAATAATCGAAAAACTAAAATATACATAAAATACTGAAATTTCTTAGTGCTTAGTCGAGAACAGAATCTGCTATATGTGTTGCACATTGTTGTGGCATTCCCAAGCAACTTGGCCTTGTCGGAGCAATAATAGACTTTTACTTGTAACACACAATGTCGTAAAAACTGTCAAGGTTTGCAATTACACTAAAATAATAGTATTTGGGTAAGAAATATTTTGCTCATTGGTCAAGATCAAGGACTTATCTAATTAGCTTTTGACGGACAAAATTAAATATTTCAAAGTTCTGGACATATTTTTAGTGGGAAATGGAATAGCTTGACACTACATTTTCTCTGATTTAGTGGGAAATGGAATATTGTGTTTAATATAAAACAATGTACTTTATCAACCCTTACTAATGTAATCAAAATAAAAATATATGCCCTTTTTTCTGACAATGGAGTTGCATGCTGTTGACCCTGTTGGTCTTTACAGCGACACCGGGAGGGGGAGGGAAGAGGGTGCTCTAATCCTGCGAAATTTAGCAACCACTGACGGGGCTGCTTGAGAGGAAGCCGATGAGGAGGAGGAGGACGCAAGGGAGCCCCCTGCGGGGCTCGAACCTCGGCTTGCGGTCGGCGAGAGGGCTGGGGCTCGGTGCCCAGAAATTAAGAATATCTAAAATGGAAAGAAAAACAGTCTGGTCCTATTTCTACCAACCTGAATCAGATTTTTTTAAATTTTATTAAACACACACAACGTATACGGCCGTGTTAGGTATACATACATACGTATGTAAAAAAAAAATTGTATATTTTTATACTGTTGACATATGTAAGTTTTTTTTTTACTTAATTTAAAAAAAAATACATATGTCAACAGTATAAAAATATACACTTTTTTTATTAAACATTCAGACATAGGTAAGTATATAAAAAAATGTAATACGCAATCCCAATTCAAAAGCTATTTATTTCGATTAACCAACCGTGAAATTGTAACACTAAATATATTTAAGTACAATTCACAAATTATATGTCGATAAAAAATACCGTGTTAAAAATAAACAATTGATAAAATGACTTTTGACGATACTGCTCAAAATTTACTAACATTGGTGTTAAGTATTGTTTTTTTTTTATTTTAACGATTTCTTCCCGCTTAGCAGGAAGACAGGAAGTGCATAGTGTCAAGACACACCGTACTTCGCTTTCCACCGAATTCGAGACATTTCTATTAATAATATTATATTTAAACTCGCTTCGTATCTATACAAATAAATAATATTAAAGTATATGATCTATATGTACAAATAAAATTAAAGTGTTTGTTTGTTTGTAAATTTAAATAACCGCACTTACTAAACGCACATATCTGTATAGGTACGTACATACATCTATCTGATTGTTTATTCCGGCTATTCACTGGAATTGCTTGAAGGATTTTGACAGAACTTTCGCAATCTGTTGTAATAAGATGTAACTAAGACTAATTTTATATTAGAATTGTAAAATAATGATCCAGAGATGTTTAATTTTAGGCGAATGAAGTCGCGGGCACTAAGAACATCTTACAATGCTTGTTGATCTAACCTTCATGGTATTCGCTTGCAAAATAAGACACTAGATATATTGATATGATTACAGTCCTGGGACTGTTAGGATAACGATAAATTTATAATTTAGTGCTTTTCGTTTAGTTGATATTTTGAAACCATAGCGCTATTTCACATGTAAAATTAAAACGTTGATCTGTTTATATTCAGTTTCTTAAAGATATTGATCCCCAGAGATTTGCCCCAGAGGCTGTACAGGAGGTATCCCTGTATTTATATACACAATGATGACATGAATGAATGAATGAATGAATGAATGAATGAATATGATGAATGACGAGTGAATGAATGTGATGAATGACGTCTGAACGTGTTGTAATATGTTTTTGCGGTAAAAGACTGCACTAAACTATCCATATCGCATTAATAAAACAAATTAAATATTTCATACTATCTATATTCAAACATAAATTTAAAAAATATGATTTTATGTCAAATTTAATAAATTTTGTGTTTCTACACTATTGTGTTATTAGTGCAATATGTATTCGCTAATAAGGGAGGAACTTGTCCCCAGTAATTACATGTATCTTCACCAGATATAACAATAAGGATCTCGTGTAATGGCATTCTCGTTCATAATGCTGTATGAATTGTACATATGGTATTTACTATTATTTTTAATAAGTTACTATTATTTTTAATGTTTATGAATTGAAAATGAACATGAGGTCGGTCGTGGCACAGTGGAACGGCGCCTCATTGTAAACGCAATCGCGCAATTGTTGGTTCGATTCTCACTCGGAGGTGTGATTATAATTATTCCTCGCTCGGGTTAGACAAAGTGCGCGGTTGAGTTCCACCACTTAACACGCAATGTCTCGAATTCTGTGGAATGCTGAAACAGAGTGTCTTGACACTAGTTACTTTCTCTCCACCCTGCTACGCGGGATAAAAGCGTGAAGCTAAAAAATATGAATGTCATCGGTCTATGTATCTGTCTCAGTTGGCCTATTTGGATTGCGAAATACAATTTTTATACTCTTTTTACCGTTATGTTATATAAAAAGAATACAGATTTGTAACTTTTCTACATCTTTAATTTTAATTTTCATCGCCAATATCATAATACCACATGTATTCAGCCAATAGTCACAATATATAAATATATGGACCGTAAATAAAATACGCCATTTCAAATTTGTTATTCCAACAGAGTTTTTAAAAATTACCGAAACAGAATACAAAAAAATATTTTTTTTAATATGGCTTATTCTTCTTCGACCCGTGTTCGACACTTACCTGACCCTTACGTCATATATCCAGTAACATAATACGATAAAAGTGAACAAACTGTTACAAATTTCAATAGTTATTATGTTAAATAATCAGTGTTACAAGTGCGGAGTGACCAGACAATGGCATGAATGGCGTTTGTTTAAGCAATTGTTTGTTACGCTTTTATACACTTTTAGTGTAGTTGTCACGGTCGTGTGTACTATAAATATAATATAAATATATTTCATTAACTAACCTTTTATAGATTAAATATATAATAATAAGATCTTAGATATTTTCGATTTTTACGCATTTTAAATGAAACTATTTTAACCGGATTAATCGTGTATATTTTGGTATTCGAAAATACATTTTTGGAAACCTGACGTTTCGAACATTTTACAGTAGCCTCAGTCTTCCTGAGACCACAGACCATTTTCGTACACCAAAATATACTCGATTAATCCGTTTAAAATAGTTTTATTTAAATATATAATCTGATGAAGGCAGGATCAATATCAGGTGATATTCCTCAGTTTCAAAAGCACTAACTAGGTTAGTCTCGTGAGGTGTCCAAAGTTTCAAATTTTTCTTGCCCGTCATGTATTCACCTATATTATATTTGGATGTACTAAATAACATGAAAATATGCGTATTGACAGATTAATTGCAATTTATCCCTGCATTTAGTTAATAGTTGGTATGTGAGGCCGGTCGTGGCGCAGTGTGACAGCTTCTGACTGTAAACGCGACCGCTCGTGGGTTCGATACCCACTCGGGGGAGTGATTATATTTAAATTATTTACACTTCCTCGCTCTGTTAAAGACAAAATGCGGCGTTCAATTCCACCACCCAACACCCATTGCCTTGAATTCGGTGGAAAGCGAAGTACGGAGTGTCTTGACACTAGGTACTTTCTGTCTACCCTACTGTGCAGGATAAAAGCTTAAAGCTAAAAAAAATAGTTAATATACTAAAAAAACTAAAGTCTATAAGTAGAAATAGATATGTAAAATATATTTTTAAAAAACATCTGACTAGATTAATACAAGCCTGACAATATCAATGGCTAAGCGAATAGATAAACAGAAGATAAACTTAGTCACAACTATTTTCTTTCTCCAATGGGAGACAACATTTTGTATTATATCTAATTAAATTGGGCAAATATTTATATATTTTTAAAGTGATATTAAGATAAGAGAACATTTTTTTCAAAAATGTTGGGAAACACTTGTTATAATAACCTGGAGTAAGAATACTATACTAATGTTATGGAGTTGAATTAAATGTTTTTGATGTCCACTCAACTCGATAATAATGTTTGAAAAGAGCAACAGTTGAGTTTCTCGCCGCTTCTTCTCTTCTTGTGGGACTGACACTACTGACATTTTATGTTGACTGACGATTCGAAAGTCCTTATAACAGCATATTTGAATATATAATATTTTAGTAAAGTTCGTTGTTTAGTGTACACATAATACGTTTGCGTTAAACTGCGTCATCTACATTGCGTTTAGTTTAGTTAATATGGCGTCGTGACTTATTAAGTACCGTTCATCGAACATCTATGTATTGTAAAATATGCTACATTTGCATTTCCCTTTACTCTATTATTTTTTTATATGTTTAGAATTTTTTTTCTTTATTATACTAGGATCTTTATATGTCGAGCCTAAAATAATAAATGTCAATGGAATTTTTATTAATAAAATAATATTTTAAGCCAATTGTTGCTATATATAAAAAGTTTTTTTTTGTTTTTATTATATTTTGATAGCATACTATAATAAAAACAATAAAACTGTAAAAAGTTGTGTCTGTATACTAAAGATGTAGTAAAAATTTATTTACGTTCATGTTACAAGTTTAATGAAACTTATAATTTATATATTTTTTAGAAAATTTTATATAAGTAATCGTGGTGCATTAGTTGTGGGTTCGATTCCCACTTGGGAGAATGATTATAATTAAATTCTATTTTCAATTTTCCACTCTGGGAAGCCTAAGCGCGGTGTTGAGGTTTGTTCTTAATAATAATGTCAAATATTTACTATTTTTAAAGTGTTATTCCACACTTAGGATAAGAAAACATCTTTGAAAAAACGTATAAAAATTTTGAACGCAGCGGGATTCGAACCCGCGCCTCTTGGATGGACGGTATCCAAGAGGCGCGGGTTCGAATCCCGCTGCGTTCAAAATTTTTTACGTTTTTCAAAGATGTTTAATAATGTCAAAATTAGGTTGTCTCTGACTACCCTGCTACTCGGTATGAAGCGCGAAGCTGTAAAAGTTTTATGTATCTATTTGTAACGCTCATAATTCTCTTTTTTATTTTAAAACTTTTAACTTTTATGGGCACCTTATAGGATATAGGAAAATCTATCGAGCTTGATGACTGTTTTGTGGCAAAGTATTCAATTTAAGGATTTAGAATATGTGATTTGGAAATTTAAGGAATTAAAATCCCAATGAACCAGTAAGAGATATGGACATGGCGCCTTAGGAACTAATTTTAATCTTATTAATTAGCTGACGACATAATTATTATTCAAGGGTCTAGAACTAAACTCAGAACCATCTGATGAGACTGGATCTCTATGATTGTGTATTTATAGAAAATAACCTAAAATGGGAGCTTCTTAAGTGGTAAAAGCAGACGACAAGAAGCCACTCTTAGGCTTCTTTTTTCTTTGTTGCGGTTCTTTTTGTCATATCAATCGAATATGGCTCTACTGGTTAACACTTACTAATATCCATTTGAGTATATGCCGCATTTGGGGAATTTTCTTAAGTTTTTTATGAAAAACACGAATTGTCAAAAAAATATATTTACTTCTTATAGTTTTTTTAATTTTAATAACAAATTAAGTTCATTGGAAATTGTCGCCATCGTGACAAAAATTATTATTTTTTTAATTTACTTATTTTCCCACTATAATCGCTTAATTCAAAATGCTGTGTTTATTTCTATCACTCAACTCTTAATTCAGATAGAAAACGGAAAAAACCATGTATTTTAATCTTAAAAACCAAAAGTATGCTTTTTTATAATACATCTTATCTGAGATAAACAGCATATTAAATAATTCAATGCGAAACAAAACAATAATCGACGATTTACTATATTACCTAATTATATAAAAAATCTAAACAGCCATACGTCCTCAGAATCTATACTTTATTGACATCGATTAGATAAAATCGATTTTGACATTCGATAATAATATTTTGAGTTCTAGTTCACGGCTAAATTATAAGCATAGTGAACTTTAAAAGTAAGGGCTATTGTACATTGGCAATAATTATTCACATTAAATATTTGAGACCTGTTACTCAACCTAACCGGTATTTAACATATAATGTTCTCTTTTCCATTATTTATCGTATAACAGTTAAAGTACAAATAAGTCAATGTAATTCATTAATCTTTACAAATAAAAACAAAAGTGCAAAACGATTAAATGGTAAAGAATACGAACAAAGTATACTGTCACCGTTGGCGGTCCGACGTCGCTAGTATACATTCGTCATTCGTCAACCAAGTCTCAGTCGGTCACTGGACGGCTTATTATTTGAACGTCTATACACGTTTCCTGTTACGCGTCTCGCGAGCAATTTGCATGAAATCGCGTTTATTCAATTAAATAATCATCTAATATACACTGGGCCATGAATGAGGTTATACACGTATGGACGTATGCCTACGCCGGTTTCTTGTTTTAAAAAAAAAAATAAACCTAAACAAGTTCGCGCGCAAGTGACTATTGGTGTTGTGTTTTGAAACTTAATTTTTTTTGTTTTCTGTGATCATTCATTAAATTATTAACAGACATGAAGGAGCCGATTAAAAAGGACGAAACATCAGACGATGAGTCCGGATTGGGATATCAGAATACGTTGGTAAGTATGCAAGTATACATTTGCAATACTTTCTATTCCTTAGCGAATTGCATTTATCTTGTAACTGACATAGTTTACACTTTTCACCCAGTTATAATTACTTTAATTTGATTTTCAAATTCACTTTAACCGTACACGATTAATTTTTCTTGGTTCGTTCAGTTTAATGCAAATATCATTGATTATTATATGGCTTTTAGTAGATACGTACTGTAAATTTACAGCTATCTATTTCCAGAATGTTCTATCACTTTAGATAATTTCCTAAATTTTTACCATATCATTCAAATAAATTTCACTTAATATTTATAGATTGTAATAATAAATAAATAATTCACCAACAACTTATTGTGGTTATTATCTAAATCAATTGTACTGTGAAATAAATAACAAATAATCATAAAATAAATATTCTGATATAAATAATTAAATTGTGACATTTGTAACAGTTTAATTGTCATCTATTGACATATTATTAGCATTCATTACCAAACAAAGTGCCTAATAAATACAAACAATTGAATACTTGTATGGAAAACTTTATTATTAAAGTAAAAGTCACTAAAATGTACATTATATTTGTTAGGTATAATTTATTATTAATTTCATAATGTTATTAAAACTTTTTATGCTTTTAATTGATTTAAATTCACATAGACATCACTTTTATAAATTTTAATTATTGCTCTGTATTTAATAAATTAATTTTGCTCTGTTTATTAAGAATGAAATATTAAAAATAGTTATTTGGTTTTAAAGTTAATAACAGTTATGTATTTATAATTCTTGAACTGGACACTCACCGTATAATTATATAATTGACTAAAGTTGATATAAGAAATTATATTAAATATTAATTAAAATTTCATTTTGAATTTATCATCTATATAATTTGAGATGTATTAGAAATAATTAATTTGAAGGATAAATTTTTTTATGATACAAAGAACAGTTTGCAATTATACTCGCTTATTAGTCATGCGCTAATTTCGAGTAATCAATATAACTGGCAATGTGCTAAAATGTACTTAAACAAATAAAAAAAACTATTTTCATTTCATTAACAAAGAACATTTATTTACATATTTTATTATATGCTTTATTTTTTTTTTAATTTACCTTGATTTTTATTATTTTTTATTTTTCAGTCATGATAAATTATATATATATTTTTTATTAAATTCCTTCTTAGAAAATGAATTATTCATTCATTCATTCAACATAAAGATTGTTGCAAAGATATTCTTTGTTTTTTAAAAAACATGACTTATCAAGCCCTCCAACACAAGTGATGTTAATCCTACATAATCTGTGTTATCTTAAGCCATAGATTAATAACACTTTTATTTTTTAGACTAATTAGGTTTTACTCTATTAGTCTATTTATTACATTGTATTACTATTATAGTGGGTTTTAGATAATTTTGGAGATAATATTTTATAGTTAGCATGTGAAATTTGATACTTTAGTGAAATAAATTTCGTTTTACATAAACATAATGAATAATGTCGTTTAATTTTTTTTAGATTTTACCTTTTCTAGATAAGAAACAAAAGAAAATTAAATATCGTCAACCAAATACATTAGGCTGAGGCCAGTGGTACAGCATCGTGGCGCGGTGGTACAGCATCGTGGCGCGGTGGTACAGCATCTGACTGTAAACGCGACCAGTTCTAGGTTTGATTCCCACTCGGGTGAGTGGTTATATTTAAAATTATTTTCACTTCCTCGCTCTGGTAAGACAAAGAGCGGCGTTGCATTCCATCACTTAGCACGCAATGTCTCGAATTCGATGGAAAGCGAAGTACGGAGTGTCTTGACACTAGATACTTCCTGTCTACCCCGCATAGCCAGAATAAAAGCGTGAAGCTAAAAAAATACATATAACATATCCATCAATATCTCTGCCATTAAAGTTTTCTTAGAAATTTACGAATTGGCAATTTAGTACAACATATTCTTACTTTGGGGTATGACGATATACATATAAACATACTAACTGTACCCACGACTTTTCTCACGTGGATTTTACCTTAACAGCATCTTTATTTCATAATTCCAAAATAAAACTAGCAAAAGTCACTCCTTAGCTCTCTGCCATTGCAAGTCCCGCAACAATTGATCCTGGATCAAGAAATTAATCGGAACAAACAGACAGAAAAAAAATAACATTTCAGTATTTGTATCCAGTATAAATAAATACCTAGATATTTGATAAAACGTGGCTATTTTAATATTATAAAAGGACACTTCTATTTTATTTATTTGTTTAGATTATACTGATAAGAATACATCATATCTAAAGATGCTGAAAATCGCGTGAAGTGTTTTTAACTCTAGGTTCTCTTTGCCCGTATGCTACTTAAATATTTCGTATACAAAAAATTAAGCCTATTGTTAAAAATAATAGTAGATACATATTATATGGATATAGTAACCTCTACAAGTCGAATATCAAGCGAATTGCCAAAAATTCGAGTTATACTGCTTTTCGACTGCTGCGAAATTTAGACTCGGGCGGGTTTGAAGTGGACTTAAAGAGGTAAATCAAATTAAAATTCGAGTTGCAGTGGTGACAATCATTTTCATCTTTTACCCTATTTTGATTTAGTTGACTCAGCTAATATATTATATCTCGTCAGAATGAATAATAAAAGCCCAAAAAATACTCATTTGTGGAAAATGTATAATATGTGGAAAATGTATATAATGTGGAAAATGTATATCTGTTTTTATAGAATCGTTAACTTATTGTTCTAGAATTTAATTCTAATTTCGTTGGCGTAGAATTTAATTTATGTAATTTCAGATAAACAAATTGTGAAAATTGTATAATAAAACAGTACTAGGTTTGAGATACAGAGGTTCCATTTACGATTATGAAGGTAAAAATGTACCAAAATTTTCGAGTTCTAAAGGTGAAATATGTACTAAAATGTCTTGCAGGGGTTGTATGCTTATTTTGACTTAAAGAGGCTTGGAATTTCGAGTAATGGACGGTTTTTGTGTTTAAAGGTGAGGGAACAAACCATTTTTCGAGATAGGGAGTATTTTTAGCTTGCCGAGGTTTTACATATACTAAGTATGTATTTTCGTGCAGTTGCAATTGTATTTAAAACGCCACCTACATTGCATTGCACTGCCACTTGAACAAGTGATTATTTATAGATTATAATATAAGCACTTTCAAGTGCCTGTACAATGGCTTTCTACATGGAACCACTCAAATTTCAATTGTAGGATAAACAAACGTATATTCAACAAAGCATAATTGTAACGAGGTTAAAATAATTATTATACTTCAATTACAAATATTTAAATCTATTTTTTTATAATATATATATATTTTTTAACTACTATATTATATACTAGAGGAGAAAATTTGAAATCAAGTATGTCTATAACAGGTTATTATTTAAATATTTTTTTGATATGCATTTTACATTAAAATTATGTTTTTAGCTTCCCATTTCATTTCCAGCAGAGTAGTCAGAGAACATTAAGGTCTCTTTCGTCTTGCCCACAGTCATTAATCTCTTCATACATGCCCTTCGAGGGCCCCCATGCCTTTTACGTGACCTTCTTTAAGTATCATCGATACAGTGTTTTCGATGACCAACCGAGTTCACCTACGACCCTTACAAAGGTACCGCTCACCTTTGCTTCAACTTAAATAATAATATATTTATACATGCGTATCTATATATAAAAAAAAAAAATAGTATTTAAATATATTGACTTTTCATACTAAGAGTAATAATACTTAATAACACATGTTCAGAGGTTTGATTATATCATTTCTCCACTATAATGAGACAAAGCGCGGCGTTGAGTTTCGTCAATTTTCATATCGTTTCGAATTCCGGCGAAAAGCAGTAGTGTCTTGATACCGATGCGGAAAGCGTAATGTACAATGTATGTATTGTTATCAAAATACACACACACACACACACACACAACTGAAGTTACATTTACGTACCTATTGTACCTTAAGATCTAGGGTCTAGATCTCTCACGCTCATACACTAGATAGAAGATAGCCTTCTCACGCCCGTATTTGCATTTATTTATTATTATTACTGTTACATTTGTGCTTTTATCCCGCATGAATAGACAGGAAGTGTCAAGACACTCCGTAACTTAACGCCGCGCTTCGTCTTATCAGAGCAAGGAAAATTAATATAATTTAAAGGTAATTATTGTTCTGAATGTGTAAATCGAACCCACAACTAATCACGTGTATATTCAGACGCAGTCCCACTGCGCCACGACCGACCTCAATATAAGATATACGCTATATTTTTCATGCAGGTGCAGTTCGATAGCGTCTGTGAACTCAATTAGTTGTGGGTTCGATTTTAATCGGGTCATAATTGCAGTACTACATATTTTTTTCGCTCAAATGTGTCGATGTGCATCAATGAGTTCCACCACAACGAGCAACGTCTCAGTTTTGGTCGAAAACTGGCGAGGAGATTGTCACACTAGGATAAAGCAAACTATAGTTCTCCTCGAATTTAACAGAATATTTAATGAAACACTATTTTTTTGCTAAATATATAATAAATAAGTTTAAAGTAAAGTAAATTCGGACGATTTTTATATAAAATATTTTTTTTAAATATTTGACAATTATTTAATGTAAATATAATAATAAATAAACATCGTTAGTAATGTATTTTTTAATATAAATCGGTCTAGATAAAGTTGTTTAGAGTGGCGGAGTGGCGAAATATATGGCATTTAGCGCTCTCTACCTTCCGCAATATATATATATATATATATATATATATATATATATATATATATATATATATATAAACAATAAAGTACGCTTTTCTTTCAAAGTAATTTACCGAGGCACGTACGTAGGTATTTTAAGTGCAATTGCAATATCAGATGCAAGATAATATCGAATAATATTCGTTTCCTGTTACACAGCTCTGGCTAGTTGCTTTATACGCTTAGGTTTTCTATTTAGGACGTCCGGTTACTTGGTGTGTTTAAATTATTTTTTATATTTTGTATGTCCTAAAGAAGACCAGAAGCTATTGTGGGAGAGTAGATCTGTCTTTGACCAAGACGGTATTGAGTTTGAATCCGGTTCGGGGGAAATTATTTCTATTTCGCCTTTTTGTTTGTTTAAATTCTCTCTTTTTACCCTGATAGGAACTTATGTATATTGTAAGATATTAGTGATAATTCACTGCTTTTTTTAATTAGTACTGGCTTAGATATGTAAAGTACTGGGTAGCATAACCCAACATAGCGCTTTATGTGAGGAGGTCATCGAAATGTATAATTATTATTTGAACAATTTAAATAACATTTCTTTATTAACTATTTTAGATCTAAGCGGAATTTTTATATAAATATCGATTTGCTTCACTCTTTAAATATATACTCTATAAATGCCCTATCTATGGATTTATATGAAACAAAATACAGTCCCCTCTGATATTATTGTTGATGAATTTAATTGCTGAATAAATTATTTATGTGGCTGGTTGTAGTGCATTGTGGCAGCGTCTGACTGTAAACGCGATCGATTGTGGGTTCGATTTCCACTCGGGAGAGTAATTATATTTTAATTATTGCCACTTCCTTGCTCTGGTAAAGACAAAGTGTGGCGTTGAGTTCCGCCACTCAACACGCAATGCCTTGAAATCGACGGAAAGCGAAGTACGGAGTGTCTGGACACTAGGTACTTTCTGTCTATACCCGCTACGTGGAATGAAAGCGTTTTTGATGTTTTCGATATTAGAACCATTGAGTGTCTTCGCACAGGAGTCTCCTAGTGAGATATCCAGTTTTTTTCAGAACTTAACATTTTGGCGATCTCTCTGTTCAATTTTAAGTGTTTGTTGTTTTTGGGTTTAGAAATTCTGAATGTTCTAATATAAGTGTTTTTAAGTAAATAATCGTAACATCGTAATTTTTGTTGTTGTTGTTTAGTTTGTTAAAGACATACATTGTCAAACCTCTTAGGTTACCAAGAGGGCGCAGATTCGAATCCCGCTGCATTTAAAAAAATCATTATTGTGAATAGTACTTTAAAAACAGTAATATATAATTTTCATTATTAATTCATCTTTCTTCAGTGTTCCGTATACACTTGGGATTTTAATAATAATGTAAGTAAGAAAGTTTGAACCCATAACTTCTGATGACGTGGCTATAAACATTCATAGGAAAATTTATGCGTAAGTGAATTACATATTAAAGGCAGTGGAGAGGTCAAAATATGTTTGTTGGTTTTCTCTGATCACTATGGACACGGGGGTCCTACCTTTTATTTGCTGCTTCTTATCTAGAACTACTACTAAGATATAAGATTTAATAAAATAATCCATAATATATATTTTAGTTACATTTTTTTTAACTTCACTCATTTAGTCGCGTATAGCAGAAATTACCTAGTGTCAAGACACTCCGTACTTCGCCTTCCACCAAATTCGAGACGTTGAGTGTTAGAACTCAACACTGCAGTTTAAGTTTACTTACATTATTAAGTTAATATTATTCAAGTACTACAAATACAAATACAAATACCAAAGTGTCAGACTGTGAGTAGCTACAAAGTCTGACTGTGAACACCATCGGTTATGGGTTCGATTCCCGAAAAAAAGTACTAAAATTATACTATTTTACAATATATATTAACATAACATATATTAATATTAACATAACATGGAAATTATAATTTTATTATTATAAACATAGACATCGGCTAGTTTGTTAATCAAAGTCTATTTGCTTGTAAACAAGTATTGAAAATATTTATTAGTAATATATAATAAAAAAAAAAATTTTACAATTCACAAATTGGTATTCGGGCACATGACCGCCTTATCACTAGATAGGAATTACGTTGTAAGTCCAAGTGATAGCGGATTAGATAAGATACAAGGAGATAATCTGATGAAAGTCAATGTCGTGTGCCTTGAAGTAGCTATACTTCCTAGTTTCTAATAAATGTATCATATGATACAATGTTTATACCTGTATAAAAATGACTATAAACGCAATCGATTGTGGGTTTGATTCCCAGTCAGGGGAATGATTATAGTTAAATTAGTTTCATTTCCTCGCTCTGTTGAATCTAAAAAGCGTGAGTTACGCCACTCAACTCATAATGTCTCGAATTCGGCGGAAAGCGAAATACGGAGTGTGTGGACACTAGGTACTTTCTGTCTTCCCGGGATATCCAGCTATCCGGGATAAAAGCGTGAAGCTAAAAAAATGGCGTGTGTCATACTAAATGGTGTGACTGATTTTAACGCTGTTTTTATATATGAAGTTTTCTGTTTAGTTCTTTTAGAGTTGGACCTCACTTCGATATTTCCTGCATTTGTAAATATTAATCTTTATGTCACGTTGAAATTAACTAATAGTAATAGAAATCAAACTATATATATATATATATATATATATATATATATATATATATATATATATATATATATAGTTTGATTCAAATCAAATCAAACTATATATAATCAACTATATATATATATATATATATATATATATATATATATATATATATATATATATAAATAATATGTTTTGCGGGGTACCTAAGTCGGAGAATCAAAGAAAGGAACACTCCCCATTTTTAGTTTATTTTCGACATGTATAGCTGAACTCAACAAAATACCTACAAAGTATATAACTACTTGAATTTATTTTTACAAATGTTGCATAATTTTCCATATTACATTATGTAAACATGTACCTATCAATTTGATATATTATACAATATGATTTATATTGAATACATAATTATAAGGTAAAATTCTTTTAAATATCTAATAAATAAAAAAAAAAACTATATACAAATATTTGATTTAGATCTAAATAAGGAAAAATTTTATTTAAAAATTCTCTTTATCTAGGACAAATAATGTTTTCCTTAAGTGAAAAACGTGCAGGTCACGTTGTTTTTCCCCTCGTCAGAATTGAACCCAATACATTATTATAAATTCAAATGAAGACTAATAATGGTAAATCCACTTACACACAGCTACGTATTAGACGAATAAATCTTTATTATTTCCTCTAATACCGTTGGTGCTCGACTGCTTTATCTTAAAAGATATACAAATACTACTTAGTGACAAATTTCTCTGGTTTAAGCCATTGGGGTGCAGTTTAACAGCGTCGTCTATAAATGCGATTGGTCGTGGGTTCAATTCCCATTTGAAGGAATGATTATATTTAAATTATGTATGTTAATTTCTTCGCATTGGTAATATAAAGCGTGGTGTTAAGTATAGTGGTGGTGAGCGTATTGTATGGATTTCAGATGAAAAGCGGCGAACGGAGTTTCTTGACTCTAGGTTTCTTTTCAACCTGCTTCTAGGTAAATCAATGTGTATAAAATAATGTGTTATATTTTTTATGTCATATAATGTCTTATGTGCCACAAGTTATCTTAGAAGTATAGTAATAAAAAAATTAAAGTCATCACGCCAGCTGTAGACGAGTGAATCAGCGAAATCGTATAGAATATCCAACAATAAACCCAATTAATTGTGTTCTATATTAAGACTGGAGTACTATCGAATGTCTAAAAATAGACTTGAAGATGGAACCAAGGCTTTCTTGAATGACGAGTTGAAATATATTTACTTATATAGATATAGGTAATTTTATTATACTCATATTCCCTTTAAAATTACTTATTAATTATTTAATTTAATATACAAATGTAAAAGTTTAGTTATTTTTTGTCTGTTATTCCACGCCTCGGTTGTGGACTTAAATGTTAAATGTTTCTATTCACCAGTTTAAATTGATAAAATACTGAGGTAGTCATATGATTGCTCAACACAAAATCTTAAATCGTAAGGAATGTATGTCTTTTTTTTAGCTTTACGCTTTATCCCTTGCGGGGTAGTCAGAGAGCACGGAGCGCCAGACGCTACGGGCCCTGCATACCTCTTTCGCCTCGTCCACAGTCATTATCCTCTTCATACATGTCCTTCGGGGGGTCCTCATGCTTTATTCGTGACCTTCCTCCAGTATCTTGGATACTGTGTTTTCGAAGGTCAAGCGAGGTCTCCCCCGACCTCTCGTTTGTATGTGTCAATCCAAAATTTCAAAAAAAGCTAGTATATATTTTATAATTTTCTTGCATTTTGCCTTTCTCATACACAAAACAATTTATTTAAATGAGATTCAGTGTTCATTTATTATGACAAATATTCACTATCGGTTGTTATCTTTCATTTGCTTTTGCGCCACGGTAGCTTATCATCGAGTACACCGTGTCCACTCTGATTATTGATGTACTCTTCGGTAATGCTGCTTCCAATGTAGATGCAACCCTTTATTATATAGATAATTCCATACATATGTTCATATATTATATGGAGGAAACTTTCTTTGAGAACTTTATGCGAACGGATTTATAAAAACATCGACACGGTGAAACTGATAAAGGTCTTAGATTTTCACGATTTTTATACATTTTAAATGATACTTACTATTTTTAAACGGTTTAATCTCGTTTATTTTGGTATTTGAAAATGGACTTTTGAAAACTTGAAGTTTCGAACATCTTACGGTAGTCCGCGGTCACAAATGGACTAGTGATACTGCGCACTTCGCTTTCCACCGAATTCGAGACATTGCGTGTTGAGTGGTGGAACTCAACGCTGCACTTTGTCTTGCCAGAGCAAGAAAGTGAAAATAATTTAAATATAATCACTCTCCCGAGTGGGAATCGAACCGACAACCGATCGCGTTTATAGTCAGACTCAATAGTAAAAGTTATATGGTAAATAAATGTAGGAAGTCAATGTAGTAAGGCATAACAAATACATTATGGGTTTAAAACACACACAACTATGTTTCAATTACACTGCTTTATTCAGCGACATACGTGCAGGGCCATTATTTTTTTAATAAATTACGAATATATGCACGATAGTTTCGAGTTCAAATTTATTTATTAATTAAATTAAATTAGTTAACCCACAGAAATATATAAATTGTATTTAGTATTAATATAAACGTTTCCCTGGTATGAACTGTGTGTAGACCTCTCTGAACAGGTGAAAATCTAACGGGAGAGTGGTACTAATGTAGGCTGGAAAGGCACAAAAATATGCTATTGTCAAAACTGAAAAGCATAATTATGTAAAAACAAAGAAATAACATATAAGAATGTATAAATATACGCGGGTGACTGAATGGTGTAACAACATAAAATATCTCTTGAGCTGCCAACTATTCAAATGATCTTTTCGTTCAAGGTGACTAACTTTTTTTTTTAGTTTCACGCTTTTCATCCCGCATAGCAGGATACATAGAAAGTACCTAGTGTCAAGACACTCCATACTCCGCTTTCCACAGTTTTTTTTTATTTTTTTACCAGAGCAAGGAATTGAAAATAAATTAAATATAATCACTCCCCTGAGTGGGCATCGAACCCACAACTGATCGTGTTTACATTAGGCTGTGCCACTGCGCCACGACCGGCCTCTTTTTTATGATGAAAGTACCTTTTTTTAATGTGCCCTTAGTCGACAAATGGAACTAAAAATACTTTAATAACGAAAATTTCCGCTTATTTCAAATAGCAACCAAATTATTTTGAAACAAGCAAATACTGAAAGTTGAGTCGTTATGTAAAGGAATAGCAAGATCGATGCAATGTTATCAATAGATAAAATATTTTATGTATACAAAAAATACATTATTTGATTAAACTAAATATTTCTTTTGCCTGTGATTGATTTAATTTTTGTAATATTTTTTATAACCTTAGTTTTTATTTATAATTATGTCAAATTATGAAACCATGATAGATACAGTATCGTTGTACAAAACATCGTCTAAGAGTTATTCTTGTCTATCTTTCTGACCTTCGGATCACGTTTTCTTTAATAAAATATATAAGAGCGTGTACACTTTCAAACTAAATATTGCATATGTTTTTCTAATTGTGTGTAAATCGATGATAATATTAAATTTACAGGAAAGGAAATTTATTTGTGTGAAAAAAAATCACGAGAAAAAGACTCGAAGATCGACTTTTAAGTCAATCGTAAAGTCAGTCAGGCGTTTTTAATTTAAATATTTAATTAAATTTTCGGATTTGAAATGAAAAACACCATCAAATTTTAAAGAATTTCCACTGAACCATTGGATCTAATAAGAATTTATTATAACCAATTATTACAGTCTTTTCAATCTATACAAATTAATATAATTGTTTTTTTTGTAAGGAAATATTTGCCTCTAGTATGTATATGTAATAGGCGGGTACTAATATCACACTATATTATTAAATGTTTTTGTACGCATCTATGAACCTGTGTAAACTATAAACTCGCTAAATAGCACCATTCGTATTATAACAAGTTGAAGTAACGTCTGACATTTCAGGCATTTAGAGCTTTCAAGGTGAAATTTATACTGTAATTTTGTATTTACTAATACTCCCTCCCAAATAATTGTGGCCAAGGCCAAAGACTTGCTTATTGTATTTGTATGTTGAAAATATTATTTTTTTTAAATGAAATTATTTAAAACGGATTAATCGTGTATACATTTGTATACGAAAATATATGTTTGGAAACCTGTAATTTCAAACAGTACAGCAGTAGTTACATGTAAACTGAGGTGGGTACTGTAAAGTGTTCGAAACGTCAGGTTTCCAAACACGTATTTTCGAGTACCAAAATATACGCGATTAATCAGTTTAAAATAATTTCATTTAAAATATGTAAAAAATCGCGAATATCAAAGATCTTATATCGATCATTTGATTAAATTTGTGTTTGAGAATTTTTTTTCACCAAGTAATGCCTGTGTTAGGAGATTCCACCATAGCAATGGTAACATGAGGAATATCTTTTTACTATTAATATAGTTAGAATACTATAAATAAACAAAAAACTGACTATATAGATTTTTTAAAATATTTCTTTAGGCCATATTACAGACAAGACCACTTCTATAGGTGTTCAACTGTGACATTAAAATTTTTAACTTATTCTTTTATTTCAGTTTCTGCCAAAGTAAATTAACACATATTTTTTTAAAATTAAGAACTAGTTAAAAGGTGTGTGCCATAAATCAAAATGTTTAAAAGCAAAAAAAAATATAATTTAATTACATAATTATGAATAAAATTTAAACATAACAATACTAAGTTCAAGCTAAAAGACTTTAGAGTAGATGTTATTTTTGCAAATAAATATATCATACAAACCGACACATCCGTTTTGAGTATTGACATATTTATTATCACCTACGAATGTGTTGATGATTTTATTAAAAGCTTGGTTTATCCGTGGTAAAATCATTTGTTAGAACTTTATGAAATTTCTAACTTATTCAAGATTTATATTAATTAATTGACTTTTCCGTTCCGAGGCCGGTCGTAGCGCTGTGAGACAGCGGCTGATTCTATGCGATCGTTTGCGGGTTCGATTCCCACTCGAGACACACACACACACACACACATATATATATATATATATATATATATATATATATATATATATATAGCAACGTCGCTTTTTGCCAAATATCATAATGTCAATAAGGTAATCAATAGTAGTATATTGTAGTGGCTTAATCCTCAAAATTGAAAAGAGCTATTTAAAAAATAGCCATTTTTAGTTATACGCCGAAAAAGTGACAGAAATGGTGCGTTTGGGCTGAAAATAGTTCATTTAATTTTATAAAAAGTAATACATGTTTACAAATCATTCGTGTACGAAAGTTATTTTACTTAAATAAACAAATTTAATTTTAATGCAATATATCTAATTTCATACTCCTCTGTTCACTTAGTTTAGCTATTGTAATGTGTATGAGCCTGAATCTAACTCTATAATGACAAGTATTGTAAACAAAGTACATTAGGATGTTCTTTCTGAATATTATTACACACTGGTCTTCTTCTTTCTCAAACTCTTGCGGAGGGAGAATATTACGTTTGCGCGCACTGGCAAGCGCGTACCAGGCTGGATTCGCGTAGGTAAAGTGAGGGCGGATGTACTTCTTATACATATTCAACCTTGTTGATATCAGCTGTTTGGCCCTAGCCACGTTTGTCGCTTTCTTAACCTGAACCAGGTTCAGGCGTCGGTCATGTTTGACTCTCAGGTACGTGGCTGGAGGATCAGCTGAGGGGTTAGCCGGAAGTGCCTGCCAAACGATATAGCCTGCGTCTTGTCCACGTTGAGCATCAGCCTCCAAGTGGCTAATCATTCCGGCAAGAGATCCAGTGCAGTCTGAAGTTGACCCGCGGCACGGGTCGTGTCCATCGACCGAGTGAGGAGCGCGATGTCATCAGCATATAGGGCCAGCAACATGTCCTTGTGCACCGAGATGTCATTCGTGAAAATGGAGTACAGGACTGGCGACTAAATACCCCTCTGTGGGTCGCCAGCACTTGCGAAGTGGGTGCTCGAGATCGCACTCTCCACCCTGACGACGAAAGATCTACGTTATAAGAAAGAAGTGTTTATCCGGGCCAAGTGGATGGGGATTCCAGCTTCCAGGACTTTATGCAGTAGTCCGGGATGCCATACGCGGTCAAAGGCCCAAGCGACATCCAGAAAGACAGCTGCGGAACTCTCATGGCGGTTGGTAGCTTCTGCGACATAGTAGATCACCCTGGCTGCCTGAAGGGCGGTCGAATGGCTCTCTCGGAATCCAAACTGTTTGGAGCGCGATTGGAAGTGCTTCTCGATCAGTTTTGGATGTCGAGTACAAGAGGGTGATGGGGCGGTATGTTTCAGTCCTTCTATATTCTTTCCGGCCTTAGGAAACATGATAAGCAAGCCCTCCTTTCTTGCCTGGGGAAAGTAGCTCAGGCGCAGAATACTGTTAAAGAGCCTGGTCAGCGCGACGATCATTCGGAGTGGTAGATGGCGTAGGGCTTCGTTCGTTACGCCATCGCGTCCTGGTGCCTTCTTAGTCTGCAACTTTCACGTTGTCTTCCTCACTGCTGACGGTGTGGAGGTGCTTCATTGTCTAAGTGGTGAAGCTTTCGCTCGACCTCTTTTGCAAATTCTGCATGAAATTCTGGACGGCTGCTGGTGTTAGCGAGAACTGGGTCACCAGATAGTCGCCCAGGATGGCTGCCCTGATCGGCTGCCCCGTAGCGTAGAGAGCCTTCAGGGTGGTAAAGGGGTCTTACTGGTGGTTGGTCGCGTTTGGTGAGCTGGCGGCAGAGGCGTTCTTGAATATTATCACTATATATTAGATGCCTTAGGGTAAGGGTAAATCGCTTTGTTACGTAACTCGTTACTCGTCTCGTTACTTACTTACTTACGTTATTCGTATAGCTTTAATAATTATAATGATTACTTCCGTATGATACGAGATGTTTTATTGAGTTTAAATGTCACAAGTTAATGCATTAAAGTTCAATTGATTTTTTTTAAATTAATAACTTTAGTATAATATTTATAATATGTTTTGATTTCCGGTGGAAAGTAGACACCGGAATGTCTTAACATTAGGTTATCACTGAGTATCCTGCATGCGGGATAAAGCGTGAAGCTGAATATTTAACAAAGGTAATATAAAATATGAAGCCATTGTGGCGCAGTTAAGATATATGAAGGTTCGAATACAAGCTTTTTCTGATTGACCGTATACTTCTGTTTTAGTTTAACGTGTAAACGGTGTGACTTATCTCTTAGTTTTCTCTAGTAACGTCATTAAGAGATGTATTAAAAAAAGTATTAAAACTTTAATTTGGATATAAGCATTATGAAAATTAACCACTTATAATGTAAATAATATAAAATCTATCCTCAAAAATCTCTAAAAGTCCGATAAAAATAATGAGGTTATTCAGTGATTTTTTATTCTCGTGAAACGAGTAGGTACTTGTAGGTTTCAGAGAAAAGGTTTTTACGTGTCTTTTTCTATTTGTAACAATTTAAATAAGTTTATACTGTTAATTCGTGGTGCAGTGTGACAACACTGTCTGTAAACACGATCTGTCTGTAAACACGATCGGTTGTGGGTTCGATTCTCACTCGGGCCAATCAACACGCAATGTCTCGATATCGAATCGTAAATATATATTTCTTTGTGTTTAATGTAGTACTAGTATGTTATTGTACTTTAAACAGTCTTTAATGAAAATACAAAACTTAATAATGACAAATTATGATTATAATTAAGGATGCAGAATTAAGCTGTGAAATATTATATCATTATAAATAGATCCTAAATTTAGGATTTATTAAAGTTAAACTTTTTAAATAAATATATAATAATGTATATATATATTTATAAATTACAAATATATGAATTTGACATTTGAAAGGACCTTCGTTCAGCGGGACAGCGTCTGAGTATAAACGCTATTGGTTTTTCGATTTTCTTTCTGGGGGATGATTATTATATTTTTATTTCTCCGCTCTGGTAAGACGAAGCGTGACGTTGAGTTCGCCACTCAGCACGCAATGTCTCGATTTCAGGTGGAAAATAGTAACGGAGTGCTTTGACACTAGGTTATCTCTGACTGGGTAGTGAGACAACTAGGGTAAAGCGTGCAATTGTTTTTTTTATTAGAAATTTTTAATAAACTACTAAGATATAATAAAATGACGGCAATAATGTTCAAGGACGGACAAATGGCCTAAGTGAGCACTTCCTCTATGTGGTGTTCATATTGCAAAGGTCTGAGGGGTCTTAAAGAAACAAGTAAGTTACTATGAAGTTATAGACCATTTCATTATATATATATATATATATATATATATATATATATATATATATATATATATATATATATATTCTGGTAGTGTCTTGACGTCAAAAAAATCATTTTATTTGTTTATCGCCTTGCGCTATTTGTCTTGCGGTGTAAACAGAGAAGATATTAACACCACAGAGCAATAACCGCACAATATCTAACTTTTATTTAGAATTTAAATGAACAATAGTCTATTTAGATATAGATATGTTCATACATACTACATATATACATATATCAATAGAGGGAAATAATAGATCATTGTTTTCTTTCAATTCTAAACACATTTGTAGCAAAAAGTTTTTTATTCTTATTATTCTATTAAACTCAATATCTATCATTAGCGTTAAAAAGACGTGGAAACGAAATGGTTGTAACTAAGAAGATATTTAACGAGGATTTTTAAATTCAAAAAAAACTTTATCAACATAATAATTATAATTATGAATTAATTTATTTGGAAAGACACATTTTTAATATATTTTTTTAGATTGACGCATTTATTCCGCATAGCAGGGTAGATAGGGAGTACCCAGGTCAAGACACTCCGTGCTCCCCTTTCTGCGGAATTCGAAAAATGACGTGTTAAGTGATAGAACTCAATGTCGCGCTTTGTCTTACCAGAGCAAGGAAATGAAAATAATTATAATTTAATATAATAACTCCCCTGTGTGGGAACCGAATCCACAACCGATCGCGTTTACAGCTGTCCCAATGCGCCACGACAGGCCTGTTATCATCAAAAATTAAATATATTAAATAAAACTATTTTAAACGAATTAATCGCTTATATTTTGGTATTCGAAAATAAATTTTTGGAGACCCGACGTTTCGAATACTTTACAACAGTCACGGGTAAACTCAATGGCAGTGTCACTCTGTGACCACGGACTTAATTCATTCATTTAAAACGTGTAAAAATCACGAAAATACAAGATCTTATTAAATATTTTGTCAAACAAATCCGAATATTATCTTGCAAATATCAAAAACGATTTTAATTTTATGTAAGTACACATTTAAATAACAAATTTTATACATACATATATTTGTACGCTCTTGATCAAGATGATATATTATAGACATGTGGTTTCCGCCACTGTCAGCGTCATTGGCGTGCTCGCGTTCTGCACGCGAAGGAGCTAGGTGAGGCTAATGGTCAATTGTCTACAACATAAGGGGAGATGTTGCGCGTGTCCATTACACAGAAACGATTTGTACTATATGGGATGAAAGGGTCGGACTAATACGTTATGTTAATCGATAGTGTTTAATTAATGGTGTTACGTTTCTTTTTTACCTGTACCCATTAACAAATGTTAATGTAATTGTTTTACTTTTTTACGGCATTAGGTAATAGGTGCCGAGCCGAGAAACACCTATTTTAAAATAAAATAATATACTTTTTTAGCTTCACGCCTTTATCCCGCATAGCAGGGTAGACAAACTCCGTACTTTACTTTCCACGGAATTCGAGACATTGCGTGTTGAGTGGTGGATCTCAATGCCGCTCTTTGTCATCTTCTCGCTCAGAGCGAGGAAGTGAAAATAATTTAAATATAATCACTCCCCCGAGTGGGGATCGAACCCACAACCGATCGTGTTTACAGTCAGACGCTGTCACACTGCGCCACGACCGGCCTCATATTATTAATATATTTTAAATTACATATTTTTCACTATACTATGAGCAAATTACATACAGCATTAATAAATAGTGAATTATGTATGATTCTAAAGTTTAAGCGATATTTACATGTATTTTGTGCAATAAACATACATACAATTATATTTAAGTTATTTTCGTTTCGTCGCTCCGGTAAGACAAACAAGCGGCGTTGAGTTCCACTAAACACGCAATGTCTTGATTTCAGCGGAAAGCTGGGTACAGGGTGTCTTGACACTTGGTACTTCCTGTCTACCCTGCTATATAGGATAAAAGCGTGAATCTAAAAAAACATACATTCAACCTCCCTAACTTTCGCATTTATATCGCAGCTTCGCACAATCAACAACCAATCAACCTATATTTCTTTTTTGCTTCACGCTTTTGTCTCGCATAGTAGGGTAGACAGAAAGTACCTAGAGTCGAGACACTCCGTATTTTGCTTCGTTACTTTAAATGTACGTAAATGGCCTAAAATCATTAGAAATTGTAGTCTTTCTGTTATTTTAATATATAGACTATAGTACTGTAATGTATCATCCAAATCCGTTTAATAGTTTTTGTGTGAAAGACTAACATATAACATCATCACAAATTTATGATTAAATTTGTTTGTATTGTGCAACTACCAACAATAAGCAATAAACAATTTCATTTAAAAATAATATACCTATTTATTACTTGGTTTTCTCAATAGAATTGCTATATTTCAAACTGTTAGTACTGACTTTTATGAATTAATCGCCAATTCAAGTGTTATTATAAAAATATCATTGTTTTTTATTAGGAGTCATCCGTAAAATAAGTTACGTGAATTAACAGGGAGGGAGATGGTAGACAAAGTGAGACATTTCTTGATGTAGCTGGTCTCACAAATATAACCAGCTGTGACAAGGACGAAGGGATGTACGGAACATGAAATTCGTGTAACGTAACTTATGGATGACCCCTTGTATTACTTCGTATTCATAATATATTATGACGTCACTGATGATAAGTTTTATAATCTATGTCAATTATTTTGTGAGGTAAATTTCCACATGATATGATTTATAGGTCTTAATCTAAGCTTGTTATCTAGATTTGACGTAAAGCAAGCTTTGTCCATAACATCCAAAATGCAACTATGGGAATTTACTTAAATTTTATATATATATATATATATATATATATATATATATATATATATATATATATTGCATTTTGGATGTTTATAGGTCCGTTCACCTATATATGTATGACCGTAGCGTTTGGCGCTCCGTACTCTCGGTCTACCCCGCCAGGGATGAAGGGTGAAACTAAAATATATATATACATATATATATATATATATATATATATATATATATATATATATATATATATATATATATATATATATATATATATATATATATATATATATATATATATATATAAATTACACTTCTGTACAAAAATCGACCATTTATTTTAAAGTCATTACGAGTTAGACGGATAAACTATTTCGAAACCCTTCAGCGGAATGGACACACCTAGAAATATTTTATGAAATTACATATAAATTATTACATGAGCTCAAGCGCATTCTATCTGCTGCCAGTACATTGATATCTTATTTTACTATAATTTACAGTACATTATAATACGAAAACAATAGTACGTTTATTTATTATTTAGTGGAATTTCTATATAATAATATAATACATTAAAATAGTAGCTTTTTAAAGCGTAAATATTATATTATAAATATTACGCTTATTACTCCGCATGGCAGAGTAGACAAAAACTATCTAGTGTCAAGACAATTCGTACGTCGCTTTCCGCCGAATTTGAGACATTGGGTGTTGAGTGGTGGAACTTATTGCTGTGTTTTGTCTTACCAGAGCGAGGAAATGAAAATAATTTAAATATTCACCCGAATGGTAATCGAACCCACAACCAGTAGCGTTTACAGTCAGACGTAGTCTCACTGCGCCACGTCCGTTTTTAAATAAATTGTATTGATTGATATTAAAAATTTGGCGTTATATTGATTATTCTTTGCCTGTTATTTTTTATATTTTGTGAACCGCATTTTCTACTAGTTCTGTATTAAATGATTAGCGTCAAGGTTTGTTTGATGGAAGCTTACTGTTGAGATAGACTATATCTCATGTATGTACAATCTACAAGGTGGATACTTGTCAGCTATTGACTTTACCTATTAATTATTCAATCATTAGAATTATATAGATGACTACTGTAAGCTACGCATGCTTTTTCCTGTAGAGTAGTCAGAGAACAAAGTGTCTGGACACTCCTTTCCCCTATCATTCAAGACATTGCAGTGTGAGTGGCGGATATTAACGCCGCGCTTTGTTTCGCCGTAACGGAGAAAATAAAAATATGTTATTTAAATATTTTTTTTTGAATGAGATCGAACCAACGCACATTGTGTTTCATTAGTACTTGAGTTTCATTTTCATTAAGCATTAATATCGCAAAAACATTTATTTACAACCTTACATTTAACCTTTATCCTGCGTAAAAGGTAGTCATAGATATCCTAGTGTCAATACACTCTATTGACTTCTTTCCGCCCGTCGTCGTCGTCGTCGTCAGCCAATCGCAGTCCACTGCTGGACATAGGCCTCCCCAAGTTTGCGCCAAACATCCCGGTCCTCCGCAACCCGCTTTCCGCCCGAATTCGAAATATTAATGAATACTGAGTTTCCGATCTAAGTGCCGCGCTTTGTCTTAGAAAATAATAATATTTTTTTAAATACATTCATTGCCCTAGTGGGAATCGAACCCGAAACCAGTCGCGTTTACAGACAGCGCGACAAGACAGATAGTTATAGATGTATATTTTAATTTATTTATGTGTGTTTAATGCTTATCTGATTAACAAACAAGGTGACAAGGGCAAGGTACAATGAGGTATACGGCGTTAACATAGATATTAAACCTCCCAACTTTTGAATAGATAGCCTTTATTTATAGACAATTTTATAATAAATATCTTATATTTAGGTGTCTATTTAAAGTAAAAATTTTGTAGTTTTGAACGGATGTGTTTGAAATTTGACACATTTAATGTTTTTACATTGAAGTAGTGTTGAAAGTCATCATTCTTATAATAATGTATTAAATCAATCAAAAAATAACACACACACACACACACAAACATACACACCCATATATATATATATATATATATATATATATATATATATATATATATATATATATATATATATATATATATATATATATAGACAGCAAGTACCTGCTCTCATTAAAGGCTGTACTCGTCCATATTTGTGGTCAATCGATGAAACTAATTTATTTAATTCGAATTTGATCTGTCTGATATAGTAAAAATAAAAACACACAAACACTCAAATCAAATTAGTGAGATCTTCCCTAGTTCACCACACGCTATCACGAACAGTAGTAAACCTATGACCTCAGACGGAAAGATATTGCAACAACTGCGCCGGGCGATTGCTAATAAAAATATTAGATTGTAAACAAGCATTAATTAAATAGAGAATAATTTAAAAAAAAGTACTTGAAATACAGCACCAATATTGTTGCAAGTTAAATTGATATACAAAATCAAAATTTTGCTTAAATATACAAACCGACAATTTTATTCCTTCCCATCAGATTCAGATTGCATTAGCAATCTGGTGATAGCCAATGCCTCTACCAGAATTAAAATAATCTACTTATTTCGATAAAACTTTTCCGCGACTAACTTTTACTGATTCCTTAAGGACTGTATGGAACTGAGAAAGCAATGAGAGAGGATTCCTCGATTTTTATTTGTGACCATGATCGTGGCTCAGTGTGACAACGTCTGATTGTGCGCGATCGGTTATAGGTTCGATTGCCACTTAAATGATTATATTTAAATTATTTACATTTTCTCGCTCTGGCAAGACAAGCGCTGCGTTTAGCTCCGCCACGAATTCGACGTTGTCTCGAATTCGAAGGAAAATGAAGTACTGTGTGTCTTAACACTTGTTCGAAATTTCCGAAAAAGGAATAAAATGTGTTTTATATTTTATTTATAGTTATCATGGCAAGTTACTGGTTACAAATCGTGTTACATAATTGTGTCATATTGTATGACGTCGTCTATTTCGTAAATAGCAGATTACATTATTATTTCGTGTAAATATGAATAGATATTGTTGAGTAAAGTGCTTGAATTTACGCAATGGTACGCAGTCGTTCGATTCCCTTTCGGGGTAATATTATTATTGTAATATACAAAATAATTTCATTTCGCTTTCGTTCTGGTCTCGTAAGAGCCGTGTCTGTGTCTAATTTACATTAAATTCCTCAAAGAATTCGAAGTAACTTAAATTTTCTAGATTCGAGATTAGAGATTAGTAAAACAAAGTGCGGCGTTAAGATCTGTCATAATTTTTAACCATTGTGTTAAAGTAATGTGCTTTGATATATATTGTTAGTTTATTATTTTATATATTGAAAAGGCCTGGTACAGTTTGTGACACCAGTCAACACGCAATGTTTCGAATTCGGTTGAAAGCGAAGTACGGATTGTCTTGACACTAGGTACTTCCTGTCTATGCGGGAATGAAAATCGACCGAAAGAGTATAAGATTTAGCATAGCTTTATGATTGTAAATGGAAACAAATTGCATAAAGTCGATATATTTTATAATAATATATAAGAAATTTATAAAATAAATCCTACACACACCACCATGTGTATGTCAAATGATATACACTTTTGTTAAAAGTGACATACACGTTGCTAAGGTTACATATATTTTACGTGTCTACAAGGCTATTAGTAATATGAAATTACCATGATAACTTCTCAATTCCATAAACACGTAAGTAAACACGTACTCGTAAGTAAAAAAATGAACACCTTATTCAACGCAGTTAACTTGTATATTATTAAATAATGTCATTTTAATAAAAAAAAAACCATGTAATAAATCATTTTTAAGGCAATATTTTTATTTTATTGTCAGACTGGTAATATATTGAATTTATGATTTGTATCCTAAAGCATTATGAATTTATATTCGTAATACGGCTTGTGAAAACTGCTGGTAACTCTTGAATGACACATGGTACCGTTCCAACTGGCGTACTATGGAGGATGCCTATGGCCAGCAGTGGACGTCTTCCGGCTGATGATAATGAAGATTCATTACATTACTCATAGCTTTTGTGTGCATTTAATTTTTCTACATTAAACCAACTTCCTGCTTTTCTTTATCAGATCAGCGAAATACAAATAAATTATTTAAGATCATTCTACATAACGGGATTTAAACCCACAGTAAATTGCACTTACATCAGACTGTCCCATTGCGTCCAGATGGCCTTGCTCACATATGGTGACGATCATATACATGTATTTATATACTTTGTTACTTTGTTTCATTATTGAATTTGTGATATGTTAATTATTTGCTATTTACAAGTTACATATTTTGATGTACATAATATGGTAGCTAGTTGAAGTTGAACAAATAAGCATGATAAAAGTAAAATATTATATAGTAAATATTTCCTTATATATTAATTTCCAAAGTAATTCTTTTTTTTTTGGGTAAACACCCTTAACGTGGCTTACGGGTAGTGTGAATTAGTAGAAATCGTCACGTAACGATAATGTGAGTGTGTGCGTGTTTTGAGCCTACTACAAACAAAGACTAAAACTTCTTTTAGTATTATTATTTGACAGCAAGCGCGTCCGCGTCTTAAATACTTAAGACACGTCAGATAGTCTCAGAACTACAGGTTAGTAATAACATGAACAAACATTTAAGAATAAACAACGTAAAAAAATATTATATTCGTTTACTATTTACAGCAATATTTAAATTATGGGAGGCAATAGTGAAATCATACGTTTAGAGTCCAAAATAATATGGAAAACATTTGTTTTCCTTAACCAAACCAATTTCAATAGAATATAATATTAACATTTAAAAATAAAAATTTTATTTATATTTATTTATATTATATATAATTTACTATTTTGCATATTTTTTTATAAATAAATATTTTTCTTTGAAACTATCTGATGTAAATTATTCTTTTAGATTGATTGCCTTGAAAGTATAATAAAAAAACAAAAATTTAAATTACACATTTCGAATTACATTCTGAGTTGAAGAAAGGGCATAGGGTAATGCCCCGGCTGCACAAGCTTTGTTTGCTTATATATTTCTATTTGGTATAATAACAAGGTTAAGTAAAATCTTAACTTATTATAAAATATTACAAAAAAAAACATTAAAAAACGTAACAGGTTACGAACCTCCTCTTTGTTCAAACAAAAGAGAAAAAAATCCATATTTTTATCCCTATATTAACTGCGTAAATAACGTTTACAAAATTTAAAAAAAATGCTACTATCTGTCCTACACAGTGAATAAGTCAAGTGTGTCTTATCGTTAGGTACAATGGAAACGGACTCCGAGCTCACGGTCAGCACCACTTCCGCGCGATACACCTAAGATAGGTTATACCTATGTTCTGATTATTAACTTGTTTTATTACTTTACTTAATACATTTTTATAATAATATTTATTTTAACTATGCCCCTAAAAAAATCCTAAAAATAACAATATTTTTCATGAGTTACTTATATAATGTATAATTTGATATTAAAATATTTTTTTGAGCGGAACAGCCAACAGTAATCCGAGGTCAGTGGTTGCCTGTTCGATATATTAGTTAAAATATGTTATTTATTAAATATTAGTGAATTTATAGTAGGTTCGACTTTTTGGGCGTAATTCTATACTTACGACTCGCTGGGTTTCACGTATAAAGACCAGCAACCAAAATAAATTATATCTTATACGAGGACCAAGGTTAATAGAGTTAAACAAAACAGAATTATAAAAACAAACAAATTAACAAAATTTTAAAAACTCATCCATTCTTATTTTATTAATGTTTTAACATCTCCCTAAAAGTCGTCATTGTAGAGACACTTTAATTTACTGTTTTGTTAAAATATAGTTTTAGTATTCACTTAGAATACAAAACAAACAAAAAGACACTAAAGAACCAAAGAAGCATGAGCATAGTGTCAAGACACTCCGGTCGCCGTTCGAATTCGATACATTATGAGTTAAGAGTGTTGCCTTACCAGATAGTTTTAGTATTAAATTTATTAAAATAAATAAATCACTGTTATGTTGGAAACGTTTACTTGAATTATCAAATAATTATATATATAAAGCGTGAAGCTATATATATATATATATATATATATATATATATATATATATATATATATATTTAACTTCACGCTTTGTCCCTTGCTGGGTAGTCAGAGAGTACGGAGCGATAAACGCTACGGTCCCTGCATACCTCTTTCGCCTCGTCCACAGTCATTATCCTCTTCATATATGAATTTCCGGGGGCCCTCATGCTTTTTACGTGACCTTTCTCCAGTATTTTCGATACTGAGTTTTCGAAGGTCAATCGAGGTCTCCCCCGACGTCTCGTACCACTCACCTTGGCAACATAAATCTTTCTTACCGTTCTTTCATCACTCATTCTCTCAACGTGTCCAACCACATGAGCACGTTCTTCTCCTCGCTGTATATACGGTCAGCCAAACTGACTCCGCATATCCGACAAAGAGATCGCATCTCTACTGCATTCACCTATCTTTCCTTTTGACACACCCACGCCGTACACCACTGCCGTATAACAACGTCGGTATCAGTACTGCATTATGAACGGCAACACGTGCAGGTACGCTGACGTGTTGCCGTCGCATCAATGCAGCAAGAGCACCGTTAACCCTGTTACCAGCAGCAATATGCCTTTCCATTAATCATTTATAGCAATTAGTATAGGAATATATGATTATTATATACACCTGACACTTTTTCCTCATGTCATATAAAGTAGTGAGACGAGATGCTAGTGTCAAGGCATTCCGTTTTACACTACAATTATTATTATAATATTCACTATACAATAATTATGCAAATACAATTGTTCTGAAAATATATAATAGATCCCGCCTTGATCCCATTATTGTATTAAATAGGTGTGAAGACAACACCGAACAAAATCAATATTTTATGCTATATTCTGTTAAAGTAAGAAAATAGCATTTGAACTATTCCGTATATAATATTTGATTTTAAGAAACCAGATATATAATTTTTAATAAACGAATTTATTTTCAATCAAAACTAAAAATATACTAACAAGTGAAGTTATTATAATTGTTATACATTTTTTTTTGTTTTATTAAGACAAATCTGTTAGATTAATAATGACACCAAAGATTTATAGTTTGAGACAAAGCGCGGTGTTGAATTCCGTTACATAACGCGCAACTACTCAGTTACGTCAATGAGCGGTGAACGGAGTGTCTTAATACTACTGTGAGACATAAAGCCTCAAATTATAAAAATATTAGAATTTATGCTTTTTCCTTCGTATTTAGTTGTTGTAAATAGTTTAGGAACTTGACACTAGATTTGGAAAGCAGTTATTAGACTGTTTTCACTCTAAGTTGCCTCTGACTGCTACGCGGGATAAAGCGTGAAGCTAGGAAAATCTCTTCTGCGCTCAGGTCTACATTATCTCCCATTGCTTGTTGGGTGACGGACTCCGGCTGTTTATTACCACAAAGAGAAAACAAACAATCTATTGATTTTACAAGTTCTCAAGCACGTTTGTGCCCCGACGATGTCAGTGCTTTCATAAAATATTTGACAAATAATTAAAAATGAAATAAAAATATTTCATTATTTTAGTTTTAAATCTAATAATTAGAATAGCAAAAAAATATATAGTGAGATCTTTGATTTTTGCGATTTTTACACATTTTAAATGAATGCCACCTCAATCTACCTATGACCACGGACTACTGTAAAGTGTTCGAAACGGGTGTCCAAAAATGTATTTTTGAATACCAAAATATACGCGATTAATCCGTTTAAAATAGTTTCATTTAAAAAATATATATTCGTCACTAGGCAACAGTAATTGAATATGAATGCGGAATAAACTGTGTACTTCTTTCAAGATTATTTCTTAGAAATAATAAGAAAAAGTGAATGTCAAGAAATTTTTTACTTGAGTTCAAATGGCTAACAGAGGCACGATACTTATATTGGGTTTTATTAGGCGTTACCTATATTCCTTTTTTTTTAATTATTCTCAAATCAGTAAGCGACATGAATTTGAGGCAATCATGGCGAAGTGGGTCAGCGTGTGACTGTACACCCAAAACGCACGTTAAATTAACGCGTGAGTAAGTGCGGCGTTGGGTTCCGCCACTCATGAAATATCTCGAATTATGGCGAAGTGTCTTAGACTGACTGATAAATCTTCTTTATTATAATATTCTAACAGCGCAATAGGTAAGGGGGCAGAAAATAAGTCTGAAATATATTCGCATTAGCCATTTTATTCATTCAGGAATATGCCTAATTAGTTTATTTATAAGTATAATAAATTATATATATATATATATATATATATATATATATATATATATATATATATATATATATATATATATATATATATATATCAACTAGGTTATTTCATTGTAATGCTTTTTCATCCTTATTTTAAGTCATTCCATTCTACATTATATTATACTGTATTATGCTTTTCGGACATGTTGAAGGCATAATCTCAGATGTCGCGGAAACCTACCAACATGGGACCCTCAGAAACTGAAATAATTAAATAATAAGCACGCTCGAGTCGGATTTCAACCGACAACCGTCGCGTTAAAAGTTAAACACATCCCAATCCTCAACAAAGCCAAGATGTCCAGCAAATATTTGGGTGCAAATAATTAGAACCATTAGCATATACCAGTATGAGTGTCGATTAACGATATAGTTATCGATGGCGGAGGACTCGCTAATCGCAACGCAAACCCTATTAATATTATATGAGGCAATGCGTAAGGCGCTAAACATATTGGTATAGTTGTGTATACAACACGCCGCTTACACTGTAGTGAGTTCCTTTAGGTATTGTAGATAATCTACTGAGGGGCACAGTTGAGACTTGACACATTAGACGTGTTGTTTATGGGTTCGAATTTCTTTTGGGAGAAGGTTCATGATAAAAAAAACAGCTTCAAGCTGTTCCGCATAGTCAGGGAGAACCCTTAGCAAAACACTCCATTTTTCCACTATTCATCTGAAATTAAGAACGGAATTTAACGCCGCACTCTTTATTATTAGGAGAAAATTAAAATAATTAAATATATATGGAGGAAGGATTTTCCGAGTAGGCATCGTAGAACAATCCATCGTATTTACATCGATATTTCCATTTAGAAGTAAGAATATTCTCCCTTAGAATACAAAGAGTCATGTCATTTTGTTACAATTAATAACGGAGATGCAATATGATAAATAATAAAATATATTCTAAGTAAAATGCGTCATGTACTGTATCATGTAAAAACGGTAAACATTTTTTTTATAAAGTTTATTATTTAGCTTTAGGTAATCATTTTACACATGTTAAAAGAGAATTCTGTTAGCGTTAATTTTACTGTCATGTTTGGGTTACAGTCATATGATTTCGGTTATTATAACTTATTTGTTGAATTTTAAAGTAAATTCAAGTAGATTCACTATATGAGGAAAAAATATTTGAAAAATGGTTATATTGGTTTTGGTTCCAATATTAAACACCGATACGACTCTAATAAGTTCTACATATTTTATCACTTATGTTTGATTATTCTTATATCATGGCTAAATTATGGAAAAAAATATTATAAATTATTGTTTTTGTTATGTATACTAATTAGCTATACTATTGCAAAGTTTTATCGAAATCAGTTCAGTAAGTCTTACATGACAACACCTTTGTCATTTATAACTTTATTACGATATTTTAATGCAAATATATATAATCTCTTTAAAGCAACGATTATTATAAAAAAAAAACATATAAATACTAAATAAGTTTTTAAATTTATAAACAAAAAGCCATAACAAGGCTAATTAACATATTTAAATGCGGAAAAGATCTAATTATTGTCTAACATTACATTCTCACGATCGCGTTATAGTAAGTAAGTAATTTGCTTCTGTGTTCGCGTCTTGCGTTTCAGCTTTCAGCGCATGTGCGCGGGAGTGCTTAGCGCTAGGTAAGTTCAGTCTGACAGAACCGACACACCGAGATCGCAGCCTCCGCTCTAAGGTGCGAGAAAAATCGGCGAAAACATTTGGATAACTCTTAAATAATATACATATGTCTAGTTGTTTTATTTTTTTGGTTTTTTTTTTATTTTTTTTTTCTTTTAGACATATTGTATTTTTTTTTTGGAATTTAAATCATGATTTATTATATTAATGTTACATTTGCTTAATAAATTTTTATTAGGTAACGAAAATTGTATTACAATTTGAAATTACTACAAATGTAACCTTTTAAAAGTGATCGAAAAACGAATATTTTTAACTAAATATAATTAAGTGCCAGTGACAATGAAATGGCGGAAAAAGCAAACCCTTGTGTCGGGAGACACGTCGGAGGAGGAGATCGGTCACAGCTACTTGGGGACTCTGGTGAGATATTGTTAATGTCTTAACAGCTTATTGTACATATTTAAAAGTTATTTTTTAATAATATATTGACAACATGGAGTGGAAAATATTTTAGAAATGTATAAAAGAAATTAACGTAGTGGGAATCTCGAATTTTTCGTATAATTTATGGTTAAATTTAATATATTTGTTCAATTACTAAGGATTACATAAGAAAATAGAAACACTTGTTTTGTTTAATTATTCATAATTATTACTTATAGTATTATGTAAAATAAGTAGTATCCAACTAAGTGTCAATTTTTTGATATTTTTGTGCTTTTTGATAGTAAAATATCAAAATATATGTGCGAAGAATGAAATTATTTCATATATTCGAATATTAAGAAAAATTAAACTGAATTAGCTTATTTGATGTCATTTTAAATGAATTTAATAAGTATGATTAATTGTCATGGCAACTAATATGTTCTTTTTTTGTTATTACACACAAGTCATATTTTTCCGCCATAAGGTTTGCTAACATAGCCTTCCTACACAAGTCAGACTCCTGCTTAAAAGTTTTAAAATAATAGATCGATATAGTTGTATGCCTCTATCGTATAGTTAAACCAAAACAATCTAAGTAAAGAAAGAATAATTAGAAGCGTATCGTAAGTTTTGCACAAAGTAAGTAAATATAAAAAAGTTACTTATTTCACTACAATAACGAAAATATAAAACAAAAGCCTATGATGACATCTGTGTGCTAGATAAAGCCGCGCTATTATTTGCCAGAGACAATTTTTTTTTTAAATATATTCTTTATTCAATGAATATACCTCCAATAGAGTAGACAGAAAGTACCTAGTGTCATGATACTTCGTACTAAATATTATGGGAATATTACCCCTAAGTGTGTGTCGAACCTATAACCAACAGTGTTATTATTATAGCCAGGCACTGAGCAATACGCCACCATTTCACAATGTCCCTTAGCTTAGTAGTACCCAACTTACAACTTCTATCGAAGAATTCTTATCTTCATGACATACTTTTTATCAATTTTAAGCGTTCTTCCAATACATTTTGTGTAATAAACGTTTAATTCGCCTGCGTATTCTTTTAATATCATCGCAAAAAAGTTAATATTTGTATCGAGATAAGTTTTAGTGTATGCAAATATTGTATGTGCCTACAATTTTAAATGAATAATGTCAACAAAAATGTAGGCGTTGTGATGTAGATTTTCCTTAGTAACTTAGATGACATTGTAACGCAGCAGTAAATATGCCCGATTAAGTGCGATAGTTGAGGCTTCAAGTTCCAATCATAAAGTTTTATTTTTGCTTTGTTTTATTTGCAAATGTTTACAAATATTACTTGGACACATGTAAGAAAAAAGCAGTGTCACAAAGTACCAAAACATGATCCCATGTTGGTATTCAATTTCTATAAAATAGCGGAATTTGTCGAAATAACTGACGTTAACTTGACCCGATGTCTTCCTATCCCGCAAAATGCTCTCAAATGTGATGTGTCAAATATATGTCTGAAATGATACATGCACTCAATTTCCTATATTGCACTAATAATACAATAGTGTTGTAACTATAAATTTACAGAATTTGACGGCGTTTAAATATAGTATCATGTCAAATACATTCAATTTTAGTTACAACACTATTATATTATGAGTGCGATATATGAAATGTAAGAAGGAAACCATAGAAAATAGTGCGGACGAAAAAGTATGAAAGTTAATACATTTTATCATACGTACATAAAAAAAACATTACTAAAATAAATATTATACATACACATGATAAGTTTGATTAACATATTCAACGCTTGTACAAAACAAAACAGCAACCAAAACGAGTGTGAAAGATGAGATGTCAACAGAGGGATCCTGATATCCCTAAACCTGGGATTAAGAGGGGAAACCTTGGTACCTTTTGTCCACTCAGCGCACTTCGTATATGCTGGAGATCCATGAAGACTTAAAATAGTAGTGTAAAAGAATTGTAGCATTTATATTAATTTCTATAAAGAAAGATAAATGCAGTAGAGATGCGATCTCTTCGCCGAATATGCGGAACCAGTTTAGCTGACCGTATATGCAACATGGCAGGTGTAAGCGCGAATGTGATAGTGAGAATGAATAGGAACGTGCTCAGGTGGTTTAGGCACGTTGAGAGAATGAGTGATGAAAGAATGATAAGAAAGATTTATGAAGCAAAGGTGAGTCGTCCGAGAGGTCGGGGGAGACCTCGGTTCGCCTTCGAAAACACAGAATCGAAGATACTGGAGGAAGGTACGTAAAAAGCATGAGGGCCCCCCGAAGGGCATGTATTAAGAGGATAATGACTGTGGACGAGGAGGTATGCGGGGACCGTAGCGATTGGCGCGAGACGATGCCCAAAATTTCTTTAATAATGAGGAATGGTAAGAAACGTCATTTCTCGTTTTTTTCGTCCATCCAATCAAAGTCATAGGTATTAACTTGTATAAAATAGATATAATAATTAGTTAAATGTTGTTAAATTAATACCTCTTATATGCGTAAGCGTCATCGCTACCTTATCTAGAAAGCATTGTTTCAACATGGATTTTGCTCTTAATTTATTATGATAACTGTTGCAAACAAATAAATTAATAACGTTTTTTTTTAATATTGAATGAATAATTCGCGTAATAGTTTTTTTGTTTTAGTTTAATCCTTTTTCTGAAGGACGGGATAGTCCGAAAGAATGTAGTGTCAAGATACTTCACGTAGAGTCTTTCTGATCAACTAGATTCTCATTTATTTTCAACTAAAATCGAAATACCATGCACTGAGTGGCAGAGCTAAACGCCGCAGTATATAGATGACCTCTAATTACGTTTAAACACGTCCAAGACATACATACACACTGTTTGTTCAAAATTATTTCCTAAATACGCTAACGTTGCTCTAATAAGTACATAATGTTGATAATGATTAATTTGCAAGGCTCTGAGTGATCATGTGATGGTTATTCGTGCTCAACAGTTTACTTTGCCTAATTTGCCGAAGCTAATCACGGTACGAATATATGATGTCAAGGAAATAATTTTTTTTTCGGTAAGAAATACCTGTTGTGACAGGAGACTGAAGTTTGGTTCGTTTTTGTTTATTTTTTTTTAATACTGATTGATACAAGTAGTATTAACGTTACATACGTGTACATATAAGGAAACACAATTAATTATGTTTTAATTGATATCGATTTTCAATATTACTTAATATTGTGAAATATTTTGTTATATAATATAGGAGATGGTTATTCAGAAACATGGCGCGGCGTTCTCTTACACCACTTAACATATAATATCACGAATTCAATCATGGAACAGTGGATATTTTGACACAGAGACATTTTGATACAGAGACACGAGTTTAGTGGCGCAACTCAACGCTGCATTTTAGCTTATCACAGTTTATAATACCACGTTGCTCAGAACTCCAAAACCATCGCAAAATTACTTCCAAACATCATCGTTATAAAAAATATTATGAGTACCTATATAACTGAAATTAAATAATTAAAAACATATTACACTAACGCATATCACGAGCTCTGATTGCAGCCTCTCTAATAAGCAGATAATTACTAGCAGGTGGCTATAATCTTCAGTTTTATGTATTTATTTAACCAAAACAGCATCACATGGACAACGTTATATCAATAAGATCTTTGATTTTCACGATTTTTACATATTTAAAATGAAGGTATTTTAACGACTGACGAGTAGACTAAGTCTACCTGTGACCACGGACTACTGTTAAGTGTTCAACACGTTAGGTTTTCAATAATGTATTTTCGAATACCAAAATATAGGCGATTAATCCGTTTAAAATAGTTTCGTTTAACATACTGTAAAATGTTCGAAAGGTCGGAATTTCAAAAATGTATTTTGGAATATCTAAATATACGCGATTAATCCGTTTAAAATACTTTCATTTAAACTATCATTAATTCCTAATAAACTTGGTATTTTATATTACTGTTATAATTTTGTGTAGAGTCATTACTTTTGATAAAATATTATATATATTATCACGGTTAGTCATATAGGGGGGGGGGGGGGGGTTGTTCATTCGTGCTTTTAGTTAGCATAGTGTACGTCTTTATGATAATCAGTGTTAGGGGACGTATCGAGGGGATTTATGATTTTATGCCTACAAATAAAAAAAAACAGCTTCACACAGAGATAACCTAGTATCAGGACACTCCGTTAAATGACGTGTGTCAGAAATCGAGATTTTACGTCATAGTAATATATTTTATTTATTATAATGATTTTACGATATGGAAATGAACCTACAATAGATATTAGTAAAGTACAAAATACCTTTAAATATAATCAACAAAAGACAAACAAGTGACACTTCTTCTGTCCTCACTCAGGTTAGACAAAACGCGGCGTTGAGCTCCGCCACTCATCACGAACTAGGCGGATTATTATAATATATCACTCCCCCGAGTGGGAATTGAACCCACAACCAGTCGCGCTTACGCCAGACGCTGCCCCACTGCGCCAGGGCTGGCCTCAATTTATTTTTATACGTGCATATTTTTAATATTTAATATCTAAACTACGCCCTTCCTTATTTACTTCTAACTGAGATAACTTATGTTCTTCATGTAAGTGTATATATAATGTTAATAATAAGCTTAACAACCAGACGTGCCTACTCCAATATATCACGTTTGATTGCGCTTCGCCGCTATCAGAGCAAGGCAAGTTCATGTTACAAGGATATGGATTGAAATTCTATACAAGATGTACACATGCATATATACGCAATTAACTAGAAGATACACCAGGCGTTACTAGAGTTAGATATATTGTAACTTTGATCTTCAAAACATTTTTTTAGCTTCACGCTTTTATCCCGCATAGCAGGGTTGACAGAAAGTATTTAGTGTCAAGATAGTCCGTACTCTGCTTTCAGCAGAATTCTATACATTGCGTGTTGAGTAGCGGAACTCAACGTCGCGTTTTGTCTTATAAGCCAAGGAAGTGCAAATGATTTAAATAAAATCATTCCCCCAAGAGGGAATTGACTCACAACCGATCGCATTTACTATAATAAGATACATCGAATTCATATGTGCCACAGGTAACTGTATTCTCTGTTCATCAGATTAAAAACTTTTCGGTCTTTATGCACAGTTAATACACAGGTACATTTATTCTAAAAAAACTAACACAAATATATAAACATATAAAATATAAATTATTTAAACTCCGCCGTTCAATATGGAGTGTTTCTAAAAACGAACGGAAACGATCACTCCGTTCCCTAAACACTGCGCTTAAGAAAATATATTAACTTGAGTTTTTTTAACTTCTTTTATTATTCTTATCTAAATTGTTAGGACGTATACATAGTTATAAAGATGAATACTTATATGAAATTAAATATCAATACATTATTAACTACATACTTCAAACTGCTTCGGGAAAAATGAACTGGTTATCAATCTTCTAACTGATTAAGAGATTTTTTTATATCTTTAATAAATATAATTAATAGTGCAAAATATTTTGTCAGTATATTTTTAGAATTTTAAAGTTTGCTATAAATGAAAAATGTTTGGAATTCATATTAAATGAAACTATTTTAACAGATTAATCACGTATATTTTGGTATTTAGTAGTCCGTGGGCACAGCTAGACTCTACGTGTGACCACAGACTACTTTAAAGTGTTCGAAACGTTAGGTGTCCAAAAATGTATTTTCGAATACCAAAATATACCCGATTAATCCGGTTAAAATAGTTTCATTTAATATTTATAAAAATCGCGAAAATCAAACATCTTATTATGTTGGGAATACAGTCATTGAAATCATTAGATTTGAACCTAAACCTATGAAACTAAAAAATTTAAATATTCATTATTCAAATAGGCTGTTTACAAGCACACAGTCAATCAACATAAGTGTCAGTATTGTCAGTCCTACAGGAAGCTACCACCGGTTTGGAAGGCAGTTCTGCTGAGAAGAACCAGCGAGAAACTAGACAGTTGTTTTTTTAAACATAGTTTTACAATAAATTCATGATAATAATTTCTGATTGTGTGTAAACTGCATTTATTTCCACACACTAACATCAGTATAATATTCATTGATGGAATATTAAAACTAATATTATTAAACTAAACTTGATTTGATTATTTAAAACAATATCTGCGTACAATTTTGTTTGGCCGTAACCGTAATTCGACATAATTTTCGCTGGGATCTCCAAACAAGCGGGACAAGTTTAAGTGCGAGGTCGAAAGCCACTAGTTATCACATTATGCTATCCTTAAAGCGTTAATGCGTGCAGTGCACTTCAAATTGCAACCGCTTTACAACTACGAGTACATTAGACAAAGGTCGAGTTGAGTTTTCAATTTTATACAATTTATATATGTATATACATAAAAATTCGCAGGTTGTGGTGCAGTGGCACAGCATCCGACTGTAAACGTGATCGGTTGTGGGTTCGAGTCTTAATAGAGATAGTGATTATATTTAAATTACTTCCCTTTCCTCGCTTAGATAAGACGCAATGCTTTGAATTCGGTCAAAAGCGGAGTATTAGGTGTCTTGCGACAAGGCACTTCTAGACAGGAAGTTCTGCTACACTGGAGAAAAAGCGTGAAACTAAAAAAAATATATCTTTAAATATACTTTGTTGTGTGATGAAGAGTTTTTTGGTTAAAAATTATGATATGGGTTCTTAATTAAATTATTATTTTTATAAAATATATATGTTGGTGTTTCCAAAGACTGATGAACGAAGTTGCAGATACTTATCTCGAATTGTCTGTTACATTAGCAAAAAATTTCTATGCCATTTCTATTTCTATGTCATCTCAAACTGCAAAGATCTACTGAATACTAATCATTTTAAATTTACTTCAATTAAGCGAGAATTTTCACAGTTGTAAGTGACACAATGTCGCTCAGAATTACTTCCTGTGTCCTTTGAACTGAATCATCAAAATTGCTTAACACATGAAATAATATCTTACTATTTAGAAGAGTTAACTTCGACTTAATAAAGGCCGTATTGATTCTTGATTTAGGAATAAAAGAATGATTTTTAGTTTTATTTCAGTTTATTGTTAAATATAAATCAATTGAACCCTCAAATCTAGTAAAAGTTGTTAATCAAATACTTATAATGATTTATCTGAAACTATTTTCGGTATATTATAATGTTAAGGATATAAATATTACACTCAGGTGTTTGCTATGAACCCTGAAGTTCACTGATTGAGTCGAACTTGACAATAATGGCGTACAACACGCGACGTCTGGAGGTAAACCGGTCTAGATATTTGTATCACAGAGAGAATTAGATCTGTCTTGGTTATCAAGACAATATAGAAAAAAATCTGTTTACTGGTTTTCTGTATGAAATTTTAAAGTTACCTTAAATTACACTAATTTAATATAATTAATATATTTCGTCCTTATGAGAGATTCGAATTAGTTGACTCTCAAACACATTGTACAGAAGCCGCCGTAGAAACCCAAATTAAGTTAGAAAATAACTTAACTTTGTCAACTTACAAATCATATATTAAACTTTAATTTTCGCAACTCTTTTAAACGAATTAATCACGTATATTTTACTATTCGAAAATATATTCTTTTTAAGTATAAAAAGATAAAATATTCTAAAATTGCACAGAAGCTTATCTAACTTCATCCTAGCATGTATATCTATCTAGGTTGAGAGAATCTAGATTCATAACAAACAAAGGCAAACAATTGCAAATTGAAAAGAGGTCACTCCTTATTCAAACATGTTGTAAGCCCTCAACACCTGGCACAAGTCACGGGATCGGCATCCCGTGGGCGTGGAGGATATACACTGTGATGAGGTAAATTTCTCAATTGCTCGGGTAATTTAAGTAATTCGCACAGCAATGATATGGCGAAACCCGAGTGTGATTTAATTTGTACAAGTGAATTTCCCTTGTAACTAGATATGGTGTATAGTCTGTGTAAGCTGTAGGGATATGGTTGTAGGTAAAATATAAATTTTACTTGAGAATATTTAAGTACGATGGTTCCTATTATATTATACTTCAATAGATTAGCTTCACGCTTTTATCCCGCATAGCAGGATAGACAGAATGTTCATAGATTCAAGACAGTCCGTAATCTATTTTCCGCAGAATTCGAGATATTGGGTGTTGATGGAACTCAATGCCGCGCTTTGTCTTACCAGAGCGGGCAAATGAGAATAAGTTAAATAGTAATTCCTCCGCGTGGGAATCTAACGCACACCGATCGAGATCAAGTAGTCAGACGCTGTACCACTACGTAACGACCATGCTCTTTAGTAGGTGTAATTATTAATATTCTACTGTTCTCTGGTTATTTATCAAAATTATATTTCCTGAACTTTAATTTACCTTTCTTCTCCTTCAACAAATGAAAACACTCTCTGGACTACAAAGTATATTTTCGTGAACCACTCCTGGTTAAGAACTCCCGATCTACATTGAAATGCAAAAAAGGCAAGAAGCTGTAAATATATAAATAATTTATGTTAATTGGGTACTAATTTCTATTACGTTCTTAAATCGTGCACGTGTCATTTAAAATCTCATTACAGTACAGTAATTATCCTACTAAGATAGCAACTGAATATGTGAGACACATAGATGCTTAAATGTTGTTTTTATTTGCCCCACAATTGTTTTTCCAGCGATAATAAGTTGAGAAATGAGTGTAATATTTTTGTTTATATTTCAAGTATTTTTGTGCATTTTTATGGTATTTAATAATATAATTTATCAATTCTCAATTTGAAAACCTCAATAGATACAATAGAGGTCATCGTGGCGCAGTAGAACGATGTTGGACTGTAATCGCAATTGGTTGTGGGTTTGATTCCCATTCTCAGGAATTATTATATTTAAAATTTACTTTTGTTTCTTTGCGGGCGAAAAGCAATTAACGGGTTGTCTTTGAATACGCTGCTATGCGGGATAGTGTTAAGCGGATAACAGAATGTATACGAAAATAAAATGTATATAAAATCATGCACTTTGCTCTATACATTACCGGAGCACCGAACGCATTATATAATATCATTGCCATTACAACATACGTCTATACAAAACTGACGTCACATGCAAGAATAAATACCTTACAGACAAACAGATCGTGATCTAGGAATTATATAGTAACGCAAGCAGATTCCTTTTAGATGCTAATTGCCTTATGATCTATGGGGAAATTATTTTAAAATATAATTATGTACAAGTCAATGGTGATGGGTGGAATTTTCATGTTGGTCAGCTGACGTTTGAAATAAATACTAAAAGCCTAAGATTGTATTGTATGAATGAATAACTTTTTACATTGAAAGTATTTGATTTTTTTAGTTTATTAAATAATTGTTTTTTACTGTACAATTTTTTAATATTAACATGAGATAAGTCGATATGAGATTTGAGCAACTCGCCTTTTTATAACTTTCATATCGTTTATTGAGTATCCGTTTTTATGCTCGATAATTTTTTTTTTAAGTAGTCACGATGAAAGAGCAATGTTTTACTATTATCGGTTGAATAAATTTGACCACTTTCTTTGTTTGAACTGTTTATTTAATATAAATTACCTTAATAATGTGTTTTAGACCATTGAGAGTCAAACAAGCTAAAACATTACAAACTTTAAAAAAAAAGCTAAAAGATTTTTATTTAACACAGATATAAATCTATTGCATTTTTTTTTCTATTTATATATATATGAATGTATGTATATATAGATACATGTCTATGTATATGTTTATGTGTGTGTATGTATATGTTTGTGTGTATGTATTGTATATGTTTATGTATATGGATATATATATATATATATATATATATATATATATGTATGTGTTTGTTTGTTTACATATGTATTTATATATGTATATCTATTTACTCTGTACGGGGAGGGCCCTTTTCAATCATTCTCTCCTCTACCCAAAGGTTACCTGGAAGAGATCGCTCGTTTAGCGATAAGGTCGCCTATTGTACTATTTAAATACAAAGATAGATTATGTATATTTTTTTATTTTAAGTACAATAAAGAGTATTTTACTTTACTTTACTTTTACTTTAGCCGAGACGCGACTTCCTCCGTGTGGAGTTAAAAATCTTTGAATCTTTTTTTATTCTCTATAGCAAGGTAGATAGGAAGGAACTAGTGTCAAGATATTTCATACTGCGCCTTCCGCTGAATTCGAGACATCTCGTGTTGAGTGGTGGAACTCCGTCCTACCAGAGCGAGAAAATGAAAATTTGAATATAATCATAATCCCCAGTCGAACCCAAAACGGATCGTGACTATAACCAGATGCTCTCCAACTGCGCCACGACCAGTCTCTTTATTTTATAATTCTAAAATAAAAGTTCTCCTTATTACATCAGCTATCTGCTAGTGAAAGTGCCGTCAAAATCGGTCCAACCGTCCCAGAGATTAGCCAGAACAAACATACAGACAAACACAAAAATTGTAAAAAATGTTATATTGAAAGGTTTGTACATATACTTTAGGTACATACATATGAATAAAATAAAAAACTCTATATATCGATACTCCCAACTTTATTTCCTTCTATATATACATATTATTGATATGTTCATTGCATAGAGTTGGCATTTGTGTCGTTGCGTAACAAAAACGGCATAACATCGCCTTTTAGTATCAAAGAGTTTTAGTGGTATTGCCAGTCGTGGACCACAAAGTCTTATGTTTTTATAACGTAGGAAGATATTTCAAAAAAATGCCTAGAAGAGGAGGCAGGTTATGTGAACTGTAACTATAAATTTCCGCTTCATGATGATATGATAGGTACACTTTTGCTCCAAATTCTATAAAAATCTTCAAGTATTGGGACTAAAAGCCAGTGAAATCTCATACGTTTAAAGCAACCACAAAGCTTATTATGGTGACATAAAATTAATTTAGTTAACGATAAATATACGGGTAAAATATATATAGGACAGGTAATTTAAGACAATTCATGAAGTTTAGCTGTTTTGTCACTAAATAGCGTAGGTAATGACAGCGCATATTCTATATGTTAATACGGGAAGAAAGAACGTTCCAAAGATTGGAATCTGAAATTTGGAAACACTAGTATATACTAACAACATAAATAAGTTGTAACAAACGTATAACAATTTCCACGCAGCTGGTAGTAGAGCGCAAGGCTTAGCGGTCATAGCGTTTAGACGGTATCCAAGAAACGCGGGTTCGAATCCCGCTGCGTTCAAAATTTATACGTTTTTTCAAAAATGTTTTTTAATCCTAAGTGTGGAATAACACTTTAAAAATAGTAAATATTAACACTAGTATATGTTCTATACACACTGTGGTTAAAAGTGACATACACGTTGCTAAGACAACACGTTTTTTCCGTGTCAGCGAGACCTCTCTATTTAGTACAAAAATGTTAAGGTTTTCAAGTGTAATATTGAATAGGAGGGAGCTAAATATTATGCACGGTGTAGTCTAGTGGTCAGTCTTTATTACATAATGCGGGAAAGGCTTAAAATATTTGTTTTAGTTATAAAATTATTTATTATATAATAAAATTTGTATATCAATTTATTTGACTATTGTATGAGTCATACAATGACATCTGAGCAAATTAAGATGGATTAACATACAGGATGCCTTTATATCTCTTTGCACATGGCTAAACGACTGTTATCAGCTATATCTACTATTTTTAAAGTTTAAAAAGAGTAAACATAAAAATAGCAATCTCTCTTGTTAAAAGATTATTTCTTAATAATCGTTAAGTAGTAGAAATTTGTAAAAATCTCTACAGAGATGCTAACAACATAACTGAGTTGTAACAAATGTATAAGAATTTTGACGCAGCTGGTAGTTCTACGCATGGCTTAGCGGTCAGAGCGCTTGGACGGTATCCAAGAGGTGCGGGTTTGAATCACGCTGCGTTCAAATTTTTATAAATTTTTTCAACAATATTTTCTAACCATAAGTGTAGAATAACACTTTAAAAGTAAAAAATATTAGAAAAGTAGATATTTAACTTTATTATTTATACTATTCACCGTTTACCCCGATTGATGGTCGATATTTTATAATAGTACTTTAAAGTGTTACTCCCCACTTATATTATACCTCCAGGCAATGTCTTAAATATGGACAAAAAGTGGGAGTGTTTTGATACTAGGTCTCACTGTCTGCATAAAAATAGTACAGAAATCGCCAAGATATAATAAAACCTGACATAATGAAGCATAAATATTTAATAACCTAAGTCCTTGACTTCGAGTGAATTGATACAAAAAGTCCAAATAAAATCTATTTATAAATATGTACAAAACGGAAGGAAAACTGCAAAGTTATTTACCTAACTTATAAGAGATACTTTGGTTTCAAATTTAACTCGGCGTATTGTATTGATAGTGCAAGATATTAAATATACAAATTATAAGGTCTTTGATTTTCGCGATTTTTACACATTTTAAATGAAACTATTTTAAATGGATTAATCACGTACATCCAAAAATGCATTTTTGGAAATATGACGTTTCGAACACTACAGTAGTCCGTGGTCACAGGTAGACTCAGTCTACCCGTCACGTTTCCAAAAAAAGTATTTTCGAATACCAAAATATAAGCAATTAATCCGTTTAAATTGTTTCATTTAAAATACATAACAATAAATATACAAGTATCTTTTCTACACTGAATAAAAACTTAAAACATAGCACCGTATGCTCACCAGCGCGCAGTAGAACAGCGTCTGATTGTAAATGCGATATTTGATGGTTCGAATCCAAGTTGGAGTAATCATTATATTTAAAGCTTAAATTATTTTCATTTCCCCGCGCTAGCAACACAACACAATGACTGGCGTTTTATTACGCTCTTCTACACGTAATGTTTGGATTTCGAGAAGAAGGTACAGAACTTATTGTTTTGCCACTAGGTTTCTTTGACTGTCGGTACCTAAATTATATATATATATATATATATATATATATATATATATATATATATGTATATATATATATATATATATATATATATATATATATATAGTCTTATAATACAGAAAGACATATTTATTATATGATTATTTACTATAATCCTAAAAACAATAAAAATTCTTCAGATAACATTATCAAAAGTTTTATGTTCTTAGTTCACTGCAGTACATTTCAATGTTTATGCCTACTTGCTGTTTAAATTAAAAACAATAATTTTTGATTTACAACCTCACTCTCTTCTATAATAATATTTGTTAATAATTTTTACAGAATTCAAGTTTAAATGTCATAATTAGTAATAAATAAAATAATTTATAAGTTGAGATTCTTTCGTAGCGCAGTAGGACTGCTCGACTGTTAATGTTATGGGTTCATTTCCCATTGATGGTATTATTTTATTTTAAATTTTTCATTATCTTATTTTTAATAAAACAATTCGCCGCTTTAAGTTTCACCACTAAACACACTATATATCGAATTCGGGCAGAAAGCAAATGCGGAGAACAGTATAATTTGACACTAAATAGTCTCCGGCAACCCTATTAAGCAAGGAAAATACTTACATATTAATTGTTTGCTTAAATTCACACATAGATATTTTGGTGAGTGAAATTGGTTATCAGCTTATATTAAAAACATATACAACTCCGTCATGGCGCAGTTGATTTGTCGCTCATTGACTTCGATTCTAGAATTATATTGCAGGTTTCTTATATATTTGTTAAAAATATCAAACGAAATATAATAATTAAAAACTAACACAGTGTCTTATCACTAAACACTCTTAATGTACTTAGTGCCATTTTCTTTTTCAATCTCACTTGGCCAGCTTTAGTTTTTAATATTAAACAACCTACTGTACATTTACATCAATTGATTTACAATTTTAATATTCCTCCCAAGTGCAACCTCTCATAAATCGAATATAATACGTCCTTCTGCATACAATTTGAATCACACAAATCAATTTTCCTTTTGATGTTGAATATCGATTTCGCATTACCGATTATCCTATAAGTAATGTTTTATTTATAATCTGTCGATAAAATCGTTGACTTCTTTATTGCATATTAATTCTGTATTTCTTTTACTTAGTAAGGTCGGATAGAGAAGTCGAGTGTTCATGTGTATTTACCCTGTGGGAGGGTTTAGGACTATACTTGGGTCGTAAATTTTTTGGTACTGCTCCAATCTCCTTATATTTGCAAATTGTTAGACAACGTTAAGACGATCAATAAAATGATAAGGTGTTTCGGAATGATACATATTGGCTAGTATTTTTCGGGGAAGTGCTGGCAGGGATCGTGAGTTAGATGGATAACGGAATTGTTTATATGAAGTTGGCAGCTTGAGAATTCAGCTATTAAATACCCAGCCAAATTTAAAAGTACCTAAATTGATCATAACGTTGGGTTATCTAAAAGAGTCTTCATCTTATTATATTTATACAAAATGAGAAAGTGAATGAAACATTATTTTATTAGCACTAGATTAAGTTGCGTATCCTGGTGTATGTGTTAGTATTTAAAAATATTTCATTTCGTCGCTCTGGTCATACAAAGCACGGGGTTGAGTTCCGCCACTCAACACGCAATATCTTCAAATCGACGAAAACCGGAGTATGGATTGTCTTGACATTTATACCTTCTGTCTACCCTGCTGCGCGAGATTAGACTTTGACTATATTTTCTTTATAACTATATTTCTTTTATAACTATATTTACCCAATTATCAAAATCGGTATAGTTTCTTATAAAACTTTTAAATTACACTAATATTGTAGTACAAGGTGAAATTAAAAACTCAATTGAACGAAACGCCGCCTGAATATGAATTACTTGCATTTTAATTATTCCGTCTCTAGAGGATGTTGCAAAAAGATGTCAAAGTTAAGGTCGCATAGTGACTTTATGTGAATATAAATATTAAGCGCTTGCTATGTTCCGTTTTGCACTGAGGTAATATCGAACATACCCGTGTGGACGAAGGTGGTGTATCGATGTTATATAAAATAAAACATTTTTTATTTTAAGTTAAGTTTATTTTCATTGAAAAGAAAGTAGAGTACAGTTTATTTTTGGTTATAAATTATTTTGTTATAAATCATTATAGTTATTTCCTCGATATTCAAGCGTTTTATTTTATTTTCCGAAAAGCAACATTTTGGTAGCAGCTTCTCGCTGTAGTCAGAGACAACCTAGTGTCAAGACACTCCATTGAAAACTACGTTGCGTGTTAAGTGGTCAACTCAACAACATAACATTTAAATAATATCATTGCCCCGAATGCGAATCGAACCTGTGACCAATCGCGCTTACAGACAGGCTCGTCTCACTGCTCCACTCGCAGTATAATGATAAATTTGAAATAATTAAAAATTTACTCTCATATCACTAAACTATTCTATAATCTAAGTAAATTTAATTTTAAACTCAACAAAATACAAAAATACGCAATAGTATAAGACAACGAAAAAACTCATATATAAACCATTAAACCAACAATAATTAAAAATATATATGGTTCAAATAATTATACCAAATACTATTATAGTAAAACTGGATTGAGGCCGGTCGTACCGCAGTGGAACAGCGACATCAAACGCGATCGGTTGTGGGTTCGATCCTCACTTGTCGGGAATGATTATATTTAAATTATTTTTACGCTCACATCTCTATGGTAACATAAAGTGCGTCAATTGAGTTCCACCACTCAACACGCTCGCATCTCGAATTCGGTGGAAAGTGAGGTACGGAGTGTCTTGACACTACGTACTTTCCGTCTACAGTGGTAACGTGGTAATTAACAGCACATCCTAAATCCTAAAGCCGTTATCAAATATTGTGGCGGCACACATTTTCCTAATCCCATCTTAGCTAGCTTTATCGCAACTTACTTATCACGGTGTTAACAGCGATAAGTTCTTAAAGTCTTAGTAATTTTTAAAAAGCAAATGTACCTAAAAAAAATTGTACGCAATTAGATTCGAACCCGTGCTTTTTGGAAATTGCCCGGTCTGACCGCTAATCTATACGTTCTTCATTCGGCGTCGAAATTCCTATACGTTTTGTTATAACTTATTTATGTTGTTAAAGTCTTTAAGTTTTTATAATCTTTGTAGTAAACTTTACAGAATTATTTCATTATGTGAAGAAGTTATGTGACGTTAAGCTTTGGCGTTGTATATGCAAGTGGTTTTGGGTTCGATTCCCACTCGGGGGAATGGCCTTAGAATGGAATGTACATGCTTAATTATGCACTATATAGAATTATACAAGTATTAAAATACGTCTACTTATATAAAATGTATCCAAAGGCTTTATTGCTTCTAGTAATCTCTTGCAGACAACTTTTGGTGCCAAAAGAACTAATTATAATAAGAAAAGTAAACTTAATAATATAATAAAATGGGAATTTTGTTTTGTTTTCAACAAAATAACAGTTTCACGCTTTATCCCGCATAGCAAGGTAGACAGAAAGTGTCTCCGTCGACTGCTATCCGCCCGAAATCGAGATATTGAGTGTTAAGTGGCGAACTCAACTTGCGTTTACAGTGAAACGGTGTTCAACTGCGTATTTTAATTATTTTTATTTTGCGCTGTGGTTTTACAACACGTAGCGTTGAGTTCCGCCATTAATCACGTAATGTCTGAAATTAATTATTAATAGTAATAATTAAGCAAATTAGTATTATAACTTACTAAATAAAACATAAAATGAACTTTACATCAGGTACATTCCACCTATAATACATTATAGGTCATTAACCTTTGCATTTACGTGTTAATTTTGTCACTTGTAATATTGCAACACTTACTTTACATATAATGCCTAAGTAGAGCATATGTACATACATAAGTACATATAAAATGTTTATATTAATAGGTAAAATCTTAGTATTCCTCCCTGTATAAGATCATGGATACAGAGTCCTGTGACTACGGACTACTGTAAAGTGTTTGAAACTTCAGGTTTTCCAAAAATGTATTTTTGAATACCAAAATATACACGATTAATCCGTTTTTTTCATCATTTAAAATGTGTAAAAATGCCGTAAATCAAAGGTCTTATTATGGATGCAGAGAAGTTTAAGATTAAGTATAGTTTAGAAATATAAGAGAATTGCCTGAAACTATTATTTTAATAATACATTAGGAATACATAATATGATCTTTGGTTTTAACGATTTTTACACATTTTAAATGAAATTGTTTGAAATGTCGTAAATGACATAATATATGTTAACGGGAGTACTGTCTACCTGTGACCAAAGACTACTGTAAAGTGTTCATAACGTTGGATTTTCAAAAATTACTTTCAAATACCAAAATATTCGCGATTAAGCCGATTAAAATAGTTTCATTTACACTTATTATATATTATAGGTGCATATTTTGTCACATTTAATCACGTCGGACGCAGAGTGATAAATAATTATTCCCAAAAAAGAGATTCGAACCAATACCAATTATTTAATTAAGCATACGCTAAGCGTTGTTGTCAAAGAGAACCTAGTATGTAGACATTATTCTCCACTTAATATTTACTTAATCACCATAACATGAACCGTTCAGGGCGCAACGGGTCAGCGCCTAACTGCAAACGCGATCCGTTATGGATTCGATTACCATTCCGGGCAATAATTATATTGAAATTATTTTAATTTGCTCACTCTGGAAAGACAAAGCGCCGCGTTGAGTTTCGCCACTCCACAAGCAATGTCTTGAATTTAACAGAAAGCGAAATGCGGAGTGTCTTAACACTAGGTACTTCCGGTTTACCCTGTTATGTCGGATAAAAGCGTAAAGCTAATTGTTACTATTAATATGCATGGTACTAATTTTAGTATATATTACACTATAGGAATTTGAAAAGGAAGACGGTGCAACAAAAAACCAGTGTTGACATTGCAAAGATCGTTATTTTTTATAGTTTTCATAATTACATGTTGCGCGATAATTATTTATAATTATTTCGTAAATTAGTTTTACATTTGTGTCTGTCACGTTGTTAAAAATTCTTTACAATATTGTATTTGTGGTTTAAATATATATATATATATATATATATATATATATATATATATATATATATATATATATATATATATATATATTATTTATGTATTTATTAATGTATGTGCAATACACAGTAAATGTCATTGTAAAAAGAAATTTATATAATTCTAATAGAAAGTCAACACTTGTAACGATCTCAACCTAGCTAAAGGAAATTATAATTTCAAAATGAAAAAAAAACGTAATTCATAAAATATCATGACACACTCATGATATCATGATACCAAAAATATAAAATTGTTTATAAAAGACGTATACTTTTTTCATGGAGCGGGATTCGAACTCTCTCTTTTGGAAACCGTCTAAGCTCTCTAACTGCTATGCCATGTGTTCCATCCAGCTGCACCGAAATTCTTATGTGTTTGTTACAACTTATATTTATTTTTAGCATCTCTGTAGAGAGGTTTTCCAAAATTTTTGCTACAAAATTGTACAACCTAAAAGAACGTTTAGTTTTACATTTTTATTTTTAAATATTAAAGAAATCTCTTAAATTACGCATTTCATATGAGTCTTTACTGATGTTTCCACCATCACATGTCACTATGTTCCTATAAAACACCGAAATGGGGAGAATGGTTAAAAAGGCTGGTTAGTGTGATTATTAGCCAGATGCCAGTACTTTAATTACTTCTACAATCACTCTAGAAGTTAGATTTCTAAGTATATGATCGAATTCTGAGGCACAACCAAATTGGTAGCACTCTCACTCCAGAAATCTCTACAATGACCACATCTTTTTTTTTTAGCTTCACGCTTTTATCCCGCATAGTAGGGTAGTCAGAAAGTACCTAGTGTCAAGACACTCCGTACTTCGCTTTCCACCGAATTCGAGACATAGCGTGTTGAGTGGTGGAACTCAACGCCGCAGTTTGTCTTTTTTTACCAGAACGAGGAAGTGAAAATAATTTAATTATTATCACTCCCCCAAGTGGGGATCGAACCCACAACCGATCGCGTCTACAGTCAGACGCTGTCACTCTGCGCTACAACCGGCCTCATGACCACATCTTGATCTACGAAATACACCATCAAAAGTCTTAATTTATACTTCATTTACTCAAAGCGTATTGATTTAAAGATGTATATATCAAACATATATAAGTCCAGCAAGTTATCTGACATCGTCCATATTACAATTTCAGAATAAGTAGGCCGACGTAATCAGTCTTGAGGCTTGAGTCGAAGCGGTGTTGATCGTAACCCTTTGGTAAATATTAAAATCGTATAAGGTAGATATATAACAAAGTTACAAGTTGGACTTTATAATTATATAGGCGTTTTGCTCTAACATTCGGTGTTATGCAAGGATCCGATAACTGCCCCATATTATACCCAGTTTAACACCCATGGAAAGTATTAATAATAGCTTAAACAATTGCCTATCTATCTATTTGTTAATCAGATTTTTTTATTGTAGCTTCACACTACAATACGGTCCTGTACGTATTAAAACTACATTATTTCCGCCTGAAATCAAAATATTGCGTGCTGAGGGCTTACCAGAGATGAATATATATATATATATATATATATATATATATATATATATATATATATATATATATATATATATATATATATATATATATATATACATATACATATACATATACATACATATATATTTGCTATGCACAAAACAGGCAACGCGATCTAATATTATAATTTCTAAAGGAAGTCAAACAATTAAACAACATAGTTAGTTCATTAGCTACTGCTATCACGGCCTTAGTATATAAATAATTGCACATGGCCGATCGTTTATCTCTTACAAATATTTAAGATTAACCGATATCTTTTACAAACACTTTACAGAGGATTCAAGGGTACCGGATAATTAGATTTTTTAGTTCCCTTTACGCATTACAAGTAATCACTTTGTAGTGAAGTAGAAGTTGAATTATTGTTCTATATTTTAAACATATTAGATTTTATTTATATTATTAATCGGATTAATCGCGTATTTTTAGGTATTTTGAATAATGTTTATAAAAACAATGGGAAGTGTATTTTTTTGGTACTAAGGACTATTTTTTAAATGAAACTATTTTAAACGGATTAATCGCGTATATTTTGGTATTCGAAAATAAAGCACATCCACATTTGAATATCAAAATATATGAGTATCAATATCCGGTTAAAATAGTTTTATTTAAAATTCGGAAAAGCTGCTAAAACTAAAGATCTTATTACGCATAGGATACTTATTATAAAATAAAATTTAAAAAAATAGTGAATGTTTTAATATGGATCAAGAAGTAATTGTCGAACGTGGTAAACGCGTTGTGGTAGGAATATATCAAAAATATTAATTAAGTTAAAAGGCATATATATACATATATATATATATATATATATATATATATATATATATATATATATATATATATATATATATATCGACTAACTGTCCCTCTGACTAGACGCTATGAGAAATTTGCTTTAAAAAACTCAATGAAATTATGTCAGTCTACCTGTGACTAGGGCCTACTGTAAAGTGTTCGAAACGTCAGGTGTCCCAAAATTTATTTTCGAATACCAAAATATACGTTTAAAGTAGTTTCATTTATAAACTATGATTTGTCTATATTGAAAACTAAACTTTTAGCTTCTAGTAAATAGGTATTTCCTAGCAATTTTGTCGAATAAAGTGCTTTGAAATGATGTAACTTTCTTACGTATGAATTGAACACAGATAGACAGAAAAAAAGTTAAAACAAAAATATTTTTTTACGTTTTATTGCATTGATCTATGCCGCCAATAATAATTATACTCATATATAAAGCGTTATATATATATATAGATATAGTTAGTTGCATTTTTCATAATAGTTTGATAAGAATATGATTGTTAGTGAACTTATAGGTTTTATTTCAATTGTTTTAAGTCTTTCTTTTATATTAATATAAATTAATATTATATAAATAATTAGATATCTTCAAAACTATATATTTTTGAAATACACTAAAACGTACACTTTTCTACGTATTTTATATGAAAGAGGTTTGAAAAAGTTGTTACATTTTATCTATACAAATAAATAAAATTGGAGTGTCTGTTTGTAATATGAAAATAGCCCATAAGCATCCCGGGATGTTAAACTTTACGCGGGCGAAGTCACAGGCGCAGCTAGTGTACCATAACCCTCTATAATGTATATAATTTTTTTCGTATTATTATTATTTTTAGCTTGATGCTTTTGTCCCGCCCATCCGTCGCTCTCCACCGAATTCCAGACTTTGCGTGTTGAGTAGTGAAACTTAACGCCGCACTATGTCTTATCAGAGCGAGGAAGTGAAAATAATTTCGGTAAAATATAATCAATCCCCCGAGTGGAGATCAAACCCACAACCCATCGCGTCTACAGTTAGACGCTGTCCACTGCGCCACGACTGGCTTCAGGTATAATGTATATGTTTACAAAAATATTAAATTTTAATCAATTTTAGATGTATGGTCGCTATCAACGCGACCTAAGCGAAGCGGCCAGAGAGGAAGCAAGGAGGCTTAGAAGGTTGCGCAAGCGCCGCCGGAAAGATGACAAGCTCCGACAAAAGGAGTTGGAGTCGACGGGAAAGCACCGACCTCGAGGGAAGTTCTTTAAAGTATTGGGTAAGAATTCTATAAGTAATTGAAAAAAGACAAAAAAAATAAGTTTTAATTTCAATCTCTACTTAAAAGTAGATAATTCATTATCCTTGTCGTATTTAGAAGAGCAAGAGGTATTTTTTAGCTTCACGCTTTTATCCGGCAAGTGGTGGAACTCAACGCCGCTCTTTGTCTTGACCAGAGCGGAGTAGTGAAAATAATTTAAATGTAATTACTTCTCCGAGTGGGGATCGAACCCACAACGGATCGCGTTTACAGTTAGACGCTGTTACACTGCGCCGCGACCAGAAGAGGTTTTTTAACGAAAATATTGAATATATATCAGTTCCGGATACATGTGCAAATGTTTAAATCAATCCGAAGGTTTATTTAGTTTTGCTTCCTTTAAGATAGGTGAAGAGGCCATCGTGATGCCATGTAAACGCGATAGGTTGTGGGTTCGATTTCCACTGGGGAATGATTATATTTAAAATTTATTCTTCTTTTTTTGCTTAGTCTGGCCCTATTCAACAAGACGCGTTTTATATATTTGTATATTTCGATTTTGGACTAAGACCAGTCTTTTATGTCTTGACATGATGTTGCCTCTGACTTCTACTACTACAGGATGTGTGAAAAGCGTGAAGCTAAAAAAAACACACGATTAATAAAAGTAAAACCTATATAAAGAAAACATAATCTTCATATATGTAAAAACATATATGAAGATGAATTAGAACCCATATCAAAGGCATTGATAACAAAATAAAAGTAGATATACTCCGTTGTTAATGAAACTTATAAGTGCCATGTTAGGTTCTGTCATCCGATACAACGTCTTTATAACGGGAGGAAATTAAGACTATTTTTTTCTAAAACAAAAAAAAAAGATTTAACCATTTGGTTGCGAGTTCGATGCGTACTCGAGGGAATGTTTATAATTAAAAACATTTACGTTTGTTACATTCTTGTAAGACAAAGCGCGACAATGAATTCCGCAACTTAAAACAGAATATCTCGCGTGAGGCATCGAAGCGATTTTTTCATATCTCTCTTATCTCTCTTAAGACTGTCTTAACAGGAGTTTTCACCAAGTAAGTGTTGAGACTAAAAGTAGACCGTTTATCTAATAGAAGGTTAAAACAAAAAAAAGTGATTATTATAGATTCCGATTCTAAACTAAAAAAAACTATGTTTTTGAGATAAGAGAATTTTGGTGTTAATATACTGTTATGTTCTAGTAAATGATCAATGATATGAAGTGTGTTAGGTTACATATGGAGGCACACGTTCGCGAGGCTCGGTGAGGACTGGATCTTCCTGGCGCTGCTCGGCATCATCATGGCGATACTCAACTTCGCCATGGACAAGGGCATCGCTGTTTGTAATAATGGTGAGAAATTTAATTTCGAGAATTTTAGGAATTTTATATTTAACAACTATTTGGTCAGGTAGAGAGAGGTCCTCGGGTATTGGAGCATTAATGTATTTTTAAAGAAGGCCTTTGAGTCGTAAGTCCTAGCCGCTGTTCGGATTTCCTGTTGTCAGATCCGCTAGAGAAATTTAAAATTTATTAAATAATATATTATTTAAAAAAAGTATATATATTCTAATAATGTATGTTAAATAGTGTGAGGAAATAAATGCAGTTGATACACGTTAATTATTGTCGTGAACTCATTGTAAATCTATATTGAGAAAGGGCAATTGTGGAGTCGTCCGCCACCTCTGTAGGAGTACTGACAATACTGACACTTGTGTTGATTGACGATCCGAAGGGGCTTGTTACCTTCTTCTGTTTCTATCTTTATTTATAGTTGCTAGTTGCCTCTTTGTTTTGCCGTTGGTAGTAAATTTCTTAAATGAAATAATTTTAAAAAGAAGAAAAATACCGTAGTGAAAAAATGTATACATGTAAAAAAATTACAAAAATTACGCTTAAAATATTTAATCTATTCTGTTTTCCATTGTATGCCATCTTGGGATGAATCGTGAAAGTAAGTTAATAGTTAAATTATAATTTATAAAAATAATGATAAGTGAGTGAGAACGAAACCAGAGTGAAAATAGGTGTGGGAGGACTGAAAGGGCGCGGGTTCACATTTTTGGCTAAAATTTCATATATATATTATTATTTCATATAAAATAAATACTTCCTTAACAAGCTTTTTATACGATGTTTTTTTATGATTTATTAAAAAAAAAACATTTTTGCTAAAATGTTTTCTAATTCTAAGTTTGGAATAACACTTTGCAAAATAATAAAAGATTTAGTAAAGATTGTTTGTCAATTATTATAATTCTATTATGTTCTTATTTATTTCATATGTTTTGCTTTAGTTCTAATTTTGCTTATAAAACATTTATATAAGTAAATGAGTTTCACTTCAACGTGGTTACTTATATGGAAAGTCTTATGGAATACACTTCCAAGGGAAATACGTCAGTCCAACTCCGTTTCTATCTTTAAACGTGTAAAAACTCACTTTCCTTATAAAATTCTCATTTATGTAAGTTTATTACATTGTTATATATTTTGTTATACAAATATGTACGTAATATATATGTGCTTTGTATGTATGTTTATTACTTTATATTAACGTAGATATAAAATTTTGTATGCCAGCCTATGTAAATCTGCCCTTATTTCTCTAACACTGTATGGGTTGCCTGGAGAGATCACCTTCTATGATAAGGTCGCCTTTACACCATATTTTGTGCTCTGTCTCTTCTCTCTTCTGTTTTCTTCTTTTTTGAGTTTTACTTATATTAAAGTTTTTAATATATAAGCATATAATTATGACATGTTATATCTACTATAACTGCATTATTGAGAAAATTATCGCTTTTATTTACGTCCCTATTACAGACATCGTTCCAAAAAGTAATTTAATTCACATTTTATAGAACAAACAATCAATCTAATGGAGAAAAAATGTACTATACAATCGTATAAATACTAAGGAAATCATATTAGAAGTATTAATATCATATTTTGCTATTTTTAAAGTGTTATTCCACATTTAGAATTAAAAAATATTTTTAAAATACGCATAAGAATTTAAAACTCAGCGGGATGCGAACCCTTGCGTCTTGGAAGCCGTCCAAGCGCTCTGACCGCGAAGCCATGCGTTCTATTACCAGCTGCGTCGATATTCTTATAAGTTTTGTTACAACTTATTTATGTTGTTAGCAATTTTTGTAATGTTTTATTAATTTCATATTAAGATCTTTGATTTTAGTTTACTGTGACGACGGAGTACTGTTAAATGTTCGAAATGTCGGGTGTTCAAAAATATATTTTCGAATACCAAAATATACGTGATCCGTTTGATATAGTTTAATGTAAAATATGAATTTCAGCTCGCATGTGGATGTACAAGGACCTGGCGACGTCTACATTCAGTCAGTATGTGGCGTGGGTGTCGTTACCCGTCTGCCTCATTCTGTTTGCCGCTGGTTTTGTTCACATAGTAGCCGCGCAGAGTATCGGTAAGTATTAGAAAAAAATGATGCCTTCGTGGTACAATGGTGCAGCTTCTGATTGTAAACATCATTGGTTGTGGGTTCGATCTCTATCGATAGAATAATTATATTTAAATTATTTTCATTTCTCCGTACCTTGTTAAAAACAAAGCGGTGCATTGAGTTCCGCCACTCAACACACAATGTTAAGATAGAAAGGCGGATTATTTACACAATAATTTCTCTCTGAATACCTTGCTATGCGAGGAAAAAGCGTGATGTTAACAAATAATAATATAAGTAATTCTAAATTATACATTTAAAGATCTATTAAGTTTTCGTTAGTTCTAAGCAAAATTGATTTTCACGCCAGTAAGTAACGCGGGTAGTTTGTTATGGGACTCGATTATTAAATGTATGGAAACGATTTATACACTATATAAAAATAAACAATGATCCTATGTTACTCTTACAGTTTTAATAAATAAACTACAGCCTAATTATTCCAATTATTCTAAAGATTATACCAAAATGTATTTTTTATTTAGCTTCACGCTTTCATTCCGCATAACAGGGTAGACAGAAAGTACCTAGTGTCAAGACACTCCGTACTTCGCTTTCCACCGAATTCGAGACATTACGTGTTGAGTGGTGGAGCTCAACGCCGCACATTGTCTTACCAGAGCGAGAAAGTGAAAATATGTAATTTAAATTTATTTATATAAATAAAAAAAAAAACATTTATTTTCTAGGCTCCGGTATACCAGAAATGAAGACAATTTTACGTGGTGTACATTTAAAAGAATATCTGACATTCAGAGCGATGATATCCAAGGTTATAGGTCTCACAGCTACTTTGGGGTCTGGACTGCCCTTGGGCAAAGAGGTAATACTTTATATCTCGTGTATCAGGGTTGTCAGACTTAAAATTAAGACATTGCGTGTAGAATGGCGAACATTGTCTTACCAGAGCGGACAAATGAAAATAAGTTTGAAATTTATACTTAAAAGTTCTTTGTATAAGAAAGATGATGCTTTCTCCTGAATAACAGGGTAGGCAGACAGATGTTAGTGCTATACATACACGCACACGCGCACGCGTACGCTCACTCACACACACACACACACACACACACACACACACACACACACACACACACACACATAAACACACGCGCGCACATATATATGAAAAATTATTACATGAAAAATCGTTATATAAACTTTTTAGCAGATTTCGAACTCTTATTTCCTATAACTGTTCTTTTTAAAAATCTCTACATATTATAATTCCAGGGCCCGTCAGTCCACATAGCCTCAATGGTAGCATCTTTACTATCAAAGTTAGTGACGACATTCCAAGGCATATACAGTAATGAATCCCGCACCACCGAGATGTTGGCCGCGGCGTGCGCGGTCGGAGTGGCCTCGTGTTTCGCTGCGCCGGTGGGTGGTGAGTTCATTTTACGTTGCTTCCTTTATCTCGCATCACATAATTTATAATATATTATGAATGATGATTATGATTTTTTAAATTCCCAATATTCATTACAATTTTTTAATTTTTTCGTTACAAGTGTGGACTTAATTGGTTTATGTACCGCGATTGGGATCGAACTCACAACCGATCGCGTTAACAGTCAGGCGCTGTACCACTGCGCCTCGACTGGCCTAAATAAGCTTTTTCCTATATGCTTTTATTAGCTTCAAATTAATAATACCAACATAAAATTAAAACTAGCCTCAATAAAGTCCAGTGCATACTAAACGCTCATAGCCACATCCGGACTTGACTGGAATCAGTTAAAATTATACATGTTCATTAATAATTTTCATTGTTAGTTATTTATGTTTATATACAGACACACATTAATAGCTCAATTGGTATATATTGGCATATTTGACATTGTGTTTTTAATATTGCAATTTTATAGATAATATGCGTATAAAATAAAATTGTACTTACCAGAATTTGAACCCGCACCCATTCTTCAAGTATTCTATAATATATATATATATATATATATATATATGTATATATATATACAAATATATATATATATATATATATATATATATATATATATATAAATATATATATATATATATATATATATAAATATATATATATATATATATATATATATATATATATATATATTTGTATATATATACATATACAATTTGAACGGGACAGAATTCGAACCCACCTCTTATGAACAGTCTAACCGCTCTAGATAATTAAGCTTTACGATCTTAATCCACCTGCGTTCACATTCTTATTGGTTCGTTTGTTACTATTAATTAATTATTATCCTGCATAACGGGGTATTCAGAAGTAATCAAGTAGTGTCAAGACACCCCATTAACTGCTTTATATATATATATATATATATATATATATATATATATATGTATATATATATATATATATCTTTAGTTCTAAGTAGCTGATTATAAATTTATATAAATTAAAAATAAAGTATATTTAAAATAAATAATAATAAGGGAAAAACCCAGTCTGTGGTGTATTAAATTTTTTATTAAAAATTTATTAAAAAAACTCCTTTTCACATAAAACCATGACTTTCAAATGTTAAGTGGCGAACCTCAACACCGTGCTTTGTCTTACCAGAACGGAAAAATGATTAATTTTCCTAATAATCATTCCCCCAAGTGGGAATCGAACACATAACTAATCGCGCATACACTCAGACTGTACCACTGTCACAATGGCTATCGACGTTAGTATTTCTATAGGGAGATTTTGTATAGATTTCTAACAGGCGTGGATTTCAATTCTGCTACGTTCACATTATCACGTTAGTTAAATATTTTTTAGCTTCACGCTTTTTATCCCGTATAGCAGGGTAGACAGAAAGCACCTAGTATCAAGACACTCCGTACTTCGCTTTCCACCGAATTCGAGAAATTGCGTGTTGAGTGGTGGAACTCGACGTCGCACTTTGCCTTACCAGAGCGAGGGAGTGAAAATAATTTAAATATAATTACTCCTCCGAGTGTTAATCGAACCCACAACCGATTGCGTTTACAGTCAGACGCTGTCCCACTGCGCTACGACCAGCCTCTTGATTTGAATATAAAAGGCAATAACCTTACAATGATCAAAGAGGATATTTTTATCAAAATCCGCTCTTAGTTTGATATTTAAAGGAATGATAATTCTGAGTTTTAACATTTTTAATATTTTCATATTTTACTATGTTCTGTCAGCCAAACTATTAACGTTGGCTGATAGAACCATGATAGTACGAGTATATTGACGATTGTACGTTTAATTGTAAATTAAAGTGAAATTAAAAAAAAACATACAATTTCCAGGTGTGCTGTTCTCTATAGAAGTAACTACAACGTATTTCGCTGTAAGGAACTACTGGAGGGGATTCTTCGCGGCTTGCTGCAGTGCCATTGTGAGTGTTTTTATATATTATATTATTTAGTTCTTGCAGTTTCAAGATTTTTCTTGCATACCTAGAAAATCACAATCACTAGATCCAACCCTCAAAGTATTCTGCTCTCCGTTTTTCGTCTGAACTCGACTGTATTTAGTAGAACTGAACGGTAACTTAACCCTTTGATTTAGTAGACCGGAGAAATGTAAATCATTTATTATTATCATTGCTTTGAGCGAGAATCGAACTCACTGTCATCGCGTTTCCAGACAGACAGGTTTCAAATTAAAGTACATTTTTGCGGCCATGCTTACGCAGTGAGACAATGTCTAACTGTTAATGGGATTGTTTGTGGGTACAAATCCCATTCGGGGGAATGGTTATAGCTAACATTTATTTTTATTTCTCTCTAATTTATCTTTCTGGTAAGACGAAGGGCGGTTTTGATTTCGCCACTCAACACGCAATGTCTCTATTTTGGGCAGGAAGCGGTCATCCATCGACCGCGTTTCTGACCGTGTTCTGTGCATAAAGTGGAAAACTGCATTTCTAATGAATGGCTATACATGTATTATATAAATTGTAAACCGCTGCCAGATGTTCCGCCTGCTGTCGGTGTGGTCGGGGGCGCTGCCCACCGTGAAACCCCTGTTCCCGACTAATCTACCACAAGACTTCCCATTCGACCCGCAGGAATTCGCTGTTTTCGTTTTACTTGGGTATGAATCTATTCAATATTATATAAAAGTGGTATATATATACTTATTTTTATAGCTTTTCGCATTTTTTACACATTCTAATTGAAACTTTATGAAATAGATTAATCGCGTATATTTTGTTATTTTGGTCAACACCTCTCAATGTCTCACCGTAGACTACTGTAAAGTGTTCGAAACGGCGGATATCCAAATATGTGTTTACGAATACCAAGATATACGCGATTAATCCGTTTATTATAGTTTAATTTAAAATAATGAAGTTTAATTTAAAATGAACATGAAATTTTAAATATTTCTTCCTCGAATTATTTTCATAAGAAGAAGTATAAATTCTCCGCTTCACGTATTAATGTAATCTTGTTTATTTTTTTTCTTTAACAGTATCGTATGCGGGCTAATGGCTGCGTTTTGGGTGTTCCTGCATAGACAATATGTTCTATTTATGAGAAACACAAAAGTTCTAAGCAGTTTCCTGCAAAAGAAGTGAGTTAATTCTACAATTGTATATTGACACTTAGTCCTCCATTACTTAATTTATTTATAAACACCATGTATATATTTCGTAGCGTTAACGTTATCCCCTTACCTCGAATAGAGGCAGTCGTGAATATTTATATTATATATTATTATTTATATAATATGTTTCTAAGATAAAGGCGTGGCGTTAAGTTTCGCCACTCAACACGCAATACCTCGAATTCGACGGAAAGCGGAGTACGGAGTGTCTTGACACTGGGTACTTCCTGTCTACTCTAGTGTGTAAGATAATAGCTTAAAGCTAAAAAAAATCTACTATTTGGCCCAGTTCTTTTAAATAATACATTATATTTAAATTGCAGTCGCTTTATCTATCCTGGATTCATGACACTGGCAGTCATGTCGATCTTGTTTCCTCCTGGCATAGGGAAATATATGGCAGCGGACCTCGGAAACCAAGAACAGGTAATATGGCTTTCATATATTTATTTTTGTACTTTAATTATTGCAAAATAGATTAGTTAAACGCAATTAGGTTATCTTTTTAAAATTCATATAAATCTTAATATATTGTTATATTTTTAGCTTCACGCTTTTATCCCGCACAGCAGGATCACCTAGTGTCAAGTCACTCCGTACTTCGCTTTCCACCGAATTCGAAACATAGTGTGTCGAGTGGTGGAACTCGACGCCAATTAATATATTTCAAGGTAGTAAACAACCACCAGACTCGCAATGTCTCGAAACTGGGCAGAGCGCAAACAGTGAACGTAGTGTCTTGACACTAGGCTGGGACTATTCTGTTATGCGGGACAAAGCGTGAAGCTATAAAATAATATCAATATGTGAAATTTTATACTAATCATTGCATTTTAAATGTCCCTTTAAAAAAATGCGGAGTGATGTAAAAGAGTGTAGTGTGAAAATCGCCACAGCTAAAGTTTATGGAGAGAAAATGTCCAAAAAGCTAATATTTTGTATTACAATGCATTAGAAATATATTAAATCGATAAAATAAATAATTTACTATATAATATACATTTCTGTATACGCTATATTATTACAATTATATGACCTAAAAGAATATTATTTTGTGTTCTTTATCAATAAGTTTGAAGACATTTTTTAAAAAAACTAAAATTTTGTGTATATTTTTTACCATCTAAATCGAATCCCCTATCTGCAGGTGCTGTCGCTATTCGCCAACTTCACGTGGTCGGACTCGTTGACCGCTGAGCAGGCGGCCGTCGTCGCACACTGGCAGACACCGGAAGTGGATCATTTTGGATGCCTTATTATATATTTTTGGTCTATTGTAAGTATATTTTTCGGTTCTAAGACTTTCTCTAGCTGTCAGTTCTAGTGTCAATTCGTGTCGAAATCAGAACAGTGAAAAAAGCAATGTAAAAAACAATATTATTTCAGCGAGCGGGAATCGAATCGACTACTAACCACGTTTATATTTTATTCTTATTAGTATATATGGAAGTCGATATTCAGTTCATTATGACGCAATGACGCAGTGTCTTATTATAACGACGGTAATTATGGGTTCAAACCAACTCGGGGAAAATTAAGTGTTTGACGCTCATCTCCTAATGATACACTAATTAATATATTTTTAATCAATAAAATAATTTAATGACATAATTATTAATGGTATAGTCAGTAAGCTATAAATAGGAAAACAGACAAAATAAAAATAACCAAAAATTCTTCGAATATCTTCCGACGTTAGCGTCTAAGATATTCGAAGAATTCATATTAATAATTATGTAATAGCTAATTTATTATGTATAATATGACAAAATTTTACCGACGAGGATGGGATTCGAACCCACGCGTGCAGAGCACATTGGATTAGCAGTCCAACGCCTTAACCACTCGGCCACCTCGTCACGTACTTGAATGACTAATATTTCAATATTAATACAATTATTGAATTATATGTTAACTTTTACTGTTACTGCGTTTCCTATAATATTTGTTTCTTTTGTCTGTCTTTTTTGAGTTATGATTGGTTATGAATTTTCGGCGTTAAGTTCCGTCACTTAATAGAACATGAGTGACGATGTACAAAAAGATGGTTACGTGTATGCGTGTAACTAAAATTTAGATTTTTTGTAATACTATATTTTTTTACATTTGAAATCTTCGTGACTTTAATGAGATGGAAAAAAAACCACTTCAGGCCCGCATAGCAGGGTCGTCTGAGACAACCTAGTGTCAAGACACTCTGTTGATTGCTTTGTAACCAAAATCTAGACATTGCATGTTGTGTGGCGAACCCAATGCCGCGTTTTGTCTCACAAGAACAGAGAAATGAAAATAAATTTTAAATACAATCATTACCCCGGGGATCCCCCAAACCTACACTTGCGTCACAAGCCCCAGCCACTGCTCCGAGCGCCTCTCCCTATTCAAAATTCGAGGTAGGGGACGAGCTTCGACAGGTGAAGGGTGCCCTTCATCAGAACAAGCTGCCAGTTCCCCGCCAGCGTTGTATGAAGACCAACAAGCCACCCACAGTGGAGAGACAGCCAGCACTTCTACCGTTTGTGAAAGGAGTTACAGACAGGATTGGCAACATCTTAAGAAGAGCTTCTATTAAAACCATATTCAAGCCTAATAAAAAAGTGAGCCAATGCTTGAGACCCGTGAAATGTAATATTCCTTTGCAGTGTGCAGGTGTGTACAAACTAGACTGTGACTGTGGCTTGTCATACATTGGCCAAACAAAGAGGAGCATCGGGGTTAGGGTGAAAGAACACATATCCGATGTCAAGAATGGGCGTGTATTGCAGTCAGCTGTGTGTGTGTGTGTGAACATACAATGAATAAGTCCAACCACTACATCAGGTTTGATAAGCCACATATTCTCGCTAGGGAAAGTAGATATGTTCCTAGAATGATCCGCGAGGCTATTGAAATTCAAAAACATCCAAATTTCAATAGAGAAGATGGTTGGAAACTATCTACCACCTGGGACCCACTTATTAAAAATTTAAAGTCCCAAATCCACCACACCAGAGACAAAGATACAGTGAGCTCATTCTGCAAGAATCCAGGGCAGTACGCGAGGCAATTGAGAAATCGATGGCAGTAGTTTGATATAATTAATTTTTTGTATCAACTGATAGACGAATGCCACCTCAGTCTACCTGTGACCACGGACTACTGTAAAGTGTTCGAAACGTCAGGTGTCCAAAAATGTATTTTCGATTACCAAAATATACGCGATTAATCCGGTTAAATAGTTTCATTTAAAATGTATAAAAATCGCGAAAATCAAAGATCTTATTATATATATATATATATATATATATATATATATATATATATATATATATATATATATATATATATATATATATATATATGTTCGAAACGTCAGGTGTCCAAAAATGTATTTTCGATTACCAAAATATACGCGATTAATCCGGTTAAATAGTTTCATTTAAAATGTATAAAAATCGCGAAAATCAAAGATCTTATTATATATATATATATATATATATATATATATATATATATATATATATATATATATATATATATATATATATATATAATTAAACAAACTAACATACTTGACAATTTTTCTATATATATGTTTAAAAACAATGTTTGCTCAATTGTTACGAGTGTCATATTATTATTCACGGTATATTATGATAAGAATTGATGTTTACTTTTTATTGCCTGTCACATAGCTAATTGTATTTAAAATTGTCTGTGGAACATTAAAGTGCTACGGTTGCACGCGTAAACGACAATTAGTGTTATCTGACATTAAATATGTATATAGTAAGTATTAGAATAGATTTAACGTACTTATACAGAGGACAAATGAAATACGAATGTATATTTGTATTGTTATATCATTTTATTATATCATTTCATCAGTTATATCATATTTATTATTTTTAAAGTGTTATTCCACACTTAGGATTAGAAAACATTTTAGAAAAAACGTATAAAAATTTGAACGCAGCGGGATTCGAACCCGCGCCTTGGACGGTATCCAAGAGGCGCGGGTTCGAATCCCGCTGCCTTCAAATTTTTATACGTTTTTTCTAAAACAGTTATATCATTTTGCTAAGTGTATACGGTACATATAACAAAATATTCTATATTACGATTTTAGTTTGTTTATCTGTATGTTTGTTCCGACTAATCTATAGAACGGCTGAATTGATTTAATGGAACTTAAAGTGGTTGATAGCTAATGTAATAATTTAATCTAAATTTATTATAGAACTATAAAACAAATATCCAGAGATGTTAAATTCCACACGGACAAAATCACGGGCATGGTTAGTTTGAAATATGGGTCTAATTTTAATGAAAAAAATGTATATATATATATTATATGAAAATGTATATATAAAACATTTTTAAATCAAGAAAATTAAAGTTTATTATAAATCATAAAACACATGATAAATATTAAACAATAAAATAAACATTGTACAAGCGACACCACGTGATTGACACACTTGTTGAAAGTGACATTGCACGTTGCTATAGCAACGCGCCAACACGGTTGCTAGTTGTCATTACCATATCTTTTTAATTTAACAAATATATGTAATTTATTTATATCAATATAAACAACAATGTTAGGAAATTAAAAATAATTTTATAACGCACTCGACGAGGATGGGATTCGAACCCACGCGTGCAGAGCACATTGGATTAGCAGTCCAACGCCTTAACCACTCGGCCACCTCGTCTTGTACTTGACGTACCAAATAGCAATACTGCAGTAGTATAGTTAGATATGTTACTTAGTACTTGGACGGTATCTGTCTAAGCGCGATTGGTCGTGGGTTCGATCCTCTTAGGTGGGAATTTATTTTAATATTTATTGTTTCAATCAGGTCAGTAAGACTGCAGCGTTCAGTTGCGCCGATTAACATGTAAAGCTTTGAATTCTGGCGAAAATCGGAAGTGGTCTTGACACTAGGTTTCACATTTCTTTGATTTTACAGACACACTTTTTTACTGTTTATTACAGGATATATATCCACGCCGATTACAAAGTTATTTTAATAATTCTAACAGACACTTGACTTTTATTTACTTGTATGGATTACTACTTAATTAGAAATAATAAAAAAATAATATTTTTGAAAAAACGTATAAAAATTTGAACGCAGCGGGATTCGAACCCGCGCTTCTTGGATGGTATCCAAGAGGCGCGGGTTCGAATCCTGCTGCGTTCAAATTTTTATACGTTTTTTCAAAAATGTTTTCTAATCCTTAGTTTGGAATAACACTTTAAAAACAGTAAATAATAAAAAAAAATATTTAATTAACATAAAAATGTCAAATATAATATAAAAATATGAATAAAAATTATTATTCTATTTAAAATTCATATACATTTCTCCGCTCTGGTGAGACGTAGCGCGGCGTTCAGTTCGCCACTCCACCTGCAATGTCTTTACGTGGAGCGGATAGCAGTCAACGGAATGTCTTGACTCCATCTTGTCTCTGACCACCCTGCTTTGCAGTATAAATTATGAAGCTACTTATTAAAATGAAACTATTTTAAACAGATTAATTGAGCATATTTTCCTTTCCGTGGTCACAAGTAGACTGAGTCTACCAAGTCCACCTGTGACCACGGACTACAGTAAAGTGTTTGTGAACGTCAGGTGTCCAAAAATGTATTTTCAAATACCAAAATATACGCAATTAATCCGTTTCAAATAGTTTTCTTTATATAAAAAGTGTAAAAATCGCGTAAATCAAATTTCTCCGCCAGTTCTTCCTGTCGCTGGTGTCGTGCACGCTGCCGGTGCCGGCCGGCATTTTCGTTCCCGCGTTCAAGATGGGCGCGTCTTTAGGACGATTTGCTGGCGAGGTGATGCATTATTTCTGTCCACTCGGCGTCGCTTACGGCGGTCACATACAGAAGATTTTACCTGGTTAGTAACGTTTTATTATTATTTATCCATACAAAATATTATAAATGTGAAAGCCTGTCTGTCTATCTGTTAGGCTTTCACGGGAAAACTACTGAATCGATTTGGATGAAATTTGAGATAAAAATACTTAAGAATCCGGGGGTCAAACATAGGCTTTTTTTCAAAAATCAGCCCCTAAAAGATTAAAATAGGGGATAAAAGCTGAACTTCACGCGGACTAAGTTACGGGCAAAAAGCTAATATTATATATAATGAGACCGGTCGTGGCGCAATGGGGCAGCGTTTGATTGTAACCGCTATCGGTTGTGGATTCGAGCCCATTCACTATATTTAAATTAATTTCATTTCCTCGCTCTTGTCAGACAAAGCGTGTTATGTTAGACAAAGCGTGGCGAACAAGTTGGAATTCCTTTGATTTCTTCTAATAAAAGCATTAATTCAAATTGCCATGAAACTTTCAAAATATATTTGCTTTAGTTTCAAGAAGTGTTTTTTTTACAGTTTTGCCTGTTTTGCCAGATGCCTTAATTATATATATTGTAAAAATTAAAATAAATATCAATAACTATTTAATATTTAAATAATTTGTGTTATATTCGAGTAGGAATCGAACCCACAACCATTGTGTATAAAACGAGACACTTACCAATAATCTGCGTTTCCCTACCATATTTTTTTTTATAAATCATACATACTTGAGGATAGAATATCTTAATGAAATACCCTATATCACTGCCTTTGCTATATTTTATTGTCTAGTTTCTTTCCTTTTTTTAGCTTCACGCTCTTATCGCGCATAGCAAGGTAGACAAAGTAGACAAAGTACTTAGTGACAAGACACTCCGTACCTCGCATTCCACGGAATTCGAGAAATAATCTTACCATAGCGAGGAAGTGAAAATAATTTAAATATAATCTCCTCTCCTGAACCTCTCTACTATATACAAGTAATATATTTCTCTATAAAACTAATATATTTATTTAAAAAATGCACTAGCTGTTCCCGCATATATATATATATATATATATATATATATATATATATATATATATATATATATATAATTTTTATTAATTTGTCAGGTGGTTATGCTACCGTGGGTGCAGCGGCGTTCACAGGCGCCGTCACTCACACCGTATCTACTATCGTTATTTGTATTGAAATGACTGGACAGGTAAAGTATTCTTATATTTCAAAGCAAAACAAATATTGACTTGCTTCCTCACTTATATTTAGAAAAAGCAGTGCCAGCATCTTCGTCCTAAGCACTAGGTTTAGTGTCAAGACACTCTGTTGACCGCTTTCCACCCGAAATCGAGACAATAGAATAGAGACAATGTGTTGGATGACAAACTCAACACCGCGTTTTGTCTTACCAAAGCCGAATCTTACTAATGATAATCATTTCCCCAAATGAAAATCGAACCCACTACCAATCGCTTTTACAGTCAGACGATAACTACACACTGGTAAAAATGTATTCTTTCAAACAACATAAATGTATTTAATTTTTTTTCAGGTGACCCATCTGTTACCAATAATGGCGGCAGTATTGGCAGCCAATGCCACAGCGGCCTTATTACAGCCATCTTGCTTTGACAGCATTATACTTATAAAAAAGTTGCCATATCTGCCCGATTTGCTTTCTTCTGCTAGCCGTAAGTATCTATCTACTATACTATTGCGTTGCTAAGCAACGTATACGTCACTGTTGATAAAAAAATATTTAATATGTTCCTATGCAGCCAAAAATATTTCCAACCAATCAATTAAGTGGAAATTACAATTATGTAATTAACTAACCATTATTAAATTAAATATAAGAGCAAAACATTAACCTGACGGGAATGGGATTCGAACCTACGCCTTTAGTTGCCAATATTTTGAGTTAAAAAAAATTCTCTGTTATGATTTAAAAAAGAAACTAAACATTATATCTTAATCTATTTAGAACTACTTAAAACTATAATATAGAATATTTATAACAAAATATATAATATTAAAAAAAATCGACGAGGATGGGATTCGAACCCACGCGTGCAGAGCACATTGGATTAGCAGTCCAACGCCTTAACCACTCGGCCACCTCGTCACGTTTATGTGTTATAAAAAAAGGCTTTAAATTTAATTACATTATTATAATATTGTTATTAGTACTAAAAAAACTATTTTCTTGATACTTTGATTGTTCTGGCAAGGATATTATTTTAACTAAATCAGACCAAACTTTATGAGCTAAATTTCATTTCTAAATTTTCTCATATAAATAAATAGTTGGACATGAAATAAAACTGCATTAAAAAATTTAAACTATTTATTTTGAGGCCGATTGTGGCGCAATGGGACAGCGTCTAGCTGTAAACGTTGTGAGTTCGATTACCACTCGGGGGAGTGATTATAATTAAATTTATTTTCACTTCCACACTCTGGCAAGACAAAGTGCGGCGTTGAGTTCCATCACTCAAAGCAAAGTACGGAGTGTCTTGACACTAATTACTTTCAGTCTACATGAGCTAATAAAAAAAATAAACATGGCAGATTTTGAACTTGCTACTCTCGTAATTCTTCCAAATCCCATCGACATTTAAACTATAGGTTCTTATCCGATAAAATTATATGGCAGACGCAACATAATAGCGGATTATGTATTTTTAAACTCACCTTCCTCATACTATTCTCTTTTGTATATTCTAAAGTTTCAATTATAAAACATTAAATCTAATTATACTATTTCCGTAGTTATCACATAAAATCCTTTCTTAATACATCCCTATATTCCCTAAAGAGCATAAATGCGAAGTTGATTTTCATAAACCCGAGTATAGTTTTGGCTGTACATTACTTGTCAATCACTCAGTATCAGAAATGTTATATGTATATTTAAAAAAAAAATAACGTTATTTAATCATTAATGTATTAGCACTACAATAGTATATATATATTTTTAGATGTATTATATAGAACAAAATATATAATATTAATAAAAAAATCCGACGAGGATGGGATTCGAACCCACGCGTGCAGAGCACATTGGATTAGCAGTCCAACGCCTTAACCACTCGGCCACCTCGTCTTCACAGTACATACTTAAATAACATATTACGTTAAGCATTATATACTACTGTTTGTATTTAAACAGATGTTTCGTGACAAATTAATAAAATGTTTGTAATAATTCAATTATGATATAAATAAAAGAGGCCGGTCGTGGCGCAGTGGGACAGCGTCTGACTGTAAACACGATCGGTTGTGGGTTCGATCCCCACACGGGAGAGTGATATTTAAAAATTATTGTCACTTCCTCGCTCTGGTAAGACAAAGTGCGGCGTTGAGTTCCACCACTCACCACGCAATGTCTCGAGTTCGGTGGAAGGCGAAGTACAGAGTGTCTTGACACTAGGTACTTTCTGTCTACCCTGTTATGCGGGATGAAAAAGCGTGAAGCTAAAAAAAAGAATAATGGTATTTTTTTTATATTAGACCTATAAAAAACTGAACATGTTTCTTAGATATATACTTTATGTAAGAGAAATTTGTTAAAATCTTTCTACAGAAATGCTTATAATAAATTTAAATTGTAATAACTATATTAATTTCGGTGTATATTAAGTTGAATAAGACCGCATTGAACGGGTTAGCACCGTTTAGATGTTTATACGTTTTAAGAAAACGTATTTACTTATCTATTAAACGAATATTTGATCCCATATTAACCTTCAAGGTCAATGATCTGTATCATTTGATTTGCTTGAAAAATGTGTACATGTGTCCGGCTCGGATGACCTTTCTTCCATGACGACCAGAATATAATTTTTAAGTATATACAGCTATATTTCAAGTATATATGTATATTTATATTTATTTATATATATATATATATATATATATATATATATATACATATATACATAGTTTTTGTATACTCGTTTAGTTTGGATGACTATGACGCAACACACTGTATATAAACGTGTTTTAAAAATAAAAATTAAAAGAAGGTTTTATAATTAATTAATTTTCATTTATATTATATTGTTATAATATGCAGGAATGTACGACATCTGCGTTGAAGACTTCATGGTGCGAGACGTCAAGTATATTTGGAACAGAATGACATTCCAACAACTTAAGGACACGCTTAAAGAGAATAAGGTATTCTAAAAGTATTTTTTATGTTTTATTATGTATATATAAATATAAATTTGACTGTCTATTTGTTATATTAAAATAATAGCTTTTTACTAAATGCAAATGTTGGATACGTTATACCAAAATATTTTTTTTGTCGGTCTGTCTGTTTGTTCCGGATTATCTTTGGAACGGCTGGACTGATTTTTACAGGACTTTCAATGGCAAATAGCTAATGTAATAAGGAGTAACTGAGGCTAAAAGTAAATAATTTAAATATAACATTTAACATATTTCCTCCAATAGTCGAGTAGTTATTTTTATAATATTTTTAAGTGTCATTCACGCACATAGGTTAAGATAAGTATTTTTGGTATTCATAAAAAAAATATCGTACCATGACTCGAATCCGCACTTTTGGAAGTACTACCGCACTTTGGAAACAATCTAACCTGAGCCATACGATTCTATCCATCTAAGTCAAATTTTCATAAAACTTGTTTATATTGTTAGTATCTGTGTAAATAGATTTTTTCAATAAAGCGGTGCGAGTTCTAGTCTTGCTTAGGTAAAATTTTGTGCGTTTTTTTATTTATTTATTTTCTCCACAGACTATCAAAAGTTTTCCACTAGTGGACAGTCCAGCATCAATGGTGTTACTTGGTTCGATCCACCGCTGGGAACTGGTGAAAGTAATAGAACAGCAAGTGGGCAGATCTAGACGTCTTCAAGTGGCCGCTCTATGGCAAAGAGAAGCTGAGTTGAGAAGACGAGATGAAGAAAAGAAAAAGACTAGAAGACCTTCGAGGTTACTTTTTGTTTTATTATCTATGATCATTGTTTTATTATTAGTTGACAAGGTCGTACTGGTGCAGGGAAAGCGTCTGACTGTAAACGTGATTGGTTGTGGGTTCGATCCCACTCCAGGAAATGATTTTAGTTAAAATTTATTTACCTTGCCCAGTTCTGAAAAGACAAAGCGCGGTGTTCTCCACTCTATTTCGTGCGCAAAGTATTTAACACAGTGTCTTAGCACTAGATTGCCTCTGATTATCATGCAATGCGTGATAAATTGAGATTTTTACCCTCTGATTTTTTAGCGCTAGCGATGATACAGGATAGATTACTTTTATTTTTATATAAAATTTATTACAGATTGTTTTCGTCTGAGTTCCAAATATAAAAACTAATTTAAAATATAATGAATTCGATTCCCGACTAGGAATCGAACCCACCTCCACTGCTTACAGAAGGTGTCCCACTGCACCGCGATGATTTTATTTTTCTATGAATAAATTGTAACTTAATTATCCAGGTTTGAAGTGACACCAGCTCCTGATATGCTGCAAGTCCCAGGATCAGGGATGACGAGAGGATCTTCATTGACTACGCAAGACCAGGGCGGGCTTATACCAGGTAAAATGAATATACTAAGAAAACTTATATTGTTTTTATTTTTTTATTTAATTAGGTTGTGAGCAATCTCGTTAGAGTTATTAATTAACGTAAAAATATAAATTGTGTTAAATTATTATTTTTATAGTTTTACCATTTATCCTTTCTGTTCACAGAACAATTAGTGTCAATTCATTTCAATTGTCGTATTTCGTCGTAAATACGAGACATCACGTGCTAAGTGGCGAAACTCAACGCCGCGTTTTTGTTTCTCCACCTCGACAATAATTTAAATGGAATCATACCCCCAACCGGAATCAAACCGACAACCAATCGAAATAGATTTACCATCTCAATATTAATAATATTTACGTCATCCAGCTCCAGGCCAACTCTTCCGTCCAAAATCCATCTTGAAGAAGACGAATTCCTTCACGCTGAGCCGCGGGCTGGTGGCGGGCTGCGGCGCCGCGTCGCCCGCCGCGCCCGCGCCGCCGCCCGTCTACACCACCGTCACCGGCGCAGAGACCAGGTGACGTTGGGGGACAACACAGTGTCGAGACGTTACTTGTTTAATACTTACCAGAGCGAAGAAGTGGAAATAATTTATATATAATCATTCCCCCGAGTAAGAATCGAACCACGGCGATTTCAATTTAAATTATACTCAGTTCTACTTCTAAAATCTTTCATTTACAATCATTTAGTTCAATCTTTTCAATCTGACATATATTCGCTTTACAATGTGCGAGGACTGAACGAAAATCGAACGTAAGTCTATATCTTCTAATAAATATTAACTTAGGATTTCTACAATATTTTTACCACGATTTTGTCATACATATTAAAAATTACTACAAAATCCATAGAAATATATAAAAGTATTAAAGTCTACAGATAAACATACAAGTAAATACACACATTGCACACTAATTTGTATTGTACTCATTCACCGGACCATAAAATACAGGCTTGTTCCCAGCTCCCTCCTCCCTAAGTAATAATTTAATAAGATCTTTCATTTTCACCATTTTTACACATTTTAAATGGAAATACACATCCCTGAGACCACATACTACTGTAAAGTGTTCGCAACGGCAAATTTCTAAAAATGTATTTTCGAATTTGATAATAATGTAGTTATTATTATTGTAATATAAGTATAATTAAATATATATATATAATTTTTTATTTATAATTATTTGTATATTTCAGGATCCGAGCCGCGTTCGAGGCTATATTCAAGCGCTCGAGCCTGCTGCCCGACGTGGAGGGCGGGCTGAGCCCGGACTCGCTGGGGCTGCCTCGAAGCCCCTCCATCAATAAGAAAGTGCAATTGGTAAAATATTCCTTAAAAAAAATTCTTATTACTAATTTACACTTAGTGTACGTACTCAACTCAACGCCGCGGTTTGTGTTACCAGAGCGAGGCAATGAAAATAATTTTATTTATTATTGATATCAGCTATACTTTTTTATTTGTACGTCACAAATCTCCTTCCAATAATTGTATTAGATGAGATAATATTTATTAACAAAGTATTGTAATGCAATTTTTGTTGAAAATACGATTTCACACTCTGGTCATAATTAAAAATATATATTTAAAAAATCAAAAAAGTAAAGTAATATGTATATCTAAACTACAAAAGCTCTTTAAAAAGACGAGGTGGCCGAGTGGTTAAGGCGTTGGACTGCTAATCCAATGTGCTCTGCACGCGTGGGTTCGAATCCCATCCTCGTCGGATTTTTTTATTATTATTACATATTTTGTTCTAAACAACAAATAAAAACCCTTTGCTTTTGTAGTTATACATTAAATTTTAAATAACTTATTTATGTTTTAGCATAGCATCTCTCTTAAAAGATTTCAACATGTTCTTGCTACCCAAACATTAATAAATACTTTTCTAGGAAATATGCCTGACGCTTTTATTCCGCATAGCAGGGTAGATAGAAAGTACCTAGTGTCAAGACACTCCGTACTTCGCTTTCCACCGAATTCGAGACATTGCGTGTTGAGTGGTGGTTTTTTGGTTATAGTGGTGTTTTTTATCTACAGCCACGTGAGCGGGTGTGTGATATGTCTCCCGAAGACCAGCAAGCGTGGGAGCAGCTGGAAATGGCCAAGGAGATCGACTTCGATCGGATGCTGCAGATCGCGCGCAAACGGGACATGCTGGTCAGTTGTTTTTTTATAATTTTTTTTTATTTTTATTCCTTATATAGACATATAAAATCTTTTAAATGAAGTTATATAGTATGATTGAAATATGTTAAACACGTACTTTTTGATAATAAGTTTCCTTATGATTATATTTTAAATTTTTGAGTTTTTATTTTTTTTTACTTACAGAATCCTCGCAATCATTTAAAAAATACAAGCAATCACCTTTTTAATTATGATTTAAAAGTGATATTCGCAAAATTAAAATAAAGAAACTTATTTTACAAAATGTATGTTTATTTGATGATATTTAAACTTAACGTGTAGGAAAAACGAGCTAATCAATATTAGCTAGCTTCAGCAAGCCCAACCAGCCCACGATTATATCCACTCGTAACTCGTCATCTAAAAATGATCATTATTTTTTAAATCTAATATAAAAAAAACTAAGTTACTGCTTATTACATTAACTATTTACCAGTGAAATTCCCATCAAAATCGTTATAGGGATTAATCGGAACAAACAGACTGACAAAAACTACAAAAAATGTTATTTTGTGATACATATGCCGAATATATATATATATATATATATATATATATATATATATATATATATATATATATAGTGTTTCAATAGGGATGATAGGATTTTGATAGCTCACAGCCGCCATCTTGGTTGTTTAACATTTGACATTTGTGTTGTTTTGTGTTCAGTAATGTTTGCCATTTAATCATAAATAAGTTCACGTTACCTCAACCTTTGGAAATTGTCCAAATTTTCTATCAAAATTCGGGAAGTCTCTACTTAAAGAGCATTTCGTGCTAAATATGGTCGTCATGGTGCACCGTCTGAGCTCGCTATACGTCGCATAATGAAAAAACTAGAAAGTGAATATTCTTTGCCCGATAGTAGACCACCGACACGACAACAGACAGGCCGTAGTGAAGAAAATATTGCAGCCGTATCAGCCAGTGTCGAAGAAAATCAAAATGTTTCCGTTCCACGACGTGCACAAGAATTGGGCTTATCCAGAATGACAACCTGGCGAATTTTACGTATGGATCTTGGCCTACATCCATACAAGATTATGTTGGCACAAGAACTCAAGCCAGCAGACCATCGATTACGTCGTGAATTTGCTGATTGGGCGCTTGAAATTATGGAAACGGACACCGAATTTAATAGGAAAATCATCTTTTCAGATGAGGCTCACTTTTGGCTCAATGGTTATGTGAACAAACAGAATTGTCGTTACTGGAATGAGTCAAATCCAAGAGTGGTTCATGAAAAATTGACGATGAAGGCCGTACTGTTACTGTCAATGGCGACCTTTATCGTGACATGTTGAACGATTTTTTTTTCCTGAAGTGTATGAAATCGATGCGGACGACATTTATTTTTAACAAGATGGCGCAACATGCCACACTGCGACCGTCACAATGGATTTATTGCGTGATAAGTTTGGTGAGTCGGTTATTTCTCGCAACGGTCCTCACAATTGGCCACCAAGATCATGCGATTTAACACCCTTGGACTATTAAATTATTTAAAATATAAATCTGGAATAAAAATTCTTCACGTCAACATACGTAGCATAAGCCGTAACTTTGAATTACTTCTAATTTTGCTGGAAATAATTACTTGTCATATTGATATCTTAATTCTCACTGAGTGCTGGCTAAGCAAGACATCTACTATACCAGTATTGCCAGGCTTTGATTCGTTTAAATCAGGTCACAGAAACCAAAATGATGGTATACTTGTATATACCAGTGAAACTTTTAGCTTTGAAATTACTGTACCGGATTTTAGCGAGGCAAATTGTTTCCAAATCAGGCTTTCATCTTCTCTTGTTATCGTTGCCATATATCGTTCTCCTTCTTACCACTGCATTAAGAATTTTTTACATAGCTTGGATAGTGTTTTGAGCACATTATCTACATTCAAAACATTGATTGTTATAGGAGATATCAATATCAATATTAACAACCAGACATACGATTCAAACGCAGAAGAGTATTTAAATCTTTGCATTAGCAAGTCATGGTTTAATACCAAGTCACACACTGCCCACTAGGAACGAAAACTGCCTAGATCATATAATTCTTCGTAGCAATAGAAGCTCGGCAACTTATGACTTTGATGAACCATTAACTGATCATAATCCTATTTGCATTTGTTGCGAATTAAAGTATAAAACCAAGACAATACCACGACGTATTAAATCTGTAGATAGATCAGCGGTTATTAATTCCCTTAAAAACTCAGATTTTACTGACATACTAAGTGAATCTAATTCAGAGGTTGCTGCGGAGAAATTAGTCACAAAAATATCTTCTGCTATGCAAATTAACTCAAGAAATATATTGATGTCTTCCAGAAAACGTATCTTAAAACCCTGGATTAATCCTGGGTTACTCCGTTGTATACGTAATCGTGATAAGCTTTATAAAAAAACTAAAAAACACGCTAATAATGTGATTTTCAAAATCACTTATTCACGTTACAAAAATTTCTGCAACAATTTGCTTAAGAAAATAAAAGCAAATTATGAAAAAAACGAATTCGAGAAAGCTAAACAGAATACAAAAAAAACTTGGAATATTATAAAAAAAATTACAAACTATTCTAAAGATAATACATAAGCATCTAGTGATCTCTTAAAATTATTTTGCCACTATAGGGAAAAAACTTGCATCATCTGACTGTCTCAAAAATAATTCTCAACAATATCTTCCTTTCTTGGTTTCCCAGTCAACGCCAAATTCGATTGTCATCAATGCAACTGATAACTCAGAAATCAGATCAATCATCTGCAGTTTTGATGGTGACTGTGCAATGGGATGGGATAGTATAGCATCATCTATCCTTAAGGACACTGTAGACATTTTTCTTCCTTCGATAACATGCGTCTGCAACCTGTGTTTATCTCAAGGTATATTCCGAAGAAGAGTGTTTAAAATGGCTGTTGTTCACTCAATCTATAAGAAAGGTTGTAAGGGTCGTGTGAGTAACTATCGACCTATATCTGTTTTGAGCGCACTTTCCAAAGTTCTTGAAAAACTTATAAATAAAAGACTGATCTCTTACCTAAATAAATATGTCTTGCTATCTTCTAACCAATATGGTTTTAGAGCTGGCAAATCTACGGAGGAGGCACTCATGAGTTTAGTAGATGATGTGGTACAAAATATTGATAAAAAAATAAAAACTCTTTGTATATTCTTGGACATTTCCAAGGCATACATTGATACAGTGTCTCTACCGATTCTGTTTAATAAATTGGAAGCAGTTCGTATCAGAGGAATAGCTTTGGATCTCTTTAATAGCTATCTATCAGATAGATCACAAATAATTTCAATTGATGGCATCACCAGTGACGAAGCAAGTCTCTCGTGTGGTGTGCCTCAGGGCAGTGTTTTAGGTCCCACTCTCTTTTTAATTTATGTTAATGATCTATGTAATCTTAAAATGCCAAATTGCAAATATTTCTTGAAATCATTTCTTATGCAGATGATACCGCTTTGCTTGTACATGGCAACAGTTGTAAGAATACTCGAGATATTGGCGAAAAAGCTCTTTCTGTTGTGATAAATTGGCTATCCTGTAATATGTTGTCTTTAAATGAAGAAAAAACTCAATATATAACTTTTGGCCACAAACGTTTTTTGGCACCTGATTCGTTTTCAATAATAGCTCATAGATGTTGCTTAGAACTGGACAGCATTTGTAATTGTAGTACAATAACACGGGTTCGCACAATAAAATATCTAGGGGTTCTCATTGATGAAAATCTTACCTGGAAGAACCACATTCTAGCATTGGCTTCCCGTGTACGAAGGCTTGCATATATCTTTAAGCAACTAAGAACTAGCGCTAACATACAAGTTTTGATCATGGTCTATTACGCCCTTGTACAATCAATACTTTACTACTGTATACTAGCTTGGGGTTGTACTGCGAAAACAATTTTACTTCCACTAGAAAGAGTCCAGAGGTTTATCTTTTAAGATATAATCTTTAGATTATCCTGTCTAAACCTGTTCGTTTCCCAACAAGAGATTTATACCAATCGTATAAAGTGTTAACAGTCCGGCAACTGTTTGTTCTCTGCTCTGTTCTACGAAAACATAGACTCACTTGCTACGATTTGCAGTTTATGTCCAGTAAACGCAGAGTTGATAAAATTTTTAAAATTGAAATGCGACGTACCATATCTTTTAATAGACAATTTTATTTCTTAAGTCCCATTCTTTACAATAATATCAATAAAAAAATAAATATATACCCTCTAACTTCTCATCAATGTAAAATTAACTTAAAAAATTTGTTATTAAAATTAAATTATAATCAGACAGAAGATCTCCTTATTGTCTAACAATACTGTGGATTATAAGTGTAAACATCACACACACACACACACTCGAACACAATACTCACTCACTCATATTCACACAAACACAAACATAAACTCACGTTCTTAACTTACACACTACCATATATCAACCTTTGTATCAATTAATAAGATCTTAGTATTATTTGATTGTATAATGAACGATGTTATCAGTTTTGATGTTACTTTGGTTTTAGAATAGACGCTAGTAAGGCGCGTTGAGGGCGCTCATGACTGCAACTCAGTTTCATACTAATGCAGTTATTATCGATATAAGATGTTATAATTATGTACCAAACTTTATAATAAATAAATTTTATTATTATTATTAAATTTCAAAACATATTGTTCTTATTGGGAAACCCCATACATATAGCGTTGGGTAAAAAACTCCCAATTTTATTTATTTGTATAGATATATATAATAATGATATTTATACCCAATATTAATATACATATCCAATATGATAATTATTCCAGAATGATGTCGATTCTGAATACGAAGACGAAACGCTGTACATTTGCCACATAGACCCCGCGCCCTTCCAGCTTGTAGAGAGGACGTCCTTGTTAAAGGTAGCTATTTGTTTTTTTTGAAAGTTCAGGTATTAATTCTCTTTGTTATGATTTACATCATTATTTGAAGCCGGTCGTGACACAGTGGGATAATATCTAACTATAAACTCGATCGATTGTGAGTTCGATCCCCAGTCGTGGGAGTGATTATATTTAAATTATTTTCACTTGTTTTTTTGTCTGGTAAGACAAAGTGCGGCGTTGCATTCCACTCAAGTAAGGAGTGTCTTGTCACTAGGTACTTTCTGTCTACCCTGCTATGCGAGATTAAAGCGTGAAGCTAAAGAATCATTATAATGATTCCTCAAGAGTGCTAGTCCAGTCCATTGAAATGTTTTTTCTTGTGGCCATTTTCAAAGAACGGCATTTTACATACAAGTAAACGGAACAAAGACAAGTACAGTACAAGTTAATTTAGTTTGTAATAAATAATCTTTTATAAAATTTTCAATAAATTTATTAGCTTACAAGGTACAACGCCAAAACCTATTACTTTCCTTTTGCCAAGCGAGGCGACCTCATGAACTTGATCTTAAGCTTATAATAATATATTTCGAGACATTAAGTGTTAGGTGGCGGAACTCAACGCTGCGCTTTGTCTAACCAACACGAGGACGTGAAAATATATCAAATATAATCATTCCCCTGAGAAGAAATCGAACCCACAACCGATCCGACAGCGATAGGCTTCTAATAAATTAATTACTAACGCACTATAATGATAACATTGACTTCTCGTCATCTGTAATGTTAAAATGGCGTTTACGATCAGACACCGTCCAAGCACTAACTGACATATCTAACTGTACTATACTAAAGTATTGCTTGTAGTTAAATATCGCGTATCGAGCTATTCTATCCTATTATAAACATTTTATAATCAAAGTGATATGAACCTAATGTCAAGACACTCATGATTTTCGCCAGACTTCAAAGGCTTTATATGTTATACAGCGCAACTTAACGCCGCGGTTTTGTTTACCAGAGTGGAACAATCACTATTTAAATAAATTCCCACCTAAGAGGATCGAACCCACGTCCAATCGCGTTTAGACAGATACCGTCCAAGTACTAAGTAACATATCTAACTATACTACTTCAGTAATGCTATTTGGTACGTCAAGTACAAGACGAGGTGGCCGAGTGGTTAAGGCGTTGGACTGCTAATCCAATGTGCTCTGCACGCGTGGGTTCGAATCCCATCCTCGTCGAGTGCGTTATACAATTATTTTTAATTTATTATTCTTATTTATATGACATAATGATATTTAATTGTTAGATTTTATAGAAATGCCAATAGTAAATATTAACCCCTTTTGAGACGTTAAACATTTATATGTTTATTGTGAGTGCTGTATTTATTTTATTATTATTTTAATTCTATTTCCAATACGTTGTTGTAGTTGTTATTTTTCTGCACTTCTTTTTCAATCTTTACTTTATTATAACAGAACCGGGAAACCGGTCGTGGCGTAGTGGGACAGAGTGACTGTAAACGTGATCGTTTATGGGTTTGATCCCCACTCGGGGGAGTGTTTATATTTAAATTATTTTCACTTTCCCGCTCTGGTAAAACAAAGCTCGACCTTGAGCTCTGCCATTAAACACGCAATGTTTCGAATTCGGTGGAAAGCGAAATACGGAGTGTCTTGACACTACTTACTTTGTCTACCCTGCTATGCGGGATAAAAGCGTGAAGCTAAAAAATAAAACAGAAAATAACAAATAGCTTCTGACTGTGAACGCGTCCGGTTGTGGGTTCGACTCCCACTGGGGGGAATGATTGTATATAAAATTATTAAGTTCGGCATTAGGCGGACCACGGAGTGTTTTGACACTAGGCACTTCCTGCCTGCTCTGCTATGCGGGATAAAAGCGTATATAATATTTCTTTTCATACAAACAGGTACATTCGTTGTTCTCAACGCTGGGAGTGAGTCGCGCTTACGTCACAGCCATTGGCAGACTCATAGGCGTTGTGTCTTTGAAAGAGGTAAGTTATTTATTATATAAATAAAAAAAAAATAAAAAAAACATATACACTTATATTTTTAAATAAAATAAAAACACAATTAGTCCTATTAAGTATTAAATTTATTTTTTTATTTATTTGTACTGGAACATCATTATACATTTCTTTAATAATTTATTCTTTTAACAAAACTTAGTAAAAGATCGCTTGAGGCAAAAATACCGGTTTCGCATATACTTTTAACATAGGCGATAGCCTGTTTCCAAAAAAAACATGTTTGCCAGATACAGATAATATTTCTAAAATATATAAATATTGATTTGAAATGATTAAAATTTTTTTTATCAGTATTTTTCAACAGATAAAAAAAGACATATATTTTTTTATATTAGATAAACCACGTATAACTTTTTACAAAGTAAACTAATTTTGATAATACTTTTTTTAATGACTAGGGTATACTTCGAAGCTGGTCTCATATAAAAAAATAAACTAAAATTCTAACTATAGTCTCTTGTATGGAAATATAGGAGGCGGTTATTTATTCATCCACTTATAATAAATTAAATATATTTTTTTTTAAATATCTATTTTATTTGTTCCTTTTGTAAAAATAAATTTACATATATTCTTTTTAGTTGCGTAAAGCAATAGAAGATGTTAATTCCGGGGTTTTGACACCAATGACCCGCCCCGATCCGCCCGTGGTAGGGACACCGTTGCTCATTAAAGTACCTAGAAGTGAACCCGCACCCCCCTCCGATAAGGACACTGATAAGCTGACTACGCATTGACCAACTATAGATCATATTTGTGGTATGTTTTAATAATGTTTTAAATTTTTATTATTTAATTATGAGTGGTTGTGGGTTCGATGTTCTAAAGGGGGAATGATTTTATTTGAAATTTATTTTCATATCTCCGCTCTGGTAATACAAAGTGTCCATTACGTTCGTCACTCAACACGCAATGTCTCAATTTCATACACAAAGCAGTCAACGGGAGTGTCTTGACACTAGGTTGGTTCCGATACATTACTATGTGGGATAAAGCGTGAAGATATTTTTTTTATTTTCTAAGCAAGTTTTGATATTTTTATATATTTTTCATATATCTTTGTTTATATACTTTTTCTTACATAGCAATGTTGGCAGAGGGAACTTAGTGTGAAGACAATTCGCACTTTCATTTTCACTCGTTAGATTTCCGTGTTATTCGCGTAACTTAACGCCATTTGTATTACCAGAGCCGAGAAAATGATAATATTTTAAGTATGACTAGATCAAACCTATTACCGTCGTATTTTTCATTTTAAAGTCAAACACTATGCAACCTTTCGACTTATATTTTATTTTTTTAAAAACTAACAGTAATAGTTTAAAATTTTAAAAATAATTTAAAAATAATCAAGTTGAAATGGAAAAACTTAATTTTACAGTTTAACTAGTAAAATACTTCATGATTAGTTTTTATATCTCCATATTTTTTTTAAACATAGATAATACAGTAAATTGACACATCACCTTTAAATCTGTCAAATTAAATATTTTTCTAACTTTCAGATTGAAACAAGACTTTGATACAAACAGTATTTAAAAAAGGGCTGTATCGGTGCTCCGGTGTGAACGAGAACCCACAAACTAACTATAATATATATTTATTTAGTAATTAAACATTAACACCAGTTGGCAGCTGGTACGCCATTTTGTTTTTATGTTTTAGTTTAACTGAGTGTGTTTTTTTTAAAAAAAAGACAGTTTTAGAACTATTTATATGTAATGGCCAGTTTATATTATAGTGATAGTAGAAAATGTTGTTTGTGAAACATTCACGTTATATTATAAACATATGCCAAAATTTGAATGAATGAAGAATGAATGAACGTATGTTTGTTTATATCTATGTGAACTTAGCAGTTATATATCTATATTATATTACTACAACAATTTATACTATATATTTTTTGTAAATTATATATGGAATATGCCCCATGTCACAGTTTTGATTATAAAACATGAAATTACGTTTATTTCTGCTCCCGCAGGAATTTCGGGATATCTCTCAGTTCTTAGTACATATAGAAATATGAGAAAATTCAGTTTTCTACAATAATAATTTCGGCCGTGCGTTGTCTGTCAATCACTCAGTGAATAAAAAAACAGTTTAAATTATTTGTATAGATTATTAATTAATGGCTCAGTTTTACTAAAATATAAAACAATTAACGTCACAAAGGTTGTGCCTATAACTAAGTTATTATAATATGAGTACATTATCTATATATTTCCTACTAAAATAATATAAGAAACCTCCTTTTTTATATATTTTTTTTAAATTTCGTTTACTTTGTTCTTTTTTTGGTATGGAGGTGATATTTATATATAGGGTGCTATGGTTTCATGAATACAATTATTTTTAATATATTTTTCCGTTTATATAATGCTAAATTAAATATTAATTGTTTTGTATATACAGAATCCATTTTTTTCAAATTCGTTATATTAAATACTTTTATGTGTAAATTGAAGAAGTTGTTGTTCATCATAAAATGAAGAAGTTGTAACTCTAAAAGCTAACTTTGAAATTCATAAAGGTAAATAAATTTCATTTTCAATCCCTATTTATAAAGTCATTCATAAATTACATCTTATTAATTTTATATTATTTTAACCTTTCCCCCGTCCTTGTCACCACTGTCCCTTTTTGTGACTGACAAACCTCCCCCCCCCCCTTCCTGTTATCAGTGACGTAATTCATGGATGGCCTCGAAAATGTTTTAATGCACAATATATAAAAACACGCAATGTCTCGAATTCGGTGGAAAGCTAAATGCGGAGTGTCTTGACACTAGGTGTTTTTTGTCTACCCTGCTATGCGGGATAAATGTGAGAAATTAAATATATTTAAATATAACATTCTGTTGACGTGTTTAATATATTTATAAACCTAGCAAAATATTATTTAAAATTGGTGAATTTAATGTTTTATATATTTCTTATATATAAGACTTATTATTCAGAACACAAAAACTATACTTAAAATATCAAATCCAAAAAATGCTACATTTCTAAGTTAATTTAATTGTATAGTTTTGGCAATATTTTAAAATGCAACACAATTTGTTAAATATAACACATGAAATTTACCATTTTTGACATATCAACTTTTTTTTTAAATTATAATCCATAGCACTCGTATATATATCTAAAAGATTAATCAAGGCTTGTGATTGTTTGAAATCATTCCAAATTAATTAAAAAAAATAAATTAGTTAAATTAAAAAAAAACTGTCGTCTAAAAGACATTAAAAAAATTGTGCCATTCCGTAGAAAGTAACTCTTAAAAAGTGATCACGCTTGTCTCTATATATTTTTTTTTATATTAGATATAGTTTAAAAATATTTATTGTAATCGTGAGGCGTTTTATGCCGTCTGTGATGTTTAATAAAAACAGATTTTTGTCTGTCTGTATGTTTAACATATATTAAAATAAATGTTTTAGAGTATATTTGTTTGTGATGGCAACAATTGGGCTGAACAATTTGCATAATCTATGGTTGTATTAAAGATATGACAATAAAAAAAATTGATAGAATATATTGATATATACATATATAAAAATAAATAAATAAAAAAAAACTTTTTATTCACTATTATTATTCTAACTCAAAGAGACTTTGTTAGAAAAAAAAAATTAAATAATATTATTTGATTTTTTATTTGACTAAGACAATATTTCTAAAAATGTGATATATTAATATATTTTTACGAATTTTGCAAATTGTTCTAGTGTCATTAAGTGTCTATATTTTAGATATACGCTTGGAATTTGTATTTATTAATGAGTGAAATTTGATTTATTTTTAATTTTAATGTAATTTATAACATCTCGTCTTATGCGGGTAGTCATATGGAACCTTATGGGACTTTAAAAAAAAAGTGACTTTTAAATTAAATAATATATCAAAATTCGCCCATTAAAGTACATATGTATATCAGTATGTAGTAAATAAGTGATGTATGAAATTGACCTGTTTCTTCATATTATACTTGTTGTGCGTTTTATCTGTGTGTTTTATTATTATTTTGTTTTACTACTTACTTATAAACAAACAACATATATTTATATATATATATATATATATATATATATATATATATATATATATATATATATATATTATTGCATATAATTAAAACATATATATGCATAAAATGCGGGCTTGACGCCACCAGTCAATATTGTCATTTGGGAAATAAATATGTAGCTGCCAAAGCAATATAGAATAACTTAAATAAAACTATCAATAAAGCATATCACATAAAAATAATTTATATATAATCATTCCCCAAATGGGAATCGAACCGACAATCGCTCCCATTTACACTCAGACGCTGTCCCACTGCGCCAAAGCGCGGTATTGAGTTCCGCCACTCAACACGCAATATCTCGTATTCGACGGAAAGCAGAATACGGAGTGTCTTGACACTAGACATGAACTAAAAAAATAAAAATATTATATAAATTCAATTCTAAAAAATATATATAACTCAGTTAGCCATAATATCGGTTCAATTAGAAATCCTTATATTCAAAATACAGATTTAATTTAGGCGTTGCGCGCTCAGAGCTTTAATAATTAATATCAGCTAGAATATCCTGGTAATGATTTCTTAATTAAAGTACTCTTAAATAAATTTTAAATTATAAATTATAACTAAACTAACCTCAACATTATAAATATAAAATCATTATTTTCAACCATCTGAGTGTATGCAATCTCCTGATCCACGACTACGCTATAAAATTAGTATAGCGTATATAGCTTCTCGGTTTAATTATAAGGCATGTGTACATTTTTGTATTGGTTTTAGAAATTAGACGATATAATGGACTTTATTAGTGCTTTGAAAAGCAGAATTTTCTAAAATTATATGAAATTCTCAAACACAAAAATATACGCGATAAATACGTTAATTACAAATAGTTATGTGATTTTTTATTACTATAATAAAACTCGATACAATTTAGGAATAACCAATCTAAAGACAGAAATATATTAAATTGTATATAATAATAATATTTACATATAGAAAGGAATTCAAATATAAATATTATAAGAAAATAAAAATGTTTCAAGTTTAACGAAATTTGAACTTGTGACCCCTAAAATGCGACTAGTATTCTAACAAATGGGGCAGTTATGTTATAAATTGTAAAAAAAAATTAAATCCTAAACGCCAATTAAGCTAGAAATTGTTAAAACCAGTTGCAACTAAACCAACGCGAATCCAGTAGAGTATGATATCAAATAAAATAACCAAAATGAATACATGATTCTGTCGTTTTTTTCTATACACTAAAAAAATATTTTTTTTTGTTTCTTACTCCTTTCTTTCCTGAGATCAAAATAACTGATTCAATATTACAATTTCAGTACTAAGTGGTTTTTTTAGCTTGATGCTTTTATCCCGCATAGCAGGGTAGACAGAAAGTACCTAGTGTCAAGACACTCCTTACTTCGCTTTCCGCCGAATTCGAGACATTGCGTGTTGAGTGGTGGAACTGAACGCCGCGCTTTTTCTTTTATCAGAGCGAGGAAGTGAAAATAATTGAAATGTAATCACTGGGATCTGTAAATAGATTGGTTGTGCGATCGAACCCACAACTGATCAATTTACAGACAGATGCTGTCCCACTGCGCCACTACCGGCCTCTTACTATATTATATAAAGAACAAAAACTGTACAACAGCAAACTCAATGTCTTTACCACACATGTGTTTTTTTATTTATTTATGAATAAAATTTATTAATTAAGGAATGAATAAAAAATCTATGAAAAAGTTGGCAAACGAACAGAAGGGCCACCTGATGGTAAGTGTTCACCTTCGCCCATGGATATCTATATTAGAATTGTAGATACGTTGCTGGTCATGGGATGGGAGTGAAAGAAGATGAGGGAAAGGATAGATGGGAATAGGGAGGGCTGGCTTACATGATATTGAACCAGGAAACATCATCATATATTTGGCGGATCGTTTTGTCATGATAATAGTTGCGAGTCAGTTAGAAAATTATCCTCCTACCGCCGAATTACTGAGCTACCCGCCTCTTACGGCACGCTATCCAGCAGCGGAAGGGAATTGTATTCGACCCTGTCCCTTCACAGGCAAAGATATCTATGTACCTATATACATGACAATAACCAAATGACGTCTGCTTAAAGAATTAATTCAAATCACTCGCCATATAACAAGTATTATAACAAATAAGTTAATATTTTCGAGATTCTTATACAAATTGTAACTTTCGAAGTAAAGTGACTTAACTCAAAATTTATCGAGTTTTACATAGTTCAATATTCAAGCACGACACTCCAATATAGAACTATGTCATATTCGATAAGTTTTGACAATAAATAAATAAATACGTATACGTAGTATTCTACGTGAGTATACATTTTTTTGGTTTTAGAAAATTCGTCGTACAAGACTTCACATTACGACGAACCGCTTTAAAATGTCCAAAGCGCCGAGTTTTCTAAAAATATCGTCTCAAATACAAAAAGATATTCGTTTAATCTGGTTAAAAGTTTTTTTTTTACCCTCACGTTTCGTCCCTCGTGGAGTAGTCAGAAGTGAGACGCTACAGGCCCTGCTTACTTCTTTCGCCTCGTCCACAGTCATCAACCACTTCATGCATGTTCTTCGGCGAGTCCTCATGTTTTTTACTTGACCTTCCTCCAGTATCATTTATGCTGTGTGTTCGAAGGTCAACCGTGGTCTCCCCTGACCTCTCGTACCACTCACCTTTGCTTCATAAATGTTTCTTACCATTCTTTCATCACTCATCCTCTCGATGTGCCTAAACCACTTGAGTCCGTTTTAATAATATATATATATATATATATATATATATATATATATATATATATATATATATATATATATATATATATATATATATATATATATTCATAATAAATAACAAACGAAGCAATTGATGAAATATTTGCGTAAGCTCATGCAAAAAATATAAGGATACACACCCTTGAGATAACACTTATCAGGGGCAGAGGTCGCTAAATGTAAACCTGCTATGCAACAGATCAATTTAATTAGTATATTTTCTTTAGCTTTTTTATATTTCCGGCTACAGACTCAGAGAGTAGAGTTTATATAAAGAAAATATTTCTTTTTTCTATTGTGTTGTATGCTGTTGGCTCTCTTGGCTTTGAAGGTATGATCGATTTTTGCTTTTTAAGAGACCGCGCTAAAGGGGTTCTGACTTTGGCGTGGAGATCTCGAGAGGAGGTTCTCCTGGGAGGGTTCAACCTCGATTTGCATACACTGTTTTCAGAAGGGGATTTGGCTTCGCTCCATCAGAGCTTGATATCTTGTTTAAATCTCATGATATTGAAAATCTGGAACCTCAATCTCAATGGTGGGAACAGTGTGACTAACTTGTAAGTTTGCGTTTGAGATTTGGCCTACTTAAGGTTTATATGGGAAAAGAAATGCAGACTTAATGTTATTCTAAAATAATCTATTATTAGAAACACATAAAAATAATAAACATGTGTTACTAAAACGTGCGTTCTATGCATTTTCTACTAGCAAAGAAATATCTGAATACAGAACATATCGCCAAAGACTTTTATTTATATATCTATATTTAACACTCTTTGACACACAGAAAAAAATGCACGAAAGTGGAAAAAGCATTCCTATCAGCCAATCTGTTGATATGAAAATAATTCAGTGTGTAATTGCAAACTAGAATATTTATAGAATATTTGAGAGGTTGAAATGTCTATGACTTGTCTATTTCGTTATTGGAATGTTTATTGTATAGTAAAAAGTAGAAAGTATTCCATAATTTAAAGTATTCAATTATATAGAAGTTATTTCAATTCCATGCAAGGTTATTAATTCATAATAAATAATCAAACTTTTGTCGCCGACTCACCCAGCAGAGCTGCATTCTAAACTGGCGGTAGCTTGGTGTTCATAGGGACAAAAGTGCTTCCATATTCAATTAGAATGAAAAATATTTACTATTTTTAAAGTTAAAATTTTTAAAAGTTAACATTTTTAAAAATCCTATAAATTTTGAACGCAACCGGATTCGAACCTACCCACTTGGTTACAAAAATTTTCAAAAATATTTAGAATGAAAGATATTATTATTTGGTATTCAATTGCGAATAATTTGTATGCAAACCATTTTAAGGACTCTTAGAGCCTTTTTCAAACAAAATAAAACAATATATACACTATGCTATTTAAACAAACGCGTTTCATTTATTTTTTATATCTCATATGTTTTGTATTCTATAGTATTACCTAAACCTAAACACAGTGGACATCTTGGACGGACATGAAAGGGCTGCCGATAGGCTAAAGATGAGTGGACTGTAGCGTTACACGCTCCGTTCTCTCTGACATATATCTCTGATTACAAATATATGGAAATATAATTATTTATTACAAATATATCGAAATTTTGATCGAAATATGTTCAAATTTTTAAATAGATTTATAAAAGATAAAATAGTATATTGTTGACAGCTAACCTTTAACGAAACGTCGCACACTTCCACGTACGTTTTAGCATAATTTTTAATATAATATGTTAACACACAAGCACCGTTATATTGAATACAGTTTTTTTAGTTTAGTTTTTCAAGCTAATCTAGGTTAAGCGTATTATGTCTATTTTTAAATGAAACTATTTTACCGGATTAATCACGTATATTTTCGAATACCAAAATATACGCGATCAATCCGGTTAAAATAGTTTCATTTAAAATGTATAAAAGTCGCGAAAATCAAAGACCTTATTATATCTATTTTTAATGTAATCTAAAATGAAATAATCTTAATAGTTATTATAAAATACGAAGCAAATAATAGAGAACAATAATATTTATTAATTTAATAGAAAACGCGCCAATTTTATCACCATTTTTTTAAATTGCATAATTTTAAAAATTTTGACTAGAATATTAATTTATTCGGTCACAAATTATGAATATAATTTATAAATTAAAAATCGATATTTGATTAATAGTATAGAATAGTATAGGTATTAGTGCATATAAAAATTTAGCTTTATAAACAACACTAATGTAAAATTATTTAAAATTCATTATAATTACATCACTGTATTTCGAAACTGTCATCAAATAATTTAAAAAAAAACATGAAAATCGATATTTAACGCGTTTTTCCTTTGAATACTAAAGAGTTGACTACATATATATATATATATATATATATATATATATATATATATATATATATATATATATATATATATATATATATATATATATGTATATATGTATATGTATATAAAAGCAACTTGGTAAGTGATTTTAGTTACGAATAATGTATGATGCAATTACCTTGCTAATTGTCGAATTGTTTTTTTTCTTTGAGACATGATAAGAGGTAATAGAAATTATTACATTTAAATTAAGCTATTTTAAACAGATTAATCGCTTCTATTTTGGTATTCGAAAATACATATTTTACTATTTTTAAAGTGTTATTCCACATCTAGGGTTAGTAAAAAAAATTAAAGAACGTAGAAAAATTTTGAACGCAGCGGGATTCGAACCTGCGTTTCCAAGAGACGTGAGTTCGAATCGCGCTGCGTTTAAAATTTTTATACGTTTTTTAAAAATATATTTAAAATACAATTTTGTGAAACATTTCGAGCACTTTACAGTAGTCCGTGGTCACTAGTAGACAAGTACTTAGTATAAGATAGTAGATTGGAGTTCGATTTTCAATGTTATTTATTATTAAAAGTATGAACGATGTTTAGTCTGGCTAGAAAGAAAGATTGAAATCCGTGTTCCACCACTTAATTAAGAATATAACATAATTAATATTATCTTTAAAATGTTGAAAATTAGATTAGTACTGGTGTGATTTGTTATCGGAAATAAAAAATTTTCAACTGTTTCCTATTACAACTCATGGTAAAATGTAAGCACTATATAATCAAAATATGTTTAATAAAAAAACATTTTATTGTTTGTTGTTTGTTTGAAATTGCCATAAATATAAACTCAAAGCCAACAACGGACTGAATTGGACGTATTATATGTTTAATTCAACCGCGGAAGCATGATTATATACAAATGACTTTGGTAAGATAAAGCGTGGTGTTAAGATCCACCGCTTGTTACGTTATATCTGAAATTCAAGCGGAAAGTCGCGACCAGAGTGTCCTAATTAACTCTTAACCCTGCTATACGGTATAAAGCTTGAAGCTATAAATAAAAAAAAATTACAAGAACACGACATAGCCAATATTGGCTACCAAGTACATTTAAGGTCCAATGTTTATCCAATCATCGACACCTACAATTCTTAGCTCCTTAAAATAAACTCACGGACCACTGTACAGTGTTCGAAACGTCAGGTTTCCAAAAATACATTTTCCAATACAAAAAAATATGCGATTAATCCGTTTAAAATATTTTCATTTAAAATGTGTAAAAATCGCGAATGTCAAAAAATCTTAATATATTATTTTCGATTATTAAGTTAGTAGACAGGACCTAGTGTCGAGACACTCTGCTCCGTACTTCGCTTTCCACCGAAATCGAGACATTGAGAGACGTGTTAAATGGTGGAACTCAACGCCTCCCTTGCGCCGTCTTGCTAGAGCGAGGAAGTGAAAATAATTTAAATATATAAAAATAAAAATTATATATTATTGCTACATGTTACCAAGAGGCCCTTACAATACAATTAATAAATTAATTAAGCAAATATGATAAAGGCAAGTGAAATTTATGATTCACGATCATATAATAGCTACCTATTTGATACTGTGCCTATAAATATTAGGTATTTCTGTTTATTTTTTTTAGCTTCACGCTTTTATCCCGCATAGCAGGGTACACAGAAAGTACCTAGTGTCAAGACACTCCGTACTTCGCTTTTGGCCGAATTCGAGACATTCCCTGAGCGAAAAAGTGAAAATAATTTAAATATAATTACTCCCCGAGTGGGAATTTTTAAAAAGGAATAACACGCTTTGAGAATCAGGGAGAATGAGAAGAACGGAGAGTCTTGACATTAGATTCTCTCTGAGCTTTAAATTAGAATAAATATAAGGAATTATCTCCATTTTCAAGTTTTTGTTTATATAATTCTTTGATTAGTTGGTTTATATTGACAAGGGAAACTGTTATAAAAGCTTATAGAAAAATAACAGTTAGAGGCCATCTAGTGTCAAGACACTTCGTTGACGACTTTCCACACGAAATCGAGATATTATCTTGAATGGCGAAACTCAACGTCGCGCTTTGTCTTACTAATACAAAGAAATAAAAAAATAAAATTAAATAAAAGCTTAAGAAAAGTAATACTTGTATTCAATAATTATTAAATTAAAATATTCGAAATATTTTCGAAATCAGCATAAAACGTGTTCAAAACAGGATGAACGAGCAGAACGGAGGGTTTTAACACTATCTATAATACAAATAAATTTCTGAGGAATTCTCAGATCAACATACATACATACACATGCTTCGATGTCCTACATATATGTATTATGTAATTTCAACGAATTGAACATATATACAGGTCGATCAGATAACCTTGTATATTTATACAATAATTAAAATATATATATATATATATATATATATATATATATATATATATATATATATATATATATATATATATATATATATATTTTCTTAGCCTACAGCCAAAAGGAGGATCTAAATCGGTTGCGTACTTCATGACACTCGACCGTTATGATTGGTCAGAAAGATTTTACTCCCAACAAATCCGCGCCTCTCTAGGGACATAAAGTCTAAATGACTTCCCCACTGATACGGGCAAGGTCTATTCAGTTATTTTCGATGATTATATTACATGTTTATATATCTATATATAGTTTTTATATAGTTATAAAAATATTTGTATATGTATATATTTTCATTTTTTTTTGTATATCAAATTAGGTAAAGAGAATATAGCGAGAAGACACTCAAGACACTCTGCTCTCTGCATTCCAATGGGTTTTTAAAGCTTTACGCTTTAGACATTCCGCTGATTGTTTTCCGCGCGAAATTGAGACATTGCGTGCTGATTGGCGAACTTAACTCCGCGCTTTGTTTTACTAGAGGGAGGAAAATAAAAATAATTAACATAATTATTTATAACATAAAATATAAGCAATAATTTCGAGTGGGGATTTGAACTCACAACCGATCGTGTTTACAGTCAAACGCTACCCTGAACGGCGGAATTCAACGCCGCGCTTTATATTACCAGAGCAGGGAAATGGTAATAATTTAATTTTATTCATATTAATTATTTGGATCTACAATCTATATAAGGCGAAAAGGGTTTTAATGGTTGTTATCACTGCCTAGGAGCAAAGCAAGTTTTTGGAAAAATAAGATATTTGATTTTCGCGATTTTTATACATTTTAAATGAAAGTATTTTAAACAGATTAATCGCGTATATTTTGGTATTCGAAAATACATTTTTGAACACCTGACGTTTCCTACACTTTACCTGTGACTACGGACTACTGTAAACGTGTTCGAAACGTCCGGTTTTCAAAAATGTAGTTTTTTATACCAAAATATACGCGATTAATCCGTCTAAAATAGTTTCAGTTCGGGAATATTAACGGATATGATATTTCAATTAAGCCAGTTACACACTTCCGCTTAATCCTTATTTGATACCGATCAATATTTCTTTTAGCTTCCCGCTTTTATCCCGCATAGCAGGGTAGACAGAAAATACCTAGTGTCTAGATATACTGTACTACGTTTTCCAGCGAATTCGGAACACCTAGGACATCGAGTGGTGGACGCGCACTTTGTCTTACCAGAGCGAGGAAGTAAAAATAATTAAAATATAATCACATCCCCGAGTCGCAATCGAACCTACAACCGAGCGCGTTCATAGTCAGACACTGTCGTACTGCGCCACGACTGGCGACTCAACTAATAATATATATATATATATATATATATATATATATATATATATATATATCTGACACACATATTTCACCTTTCCACGAGCGTCGAACTTGTATTGTTTTCGCTGTTCGTTTAATAATTACATTAATCATGTCGTCGACTTATGACTAGATGCGGTATGTGGCCTGCGTGACCTATAAGCTATTTTAATCAGTGTTTATTGTATAATCTTGTTTTTTTCGTACATCCACCCCTATTTCATATATATTCTTTGTACCTACATAGAATATATACTTGCTCAAATATATATATTAGAACAAGTTTTGTACAATTTGATACCAATTAAGTTAAAATTGCAAAAGGAATTATTGGAATTGAGAAGTAGTATATTACTGTTAACACCTTTCAGTTAATTTCACGTATATTTAATAAATTATTTACGCTATCTTTTTGGGGGTTTTAATAGAAGTTATAAATGCTAGACGCCACTACAAAATAAGTGATATAAGTTATTAGCTTCACGAAGAGATCTATCTCATCTCTACTGCATTCATCTTTCTTACCATTCTTCTTTTGACACACCCACGATTCACTGCCGTATAACAACGTCGGTATCAGTACTGCATTGTGAGCGGCGAGACATGCAGGTACGCTGACGTGTTGCCGTCGCATCAATGCAGCAAGAGCACCGTTAACCCTGTTACCAGCAGTAATACGCCTTTCCACATCCATTTCGTATCTTCTATCTCTGCTAAACATACTTCCCAGATATACTACCTCATTCACTTCTTCTAATATCTTTCTATTTACCCTAATTTTACATTTCGTTCTTTCTTCATCTCTTTTAAATACTAGAATCTTCGTTTTACTCGCATTCAGGTTTAGACCATTACTTTCACACCCTTCTTTCAGAGTGGTGACCAATGCCTGTAACTCTCATTCTGATGATGCAATTGGCACTGCATCATCTGCGTACAACAGACAGTTAGCTGTCAAATCACAAACTGTTACTCTTATGTCACTTTCTTTTACTCCTTGTAGACGGCTATCCAAAATAAATTGAACAGCCAAGCTGACATGGCGCAGCCCTGTTTGACACCCGATTGAATATGAAACTGAGGCGACATGCCAGCTCTTACTCGTACACAGGCTGAGTGATCTCGATAAAGAGATTTTACTGCCTATAACAAGAGTCCGTTCACATTGTGCCGGGGCAGTATCTAACATAATTTCTTTCTTACAACCTTGTCAAATGGCTTTTCTAAATCCACAAAAGAACAGAATTTTTTCTTGTTTACAACACTAGGTTAATAACACACCTACACCTTGACATCCTCGTTCACTTTCTGGAACTCCAGCCCAGAAGGCGACTCGGTTGCCTGGCAAAATCGGTCATGCTATTGCCCTTTCTTTTGGTCTAAGTCATACAAACAACATCCAAACCTCTTTCATTCATCACCTCTAAAAATTCATTCATCTTGTGTTGCACCCCTCCTCTTACAATCCACGTGGCTATTTGTAGCTCCGTTCTCCACTTCCCACCGTCCCGGACATGGCGTGCTGGGTGGCGGTCCCCAATACCGTATTCGTCACCACTTCTAACACCAGCGGGGACGCGTCGCCTCGGGGGGACGCCCTAGCATATATATATATATATATATATATATATATATATATATATATATATATAGATATTTCTAATCTATATGATATACTTAAAAGTTGTATAAATAATTGTAAGAAAGTATTCAAATTTAATTAAATTTATAGTTCACTATTTTGTTCATAGTGGCTTAAAATATACTATCCCAGACGTTTATCCACCTTAAAGGCCGGCAACGCTCCAGTAGCTCCTCTGGTGTCACACGGGGCCGTGGGCGGCGGTATTCACTTACCATCACGTGACCCGCACACTCGTTTGCCTTACCTGTCCTATAAAAAAAGACGTTTATTTAGAACTTTAGAACTATGTAAGACAAACAATTCTACACTGCATTATGTTTGTGTAACTCCAATAGGGTTTTAGCAGGTTTAATGGATATGTATCACTATGTTACAACCAAATCTCAAAAAAATGTAAATTGTATTCTATATATTATACTGATTTACAACCTATAATATAAAAATCAAAGGCAATTTTGGTCTAAAATAATTGCCCGTGATAAATAACTTATTTATTTGGATAAGTATTAATATTTAGTTTATAGAAGCACCTTCGCAAATAATTTATTATTAAGAAGATCTTTGATTTTCGCGATTTTTATACATTTTAAATGAAACTATTTTAACCGGATAAATCGCGTATATTTTGGTATTCGAAAATACATTTTTGGACACCTGACGTTTCGAACACTTTACAGTAGTCCGTGGTCACAGGTAGACTGAGGTGGCATTCGTCTGTCAGTTGATACAAATGTAATTTATTATTTTAGAACTAAAAATATATATTTAAAAATTGTTATAGTAAGTTGCTTTATTATTATTAAGTACAGTTGTAATAAACACGATTAGTTGTAATTAGTCGTAAGTCCAGTTCAATTCAGTCAAATGTTCATATTTAAATTGTTTTCGTATCTCCACTGTAGTAAGACAAAGCGTGGCGTTGAGTTACGTTACTAAAATGCTATGCAATTAGAAAACAATAATCGTGCAAATTTACAAAAAATCCACCACTTGCTGTACACGTGTTGCATATGAATAAACATCGCTCTTGCATTCTCAATTTTTGCGCAAACAAAATTAGTTATTTTAATTATTGAAATGATTGCGTGTTGTTAAGAAGTGATAACGGATAAGGAGGCTGTGGAGAGATTGTTGATATAATAGTAAGCCGGTCTTCTATGAACGTCTTTTAATATACCTAACAAAAATTTGGTTTTTTTTGCGATTTTTACACATTTTAAATGAAATTATTTTAAACGGATTAATCAGGTATATATTGATATATATATATGTTCAAAACTTACATTTTTTTAAAACCTGACGTTTCGAATACTACAGTAGCCCGTGGTTATACTTGCGGGTAAACTGAGGTGGCATTTGCCTGTCGGCTGATACAAAAAGTTATTATATCAATCTACCGCCATCTGTTTGGATTTGGTCTGGATTTTTGCAGAATGAGCTGACTAGCTCTCTACATAAGTCTCACATTAGTCAAACGAAGAGGAACATCAGGGTGAGGGTGGAGGAACACATCTCTAACGTCAAGAACGTGAATTGTCTCGAATAACTCGAACTCGGCAGAAATCGGAGTACGCAGTGTTTTAACACTAGGTACTTCCTTTCTACCCTGCATAAAGTAGAAAAGGTAAAATAGAGTTTCATCTCAAGATAATACAGAATATCACATAATGTTGCTAAGATAACAATATAATCTATAATACCTTTCTCTTACCATCATAACGTAATAATCACACACTCCATACTCCGCTTTCTGCAGTATACAAGACATTACGTTTTTAGTGGCGGAACTCAACGCCGCGCTTTGTTTTACTACAGCAAGGGCATAAAAATACTATGTAATTTGTCTTTTGTATCTTGTCTTAAATCATTTATTTTGTACACCTACCCATCATAGTCATGCTATTATCATCTATATCAATTGTAATGTCATTATTTATTTAGCTTAAAGACTAACTTCAAATTTTTTTTAAATTTTTATTTTTTTAACTTTAGGAAATTGCATTACGGATACCATCCCGTTTGGGGACTCTGGACAGGTTATGTGGGACTCCAGATTTGCAGATATAGGCCACCCCGTTTATCCACTATAACCTCAGGGTGCTCCTCCTCGACAGCCAGTAGTCGGGACCTCAGGTACACACTACAAATGGTAATTTTTATAAATACACAAGCTAATCCGGATGTATGTATGTATGTACATTTCATACCAAAACTACTCAACACATTTGAATGAAATTTTAAAATAATATAGGTTATACATCAGAATAGCAATAGGGGTTAATAATGATAAATATCAACTAAGCTTTTGTTTCAGTACAGGCAAAGCCGTCAGAGAAATCTACTTTTGATATTAATGTACTTGCTATATTGAAATAAAAAATAAATAAATAAAGTAATTCCTTCACGCTTTTATCCCTCATAGCAGAGTAGACAGAAAGTACCAGGGTAGTAAGTAAGTAGTAAAGTGTTAAGACACTCCGTACTTCGCTTTCCACCGAATTCGAAACATTGCGTGTTAAGTGGCGGAACTCAACGCCGCACTTTCAGTCCGACGCTGTCCCGCTGCACCACGACCGGCCTCAGGTCAATAAAAAAAACCCTTCCATATAAATTAAATACGTACAGCAGCCCCGTTGTCATCCATAACTGACACTTGTAACAACCAAATAACAATAGAGATTAAGTAGGCGGAGTCTTTGTAATCATAATTATATTTTACATTATATTATAATTATTGTATATTGAATATTATTAATAACAAACAGTTTTACATACATAAAAAAATGTTTAGAAAAAAACGCGGGCAAAAATAACATCCCGATACTATTGGACCAGTTTCATACATTTTATTTACAATTCAAGATAACGTTACACGCGTCGACCGTGTTAATACATGGGAATCGATAATTGATTTTTTGTAACTAAATTTAGCAATAATATAACATTATTGAGATTATGGTTAGTTATTTTCTTATATATTATAGTTAATATAATAATAACCTAGTGGTTAAGAGTTTGAAAATATAACAATATTTTAAACAGATTGAGTAGTAACTCCTCACCATGATCTCCTCATTCCTTCACAGCTTGGGTGCCCATCTCTTTGTAGAGAGGGGAACATAGGGGACCTAGACACTAATGTAGCCTTAAGGGATCCTTTAAAATGTATTATCTTGTTCCACCAGCCAACGGAACAAATCTACAGTTGTAGGCACCACCATTTGTATGGACATGCCCGCAATCCTAATGTACTTAGGATGTCAGATTTTTTAGTCTTCCCGTAATTCCACTATCTATTATTATTGATATGCTGATTATATTATTTATACCTATCGCCGCTCATACTGGCTGGCTGGCTGGCTACAATGAAAGTTGAAAAAGATCCTTATTACGAAAATTTAGCCGAATTTTGTATGTCTTTGTATGTCTATAATGGCAACCTTGTTTTGAGGGCTGGATCTGCCCTGAATATCCGAGCTCCTCCCTCTATCCAAGCAAAATTAATAAGATCTAGATGGTGATCTTACATATTGCCAATAAATTAGGTTCTATTTTTTAAAAGGAAATATAGGAAATGTCCCATCTATAACTCTGGATCCTATACACCGAGTACATACTCTAAACTAATTCCTTGTCATTTCAATTGTAAGTTTCGGAATATTTAATTTTAAAATTATATCTAAAAAAGCCCGGAGTTGAGATCCACCACTCAACACGCGATGTCTCGAATTTAGTGGAAAGCGAAGTACAGTGTCTTGACACTAGGTGCTTTCTGTGCACCCTTGCTATACGGGATAAAAGCGTGAAGCAAAAAAATTATTAAGTTCTAGCAATATTTGTTTTCCCACGGAACTGTCAGTTCTACCAGTATTACATATATTAGGCGTCCAGAGTAAAGGAAAATATTGAATCAAATGACAACATCTTACTATTGTTAAATATTTCACACTGTTTCTTATACGTATCAAATTATTTTTTGTATTTTTAAATGGGCCTTCTTTTACAAATTCTATTTATTGTTCAAATTCTATTTATTGCACTCTACTTGCACTACTACTTGCTACTATGTAACTCATAAAGCAAACTAACGTGTTTCCCAATAGGGGTGATAGGATTTTGATAGCTCACAGCCGCCATCTTGGTTGTTTAACATTTAACATTTGTGTTGTTTCGTTTTCAGTAATGTTTGCCAATTAATCATGAATAAGTTCACATTACCTCAACGTTTGGTAATTGCCTAAATTTTCTATCAAAATTCGAGCAGTATTGTCTCTACTCAAAGAGCATTTCGTGCTAAATATGGTCGTCATGGTGCACCGTTTGAGCTCGCTATACATCGCATAATCCAAAAACTGGAAAGTGAATATTCTTTGCACGATAGTAGACCACTAACACGACAACGGACAGGTCGTAGTGAAGAAAATATTGCCGCCGTATCAGCCAGTGTCGAAGAAAATCAAAATATTTCCGTTCCACGACATGCACAAGAATTGGGCTTATCCAGACTGATAACTTGGCTATGGATCTTGGCCTACATCCATACAAAATTGTGTTCGCACAAGAACTCAAGCCAGCAGACCATCGATTACGTCGTGAATTAGCTGATTGGGTGCTTGAAATGATGGAAACGGACACCGAATTTCATAGGAAAATCATCTTTTCAGATGAGGCTCACTTTTGGCTCAATGGTTATGTGAACAAACAGAATTGTCGTTACTGGAATGAATCAAATTCAAGAGTGGTTCATGAAACACCATTACATCCTGAAAAATTGACTTTTTGGTGCGGATTATGTTACTTTTTTAAAAACGACGAAGGCCGTACTGTTACTGTCAATGGCGACCGTTATCGTGACATATTGAACGAATTTTTTTTCCTAAAGTGTATGAAATCGATGCGGACGAAATTTATTTTCAATAAGATGGTGCAACATGCCACACTGCGACCGTCACAATGGATTTGTTGCGTGATAAGTTTGGTGAGTCGGTTATTTCTCGCAACGGTCCTCACAATTGGCCACCAAGATCATGCGATTTAACACCCTGGACTATTTTTTGTGGGGGTATGTTAAATCTCAAGTGTATGCCAATAAACCAGCTACGATTCAAGACCTTGAACGTAACATTCGAGAGACTATAACGGCCATACCAGCCGAAATGCTGCACCGAGTCATCGAAAATTGGACCGATCGCATTCACCAGTGCAAAAAAGTCATGGCGGTCATTTGAACGATATTTTATTTAAATCATAAATAGCATAAAATTTCCTATCAAATAAAGCCATTTAGCACGAAATTTGAACATATACTTTTTTGAGCATATATATTATTATAGATTGAACATATATGTTTTTTTCAATTTAAAAACATATTGTTATTATTGCGAAACCCCATACTTCACATGTGATTTCCTTGGCATGGCGATTCGAGAACCATCCTTAACCTTATATCCTACCAATTTATTTTGACTTGGGAACGACGTGTTGGGTATAATAGTGGCGTGTACGTACAATTTTAGGGCTTCATATTAAGGTGTGAAGGGTTTCCGCTTCTTTTTAGGTCCCCACTCTGGTTAGGAAAGTAGTAATGTAGTTAGGTCTACTGCAACACCGCCTTTTCTCCCGAACAATAAAAAAATATTTTTAAAAATGAATTTCTCCTAACAATATTATAATTATTATTGTAAGGAAATTGTAACTTTTATTAAACTATGAAATAGCAAGATTTATATTATTATGAAAAAAGCTACCGTGATGTTTTTTGCCGGCTCTTATCAGCTGACTCGTGTCTTCCGGTAGCCTTATGTTCATTCCCTTCTTATGCCATTTAAATCAAAATATTTTTCATTCAAATAGGCTATTAACAAGAACTTTTGAATCGTCTATCAACATAAAATGTCAGTATTGTCAGTCATACGGGATCCTACCACTGGCGCCGAAGGCAAATCTGCATATAGTATAGGGAAGTCGACGATACTAAATGGGAATTATCTTGAGCGTTATAAAGACCAGTTGGGAAGCAAAGCTTGGATGACGATAAGGTAAAAATGTTATATTATGTTTACCTGTCATCGGTGGGGGGAGGAGCGATATATTTTTTCTAAAATATAGGAAAAAAAACTGTTGCATGGCCAGCATCCAGATCTATGTATTTTTAATATAGTATATATATGTACTACATTAAAATACACAGGTCTGCTTGAGGCCGGTCGTGGCGCAGTGTGATAGCGTCTGACTGTAACATGATCGGTTGTGGGTTAGATCCCCACTCGGGGGAGTGATTATATTTAAATTATTTTCACTTCCTCGCTCTAAAACAAAGTGCGGCATTGAGTTCCACCATTCAACACGCATTGTCTCGAATTTGTTGGAGGAGAGAGGAGTAAGGAGTGTCTTGACGCTCTAGGTACTTTCTGTCTACCCTGCTATGCAAGTTAAAAAGCGTGAAGCTAAAATAAATATATATTTATATGTATTTTAATCTGATCGTTTGCATAATGGAGGCTTTACGTAAAGATTAAAAATGTAAAGAAGAAAAAAAATATCAAGCAAGTCAGATTTCCTAAGGGAAATCTTTCATATATGTTAAGTGAACGTAAAAAAACTCTCAGTCAATAATCTAATGTAAACACGAGACAAACCACAAACAAATTCTCACCTCAAAATAAAATCGATTTATTTCATTGAAAAGCTCAGCACTTCGTCGGTAGAATCATCTTCATTTAGTGTAATGTAAATTTAATTGTTTTTCGTAAAGCCGCTTTCCAAAAAAACATACACTTTATATTAATTTATCTCATAGTAAATATTTATAAACTTTTATTATGAAATTAGAGGCCGGTCGTGGCGCAGTGGGACAGCGTGGCTGCGATTTCCACTCGGGGGCATGATTATTATTTCCCCGCTCTAGTAAGACAAATCGCGGCGTTGAGTTCTGCCATTCAACATGCAATGTCTTGAATTTGTAGCTGTCAGCCTTCTTTACGTCAACTCTTAAATTGTCAGACTTAGAGGAATACGGACTTTTTAGTATGTAAGTAAGTAACATCCCTTTCGTTAATTTGATGCGCTTGGAAATTTCTGATGACTATTTTAAATGAAACTAATTTTCAAATTATTTTTCAAATTATTTGGTATTCATACCAAAATATACGCGATTAATCCGTTTAATATAGTTTCATTTGAAATGTGTAAAAATCGCGAAAATCAAAGATGTTATTATTATGATGATTATTTTTTTTAACTGTAGATCAGTTATTATTCTTGACTAGAGGCGAAATATATAAGGCTTATATTTGATTGCAGGTACTCGACTAGGATAAAGTAATCCTGCAGGACGTAAATCTTCCGTACTTTAATAAATGCCTATAAGCTATAGTATTTATTGATAGAATAATGTTTTTTTTAAATGACTATGGCACTCTAGTGGCAAATCTCAAATTGTTTGTCGAAAGACGGAAACTAAGAGTCATTGTCACCATCAGCCGGAAGACGTTCACTGCTGGATATAGGCCTTCACCATAGCGCACCAGTCAGTGCAGGAGACCTGGAGCCCGGTCTCCTGCACCGAAAAGCTACCTGCAATTGAGGGGTAGTAAGGAGGTCGTCGGTCCGCTTTGTAAAAGCTCCTCCCACGGCACGCCTTCCGGTTCGTGGTTGAGAGCCTTAGTTCCCTATCGGTTCTATAAGCGAAGTGGTCATTATTTTAATTCTTTATATTAATATAGCTTCTATTTCTGTTTTTTGTAAATAATTTAGAATGTTTCTGCAGATAAATAATATATAGCTTCACGCTTTTATCCCGCATAGCAGGATAGACAGAAAGTACCTAGTGTCAAGACACTCCGTACTTCGCTTTCGGCCGAGATATTGCGTGTTGAGTGGCGAAAATCAACGCCGCACTTTATCTCACAAAAGAGAGAAAGTAAAAATAATTTAAATAAAATCACTCGCCCGATTGGGAATGGAACCCACAACCGATCGCGTTTACAGTCAGACGCTATCCCACTGTGCCACTACCGTTATCTATTATTATATATATATACTGGCATATTTACTTGGAAAAGTCTATTTGATTAAGAAATATATTTAATTTGATATTAAATCTACCAGGTATGGTTTGGTATATTTAGTTTAACGTTATCTTGTACTACAGGGCAGACATGGGTGGTTTTCTCTGCAATTTTTTTATATATTAAGTGCCTTTCCGCATGTAGTCAGCCAAAAAATCCCGTCAGCTTAGTTATTTTTATTGTATATATGTGAGATATAGCAGTCCTTAGGTTATATTCGATTATATCGTTTATAGAAGAGAAGGAGGCCCGTCTGAATGTAAACGCGATCGGTTGTGGGTTATATTCCCACTTGGAGGAATGATTCGTCGTCAGCCAATCACAGTCCACTACTGGACATAGGCCTCCCCAAGCTTGCGCCAAACATCCCGGTCCTCCGCAACCCTCATCCAGCCTGCTCCGGCAACCTTGCGTATGTCGTCAGTCCAGCGGGCCAGAGGGCGTCCTACACTACGTTTGCCAAGACGCGGTCTCCACTCCAGGACTCGTCTGCTCCAACGGCCATCGGTCCTGCGACAGACGTGACCGGCCCATTGCCACTTCAGCTTACTGATTTTGCGAGCTACGTCGATTACTTTAGTTCTCTCACGGATAACCTCATTCCTGATTTTATCCTTGAGAGAGACCCCGAGCATAGCTCGCTCCATAGCTCGCTGAGCGACTTTCAATCTGTGGACCAGCCCTACTGTCAGTGTCCACGTCTCGGCAGCGTATGTCATTACAGGTAGGACACATTGCTCAAAAACCTTCGTCTTTAGGCTTTGCGGAATTGTTGACGTAAGGACTCGACGGAGCTTGCCAAATGCCGCCCAACCCAACTGAATCCTCCTATCCACTTCCTTCTCGAAGTTGTGTCGGCCAAGTTGTATTGTCTGGCCTAGGTAGGTGTAGTCCTGTACAACTTCAAGAAGAACGCTTTCGACCCGCACTGGTCTCGGCATGACGTTTCTGTTGAACATAACTTTTGTTTTGTCCAAGTTCATACCAAGACCAACACGTCGGGAGGACCCATTTAGGTCGTTCAGCATTTGATTTAGCTCTTGCAGTGGCTCTGCAAAGATGACTATATCGTCGGCAAAACGAAGATGAGAGATATACTCTCCATTAACGTTGACACCTCGTCCAATCCAATCCAGAGTTTTAAAGACGTCCTCCATCGCGTTGGTGAACAGTTTCGGGGATATCACCTCCCCCTGTCGCACCCCACGATGGAGCCGAATAGGTCTTGTCCACTGATCTTGGATTTGGACGGTCATCGTCGCAGCGCTTTAGAAACATCTCATCACCTCGATATATCGCCAGTCGATTTGACATCTCTGCAGGGACTCCAAAACAGCCCAGGTTTCGATGGCGTCGAACGCTTTCTCATAGTCCACAGCGGCTGATTATACTCCTCGGTCTTCTGTATAATCTGCCGAACAGTATGTATGTGGTCTATGGTGCTGTAGCCTTTTCGAAACCCGGCTTGCTCCGGAGGTTGGTATTCATCAATGCTTGATAGCGAGACGATTCGTGACGACTCTTGAAAACAACTTGTAAATGTGGCTCAGGAGTGTAAACGGCCTGTAGGTCTTTAGGAGGGTTTTATCGCCCTTCTTGAAGAACAAGACGACCACACCCCTGGACCACGCCTCTGGCGTCATGCCTTGGCGGATGACGGCATTAAAGAGTTCCGCTAAGGCCTTTTGGACCGGTAGTCCACCAGCCTTTAGGAGTTCAGTGGTAATGCCATCATCACCCGGGGCCTTCCCATTCCTGAGCTGTTTAAGAGCCGCACTAATCTCGCTTACGTCAACGTCCGGGATGTCTTCCGAGTAATGGCGCGTCAGTGGTGCACGTGGATCTTCAGTGTCCTGAGCTATAGGCTTGTGTGTGCGCGATGAGTAGAGCAGCCCATAGAACTTCTCAACCTCATTCTGGATCTGGGGTCTTGACGTGACTATTGTGCCATCCGCTGTCTTAAGCTTTGCAAGGTGGCTTCTCCCTAGCGGTCTTTGGAAAACTTTGGACCCCCTATTTTGCTCAATGAGGGTTGTAATAGTTCTCGTGTTTGAGCAACGGAGGTACCGGCGCGTGAGTTTCCCTATCAACCTAGAGAGAGCCCGTTGATTTGGAGAAGCTGCTTGAGCGAATGGCATTTCCCGTCTCTGCCTCATCAGATCCAGAGTTTCGGGAGCAAGTTCGGACTGCTTAGTGGTACTCGTCGGCGGAAAATGCTTACGGCCCAGTTTACACAATGTCTTCACCACGCTGTCGGTTATCTCGTCCACATCGTCAGTGGTTTCCAGCGAGTCGAATCGATTTTGCAGTTCCAATTGGAACTGCTTGGACACTTGGGGCGGTGTAGGTCGGAGAGTAGATTTCAGCAGGCGTTTTCGTTCGACTTTGAAGCATATATTCAGAGTGCCTCGTACGAGTCGGTGATCGCTGCCGGTGTTAAACCTGTTGATCACAGAGACATCTTTGAATATATACTTTCTGTCTGCCATGATAAAATCTATCTCGTTCCTTGTCACAGTATCTGGACTTTGCCAGGTTCACCTCCTTTGGGGCTTCTTCTTGAAGAAGGAATTTATCAAGTAAAGCCCCTGCATCTCGAGGAAGTTGACCAGCATTTGCCCCCTGTGATTTCTGCACCCCAACCCATGTGGTCCAATCTTCGATTCGTCGCATTCCTGTACTCCCACTTTAGCGTTGAAGTCTCCCATGACCACGTTGTAGAAGAATGAGGTCGTACCATGTATGGCTTTAGTAATGTCCTCATACATGGCTTCAACCTCTTCATCGGAGTGTGTCGAGGTCGGCGCATATACTTGCACTACCTTCAGAGAGTACCTGTCGGTAAGCTTGATTACGAGGTACGCTACCCGGGTCGACACACTACTAACTTCCATAACGTTGCCAACAAGAGCTCTGTGGACCAGAAAACCGACACCACCTTGGGAGGCCTTATCACCTTCCCGGAAGTAGAGCAAGTGACCAGAGTCAAGGGTTATTGTATCCTCTCCCTCTCTTCGGACTTCCGATAACCCCAGAATACTCCACTTTATATGACTTAACTCTACTTCCAGTTCTGTGAGGTGATGGTCCAGCCGAATCGTACGTCCGTTGTACGTTGCCAAATACATATGTTGTTTTCGGCAGCCTTTACTCCGGGGATTCTTAGCACCCTCTGCCCCGCCGTGACCACGACCGCTGCCTTGGCCGGGAATAGCGGGGCTGCCGGGCACTGAGGGCCGTATTTTTAGCGCTGTCTCCATGGAGGATCTTGCCATTGTCACCACGCTTGGCAGGCGGGTTGGTGTCCGCAGTAGGTGTTTATGTTAGACAGGGTCACGCTGCTGCCCATGCCCTGGTTTTTTCCCTTAGTCGCTTCTTACGACACCCGCGGGAGGATATGGGGTGATGCTATTCTAAGTCGGCATCACACGGCAAAGGAAGAATGATTATATTAGGAGGAGAAGGAGGAATGATTATATTTAAATTATTTTCAATTTCCTCACTCTGGTAAGACAAATTGCGGCGTTTAGCTCCGCCACTCAATACGCAATGTCTTGAATTCGTTGAAAAGCGATGTACATAGTTTCTTGATATAAGATACATCCTGCCATACGGGATAAGAGCATAACAAGTACCTAATTATATAAATATTTTTTTTTCATAGAGATTAGCGAAAAATAATAAAAACATTAAAGGCCTTGAAAGCTCGCGCTCAATGTATCTTGAGCGTACATTTGTCGCGATTCTGATGTAATTTCGTTTAACAGTTTCGTTTACATCGCTCCTTATCTTAGTTTCAAGTGAAATACATGTGGCCACAAACATGAGTGATGGAGAAAACAATCATTTGTCGTCAGCGCCAGGTGATCTTTTTTCTTTTACCTTCACGCCTTTTATCCCGCATAACAGGGTAGACAGGAAGTACCTAGTGTCAAGACACTCCGTACTTCGCTTTCCACCGAATTCGAGACATTGTGTGTTGAGTGGTGGAACTGAATGCCTCAATTTGTCTTATTTCCCCCGAGTCGAACCGTTTAACGGATCGTTTACAGTGAGATTGCGCCACGATCGGCCTCAAATGATTTTTCAAAAAAAATTTAAATTGTAATAATTAAACAATATATATATTACTGAAAAAAGTATGCGCCCTATGTAGTAGAGGCCGTCGTGGCGCTATGAGTCGAATACTGACTGTGATAAGTTTGAAACGTCATCAGTTGTAGGGTCGATTCCCACTCGGTTGAATGATTATATAATTATATAAATTTATTTCATTCGATCTTAAAAAAAATTCGCAGAAAAAATTATGACGGGGAACTGATTTATTGTAAAGAAATAAATATAAATATTTTCTTCCAAATTGGCTGAAATAGATTTAAATCAATTCTGATCGATAATTCGAAAATGAGCTCTTCTGGGTCTCCTTCATGTAATATCCAAAACATAGCTTTCTCAGTTAACATGCAATTACAAATTAATATAGTGAAATACATAGACAGTATACTCTCCGGCTATTTAGGTATTTTTAAATGTACTTCAAGTATAATATATAAAAATCAGCTTTTATAATATGACGTAATTAAGTAGTCGATATTTTATTATTTGATTTCTGACATTATTTAAAGAAAAAAAAATAAAAAAAATCAATATGTTATAATGTTAGGTACTTTCTTATAGTCTATTAATATGGGGTTTCCCAATAAGAACGATATGTTTTGAAATTGAAATAAAACATGTATGTTCGAATTAAGTGCTCAATGGCTTTGGCTAAATGCTTTATTTGATAGGAAATTTTATGCTATATATGATTTAAACACAATATCGTCCAAATGACCGCCATGACTTTTTTTGCACTGGTGAATACGATCGGTCCAATTTTCGATGACTCGGTGCAGTATTTCGGCTGGTATGGCCGCTATAGTCGCTCGAATGTTGCGTTAAAGTCTTGAATCGTAGCTGGTTTATTGGCATACACTTGAGATTTAACATACCCCCACAAAATATATTCCAAGGGTGTTAAATATATTTAGCACGAAATGCTCTTTGAGTAGAGACAATACTTCTCGAATTTTGATAGAAAATTTGGACAATTTCCAAACGTTGAGGTAACGTGAACTTGTTCTTGATCAAATGGCAAACATTACTGAACATAAAACAACATATATGTCAAATGTTAAACAACCAAGATGGCGGCTGTGAGCCATCAAAATCCTATCATCCCTATTGGGAAATACTATATTTGTTAGTTGCCCAAGTAACCGCAGGGTAAATTTCACACTACTTGGCGTCAGACGCCCTTACCCGTGGAGAAATAAGGAACAACAAAGTACCTATATTTTTTTATTTATAATCTGTTAAATTTGCCGCCATCATATCTAGATTTTTTAGTAATTTTTTAGTTCCTACTTACAACGTAATTGCCTAGAATGCATGAACTTCCAAGAGGTGCGGGTTCGAATTCTTCAGGAAAAAATGCGACTGAATGGGATAGCTATAATATTTTTTTTTTAATTATATTATTAACTTGAAAGTTATTATACTTATTTATTTACTAATATCATACAGAGACATGTGATTGTAAACACTATCTTATTTTTTTTATTTTTTTTTATTTTTCCGCTCTGGTAACACAAAACACTGTGTTAAGATCGCCACTCTGCACGCAATGTCTGGATTACTATATCATTGCAATGCGGGATAAAGCGTGAAACTGCGTTTTCTACTTATATCACCAGGTTTATCATTATAAATCAGTTTAATCATTTCCGAAGTATTATTTTTGAAGATAACATGTGATTAATATAAAATAATTATTAAAGCAAATGAATAGGTATTATAGATAGCTCACTAGCGGAGTGTTGATCCCGAACGTAATAATATTCTGTAAAAACACGCGGTTATCGACAGGTCAACGAACTAGCGAATTTCTACAAGCAAGTAACTGAGAATTGGGTCGGTAACAGATATGTACAGCTTGTGTTTAGTGTTAATGGAATGCAATGTGGACTATAATAGTAAATATTTAAAAAAATATCTAAAATATAACCCTTAATATTATTAAATATACGTTTAAATATATACTTACGCCTTAGAGCTAACAAATACATTTGAAGTAATGTTCGTGTGTTGAAAATATTAATTTCTCGAATAGATCGGACTGTTGGGTTCCTGGGATAAATTAACGATATTAGTTTTCCATATATAAAAACAAATGAAGAAGGGTAGCAGAGCGCGCAAGGTAGGCTTTCTTCAAGTTTGCTATCCGCTGTACGAGATCGGGTCGCCGGAGGGTGGCACACGACCGTTGCCTTCCGTCCAAAAAGCTCAGAGCGCTTTCAGCTCGGGGAAGCTAATCTTTTCTCTTATCTACTTGTCTCCAGGTCTGAGTAGCTTCTTTTATAAGGTGGTTCACAGCTCTTGACTCCACGACGTGCCTTGCATCTTCCCATAGTTCGGCTAGTGTTGGTCGAAGAGGGGCTTCGTGAGGTTTTAGTACAGATAACGTCCGGATTCCCACATAATTTGATCCGAGTCCCAAGTCAGGTAAAGAACCATAACGAATTTCCTCACAAAAAAAAATAGCTATAAAAGCGTGAAGCTAAAAAAATATATAAGCAGCTTCTCGCTTTATCCCATATACTCTGAGACACTCCGTTCACAGCTTTCTATCCAAAAACATTACAGTGTAGTTAAACTCAAGGGCAAATTGAAACACCAACATTTGAATTGAAAATATATTATTCTTTGAGTGCGGCTTATTGGTGAGAAAATAATGTTATATATCTAGAATTAATATGATCCAAAAACGAATACAGTATCTACAATAATTTTAATTTGTTTTTGTGTTTTCTATTGTATAAAAATACAATAGAAGCTGGTCGCGGCTCAGTGGGACACCGTTTAACTGTTAAAGAGATCAGTTGTGGGTTCGATCCCCACTCGGGGGAGATTATATTTAAAATTATTTTCACTTCCTCGGTCTGGTAAGGCAAGTGCGTCGTTGAGTTCCACCATTCAACACGCAAAGTCTCGAATTCGGTGGAAATCAAAGTGTCTTGCGAAGTGAGGCGAAGCAGAGTGTCTTGACACGTGTTCTTTCTGTCTTCCCTGCTATGCGGGATAAAAAGCGTGAAGCTAAAAAAATAGCTTTTATTACTACTTATAAATGTTATACAATATTATAATTTAAAAGGGTGATCGTTTTTCTCACAAGCAACTTGTCCTTCGACAAAGGCCTCCTCTAGGAACTTCCACTCATCCCTATCATTCGCATCTTCTTCAAGGTCATCTTCCCAATGATTTATTTCTTTACGTCTACCTCGACTTCTATTTCCTCTCTGTAATTAATTTAGTCCATTCTTCTACCTTTTCTCTAAGCACATCCCCGCCCATCTCCATCGTTTTGTGCTTTTTTTAGCTTTACTCGTTTATCCCGCATAGCGGGGTAGACAGAAAGTACCTAGTGTCAAGACACTTTGTACTTCGCTTTCCACCGAATTCGAGACATTGCGAGTTGAGTAGTGGAACTGAACGCCGCGCTTTTTCTTTTATCAGAGCGAGGAAGTGAAAATAATTTAAGTATAATCACTCTCCCGAGTAGGGATCAAACCCACAACCGATCGCATTTACAGTCAGACACTGTCCCACTGCGCCACGACCGGTCTCAATATAGATCAATCTTAATATCTTTCAATTTCTCTCTATCTTTTACTTTTACACTAATAACACTTCACTCTATTCCGTTTTGACACATCTTGAATATGTTAATGACTTTGACAGTCAGTGTCCATGTTTGGTAGCCGTAGATAATTTTTTTCTGTATACTGTACAGTAAATAAATAAACAATATCACGTGGATTCATTCTCTGGCCACAGTGCGTACTGACCTGCGACACTAGGGTACTGTTGTTAGAGTTGACAGATAAAAACTGCATATGACATTTACCTTATTACTCATTATCAAATAAAATTACTTTACTAGATATGTTTAAAAAAAAAACAACTTCACGCTTTATCCCGGATAGCAGGATAGTCAGATACAACCAAGTGTCGAGACACTTAGTAGACTGATTTTTGAACAAAATTGAGACATTGTGGTTTAAGTGGAAAACTCAAAGCAGTTATAGTTAGTATAAACATATGTTTATACTTATAATGTACTTATAATTTTGGTAATTCATAATCCACCTGTAGTTACAAATTCACGTCACTCGAACAGCTGCACCTGTAACAGTGATGATGAAGATGACGCGGTCTGCAAGAAGATCAAGGAAGGTGGAATACAATTTAAAGATGGCCATAAAAGATAGGAACCAGGCGGTCACGCCCTCCATCATAGAGGTCATGCCCTTTTCCCGCCAAATCCCACACGCCTCAACCCAGTTATATGTTCAATATGAAAAATAATTTATATAAATGCACCACGTAGTATTAAGATAATTTGATTTTGTCAAAAATTCGCTTAAATTTAAATATAGATCTTTAGTTGTAAGTAGATGAAATATTAATAAGGAAACAAAGGTTTGGACGCAGTCTGTAGTGCAATAAATTTTATATTAATAATTAAAAAAACATTAAGTTTTAATTTAAATTCAAATATAACGTTATAAAATTACTACGCAATATGCATTCTCCTTTATCCCTCACGAAGTGGTCATACTTGAGGTATGCGAACCTATAACAATGACGTTTACATTCAAACGCTATACCACTGTGCCATGAGTGACGTCAACTCCCTAATAAAAAAAAATCTAAAAATGGTATAAGGTCACATAAACGGTTTGACCTCAATGATTCAATATAATAATCAATTAAGAATACAATTCGGATAAATATTGTAATAGAAAACGTTATCACGACACATGGTTATCTGCTTCGTGAGAGTATTAAAATTGCGTCATAGTGGTGGCGGCTTATTTTGTTAGCTTCACGCTGTTATCCCTTATAGCAGGGTAGACAGGAAATACCTAGTGTCAAGACACTCCGTACGTTTTTCGCCGCATTCGAAAAATTACGTGTTGAGCGGTTGAACTAAACGCCGCGCGTCTTACTAGAGCGAGGAAGTGAAAATAATTAAAATATATTTCTTCCTCCGTGTGGGATTCGAATACAACCGGTCGTGTTTACAGGCATACGCTGTCCCACTCACCATGACCACCTTACAGGTTTTAGGAGACTCCAGGATTTTTAGGATTTATATTTATAGATATATATTTTCGTTTAATATGATGGGGTTATAATTGTTTTTAGTAATTCTACCTTCAAATCTTATTTCTAAGAAATAATGGAATATGTACTTTTATAAGGTTACTATATTTGTACATAAAGGTATAACTTGGTCTGGATAAATAAATACATTTCTACTTCTGATCCCATCTAACATAATTATATATTTATAAATTATTAGATATTTATAAAATATTCACGCCTCATCCCGTATAGCAGGATAATTAGAGATAATTTAGAGTTGAGACACTACGTTGACAGTTTTCGGTTCAAAATGGCGCCGCTTTTAAGCTTTTAAATATAATCTCTTCTTTTAGTGGAAAACGAATCCATATTTTTTTAGAGAAAAAGAAGGCAAACGAGCTGAACTGATACCTTCAAGTGACCCACTTGATGGTACCTTCACATGGACCCCATTCTTCTTCGCCCAGTCTTCACCCATGAACATCCACATCATTAGAGTTGTGGATGCTTTGCCGGCCTTGAGATAGAATGAGATGGAAGTGAGGGCAGATAGTGTGGGATACCACTACACTCCGAGAGAAAGGATGAGTGGGAATAGGGAAAGCTGGCTTACATGACATCGAACCGGAACACATCATCAGATAATTGGCGGAGCGTTTTTGTCCTGATAGTGGTCGCGAGCCAGTCGGAGGACAAACGTCCTACCACCAAATGACTGTGATACCCGCCTCTTACCCAGCAGCGGAGTTAAATTCTATTCTACCCCGCTTCTAGGCTACCGTGCTGCTGTTTTTCCCTATAAGAGACGTCTTATAGTGAAAAGCCCTCTATAAATGGAGGACAAAATAGTTTATTTGTGAAAATTACCTAAAAATATTTACACACAAAATCTTATTTTGACATTACCTGCCATTTTTTTTAAATGAAGAAAATTATCAACAAAAATGTTATTAGAATTATATAGCCTGAAACAACCAACAGCTATTGCCTTTTTTTATGAATATATTAAAATATTGACATATATAGTTCGTATGTGTATAAAATATAATTAAAAAATATATTTTTTTATACATAACAATTTTCGTAAATAATTCAAACGTGATCTAGATTTTATGTTACAATTCGATACATATAAATATATAGGATAATTGAAGAAACTGTGAAGGAAAGCTTAAAGTAAAACTAGACAAAATTTATTCTACAACAGACAAGACTAAAAAAAAATTGAAAACATAACTTTACAAGCAGCTTTACGCTCTATCCCGCATAGCAGGGTAGTCAATGACAAGTGTTAAGACACTCACTTGACTGCATTCCTTCCAAAAACGACACAACGTTCCAATTTTATATACTTAACTACATGATTTTTGAATTAATATGATCATTATAATTATAATTGTAAAATTATAATATTGCAAAATGATTCAGTCAGTAAATTATTTCTTAATTAAAAAGTTATTAAAAATTTAAAAAAAACTATTAAAATAACAAATCTAATCAAAACACTCAATAAGAACAAAAAAAAGCTAATTAAATCAACATAAAACAATTACTAAACTGTTATCAGTTGTTATCAGTAACCCTAGCGTATCAGTGCGGAACACCCCTCTTTATAATAGCGCGCGCCACCGTGCGCAGGCGCAGTCGTATACCGACCGTTCTTACGCATGCGTCTCGATCTCTTATACTATTTCAATTGTTTAAGACGACGGAATTTACCTATAGCAAGATGATTTGCTGTGTGTTTGTTCGTGTAATGGTTCTAGTCATTTATATATCGAGTTTGGGGTACAGGGCGTGTGCGATCTGCGCCAACGGGGAGGTCAGTGTCGACGTACTCACCGAAGCGCGGATTGAATTCGTTAAGCAGCAAATATTGAAGAAGTTGAGGTTGAATAAGAAGCCGGATGTGGCAGTGCCCGTCAACAGTCTGCCGATGCCGGTGGCGCAGGGCGTCACGTACAGCGAGGCGACTGATAAGCCTCCCGAGTTCGACGATTATTATGGAAGGACTGAACAGAAAATTATATTTCCGGTGGAAGGTAATTTTTTTATGCCCTTTTTTTCTTTTAACGTGTTAGACGTAGCTGGATTTGAAGCGGTACCCTTTTTCACTTTTATTGAAACATTGAAAACGACAAAAAGCGCATTTCAACTTGTATGGAATTTCATAATGTAAAGCTAATAATCTTTTATTGCGAAAATTGTATTTGTCGTAGATATATAATTAATTATTTCAATTGATTTATTGTTTTAGAAATACATGGTTTATACAGTGTGTACTATTTAAGCAGATAACGTGACACTAACACGTACATTAATATGAGAGTATATTTAAAGATTGTTTTTTTTAAATATCCTAAATATATGAAAAATTCTACATTCCTTAATATAACTGAATGAAAAAAACATATAAATATTCTAATAGTCTAAAATTTATATGTTCAAAAAATATTTATAGTCTCTTAGAATTATTGAATATTCAGACCTTTCAGAGCTTTTCTTACTTATATATAATTTACTATAAAATATATAATAAATGTTAACTAACTACAGTTCCGTGAGAGCTCTTTAACACTTGTTAGCCAAATTATTCTTTAAATAATAAAATGATTGTTATATGCTCTTCTTGTATTCTTGCAATGTATACTGAGTTTTGATACCTTATTATGTTATCTATTACAGCAGTAAAGTATTAATATAATAACCCAAATTATCAATCTCAATATTATATACTACACTATTTAATTATTGAAAATAATGGAATTTTAAAAAACTAAACTCTAACATATTTTCTTTAAAAATAAAAAAAAGCAAGCACTGGTACGAAGAAGCCGAACGCCGTCGTTTTAACCGAACGACAAAATAGTGTTAATACAAGTAAATTATTATTTCGCTAACGTTGGTAAAACTTTAGCTGAAAGACTCGGACCTTTCCCATGTAATATAAATCCCCCACGAAATAAAACCCTATGAAACTCATTTATGATTTTTCCTGCTGAAGAGATGGAAATAAAAAACATATATTAAACCTAAAATTGGATTATGCATTGGGATTTGACAAAATACCAAGCAAAATAATCAAAAAATGTAAAAACATTCTTATCCCTCCCTTAACGTGTTTTTGGAACCTTGCTTTTTCTTCGTTAGTATTTCCCACAGCATTTAAAACTGCTTTAATTATGCTGATTTGTAAAAACGGTGATATAACCCATGTTATCAAGTATAGGCCAATATCAATCTTACCTTCATTGTCTAAGCTGCTTGAAAAATTAACAAATAATGCATTACTTAATTATTTGGAATCATCAAAACTCCTAGCAGTTCATATTTTGGATAAAGACACACAAGTGCGCGCACTCACAGACACACACACACACGCACGCACACACAGACACACACACACACACACGCCGACTCAATCTTTATCTGATTTTTAATTACTACTATATATAGTATTGTATTTATTTCTATCTATGTGTATTTATTTCTCTTTCAATTTGTTATCACGATGAGAGGCCTGGTGAGGGCCTGGTGAGGGCCTGGCGACACGTAACACAAGAACAGAGCTTAGTACAAGCGTCAGTCTCACAATTGTGAATTATATTTAATTGTTATGTTGAGAAATAAAATTATTATTATAATTAATTTCTTATAGTTTATAGTAATATCTCAAATAGAAACGTCATCTTCGGCGGAATGTGAAGTACGCGGTGTCTTGACACTACGTATTTTCTGTCTATTCTGCTATGCGGGATGAAGCGTGAAGTTAAAACAAACGTAATCTATGTTCTTTTTTTTCTCTTAATTTCCAAGATATAATTAATAAGTATATAAATCATATATAGATCTATCTATCTATCTATCTGAAGTCGGTCGTGACGCAGTGGATCAGCGTCTCACCTTAAACGCGAGCGGTTGTAGTATCGATTCCCACTCGATGGGATGATTATATTTAACTTATTGTCACTTCCTCGCTCTGGTAAGACAAAGTGTGGCGTTGAGTTCCGCCACACAACACGCAATGTCTCGAATTTGGCGAATCTACCCAGCTATTCGGGATAACGCGTGAAGCTAAAAAACAATATACACATCTATAAATGACGCAATATTGAACCTATTTACCTGATTTAGTTATTTGCACTTCGGACTCACGCGACAACCTGTCTGCAATGAAATTGCTTATTATTAGATTCACGTGCGCTAGTTTTATTCAATGTGGACTTTGGACTGACCTGGCTTAATATTTATTTATTATATAAATTAATACTATATTTTTAGCTTCAATTATCTCTAATGCAGATATAGACTGACTATAAACTAAACATTGATTCAGTGTCAAATCCTGTCAAAGGCTGTTACAAATATTTTTGAATGTCAGTTGAATGTAAAATGTCAGTTTTGTCAGTCAAGAAGCTACCATCGGTTCGTAAGTCAGTCCTGCTCAGAAGCGCAGTCGAGAAACTCAACAGTTGCTCTTTTTAAATATAATTTTACAATGAATTGATTATAAATATTAGTTTTCTGAAATATATTTTACTGTATAGAAAATAAAAAGGCGTCTTTCTCATGTTAAATATTTTTACAACAATATTTTGATACTTTTTATATTTTTTTTATAATTCTAAAATAAAATCAGACTAGGCTAGTCTTTATTATAACACCCTATTTCCCAGTGAACGTTCCGTCAAAAACGGTCTAACCGCTTCAGAAATTAGCCGTAACAAACCGATAGACAGGTAAAAGATGTAATTTTTGTTATATGCACCGTGTATACAAATACGGTGATTTTACTATTACAAACAGACACTCCAATTTTATATATTCCTATATGTAAAACTTCGTTTACTTTTTATATCTGTTATATTCGATTAAAATTCTATTCAGGTAATATCATAATTCCTGTAACCAGATTGATTGTCTTTCAAAGAGTTATCGCCTCAGTTACCCATATAGTCGCAGTCACACAGAGTAACTGTATTTTGTAGCATTAAGAAGTCGGTCGTGGCTCAGTGGGACAATTTCTGATTGAAAACACCATCGGTTGTGGATTCGATAAACACTCTCCTCCAGTCTATATCAAAGGTAGCATTATCGCTAATTAAAGTTATATATTTGTAATTATTGGCATTAAAAAACAAGAAAATCCCGGTGAGTTTCTTGCGCCGGTTCATCTCGGTTGTAAAGCATTAACTTTAGTGAACTGGGGGTAAATTATTTGATGTTCAAAAAATGAAGCATGCAACTCCTCATTTTGAATAAAATTATTTGACTTTGACACTGAGTAGTGATTATATACAAATAATATTATATTCTGGTAAGACAAAACACGACGTTGAGATCCGCCAGACAACGAATTATCTTGATTTAGACGCTAAGTACTTCCTGTGTATCCTGCTAAGTGGGATAAAAGCGCATGAAACTAAAAAATGTCAAGTACAGTATTTATATTTTAAAAAAATATATTCAACATATATATTCAACATATTTAATTAACGCTTCATGAATAAAAGATAAAATTTAATCATTAATTTAAAAAAAAAACAATAAGTGATAGGGAAAAAGGTGATATGCCGGCGCGTGCCACTGAGGCATGCTAGCTTATGCAATAATTGGGTTATTTGTATCAACACATTTTCCTTTAGATACACGAGATATATATATATATATATATATATATATATATATATATATATATATATAACTACTATAACTCAAACCCGCATTCTGTCATTCTAAAGCAAAAAAAATGAAAGGATTAAATGAAATAAAATCAGATAGTGTACAAACACTTTGTCATTTCTCTGAGTTGAAATTATGCCTTAATTAAAAGCACAATGATGCTTATTTGACTATTTATAATTTTTCTTTTTTCCCACTCAATACTTACCATATACATAATTAAAGTAAATAAAATAAGAATAACAATTGTATCTCTAACAACGAATAAATCTTTTCTATACTATTTTTAACGAAAATACGGAATACGCACTGTCCTAACACGAGGCACTTTCCGACTACCCTGCTATACGGGATAGAAGCGTGAAGCTAAAAAAAACGTAACAATATTTTACAGATTTTTGTTTAGTTATTTCATTTTAAATATAGGTGTTAAGTGTCGCGTCGACCTCTTTCATTAATAAATTATTTGTTTGAGGTCGATCTTTATCACCAGGCTCACAGCAAACGCTCGCGTGATCTCAGATAAGACCAATCGTTAAAGTCTTATACGAGATTGTCATCCAAATGTTCTTCGGAGGCGACGGGTTCGATATTTGTTTGGTGTAAATTAATGTGTATCACTCAATATATTGCTAGGATGGTGAATTCTGCCATATAGCTCATCCTGTTTCTTGTTTCTCCATTTTCTTCGTTAGCTTTTGAAATATTAGATTGCAATCCACTCGTTGAAATTCGTAAAATAATTTATATAAAACAAAATTAATTAACGAATCATCTAAATGACTTACATAAAAATCTACATATTTTTTTAATTAATTGCAACCAGTATGCAAAATACTCCTCTAAAATAAGCCTTATCATAAAAAAAAAAACAAAAAAAAATGCCAAAATATTTTCTTTCAAACGTTTAAATAAAAAAAAAACACTAACAAACCACAACACTAAACTGTAAGATAAGACAATTAAAATACTATTTAAGTTCAATAGGGCAGTGTAATTTTTTAATTACGACTGCGTGCTCCATATTGATAACCATGGAGCCGTTCCCAAAATAACCGCTTCGAATCCTGGTTCGTAGTGTTAATTGCTATACAGCGTTGCCCAACCGAATGATAGACAGATATTATATATTATAATAGTTTAAGCTCGCTTGTGACCGTCCAAAGTTCACGAGAAACTTTCATTGATAAGTTACGATTTATTTTAAGCTTCACAAAAGATTTGAATGTATTTGGAACTATTTAAAACACGTTTATTCAAATTAGTGTCAAGACACTATGTATTGAGTGGCAGAGCTTAACACCGCATTACCAGAGTAAAGAAATGACAAATATTTATAATATAATATAATAATACATATAACTCGGTGTGTTTACAGTCAGATGATGTCCCAGGCGCCTCCATTTCCAGAATTTCTAACTAATTATAATTAATTAAATTAACAACAGGTTAAAATGACAACTTTAATATTTATGTTATTACGTGAAAAGGGATGTACTTATCCCGAGTTTATTCTAAAAACATAAACACTCTATATTCCTGATATATAAAACCTATATATTGATAAAATAAAATTATTATTATATACTTGTTTAATTGTTAAAAGTAATTAATATTACTTAATATTTAGGGATCTTTATGTTTGAATGTCAAAGTCATCATGACATCTAAGAAATTTCGAATGAATTTTTATTCTTTATACATGTCTTTATACATATGTGTTTAATTTTTAAAGGAAACTGTTTTGAACGGATTAATCGCGTATATTTTGGTATTCGAAAATACATTTTTGACACCTGATGTTTCGAACACTTTACAGTACTACTGATTACAGGTAGAAATATAGGTATATACGCGATTAATCCGGTAAAAATAGTTTCATTTAAAATGTATAAAAATCGCGAAAATCAAAGATCATATTACATGTGCTTAATATAGTCAATAGTAAAGTCAAAAATCAAGCTAGGTGTATGTCATTTAATAACGCATTTTACGTATTCTATTCTAGTGGGAATTTAGTGAGAATATACAACTTTCGTTTGGAAACACAGTTTAAAAAACAATAGTTAGATAAACAGAAGACTGACAGATGGACATTGGTGAATGCTTTTTTCTTGAAATTTAGCAATTTTAATAAGGATTTATTGTGTATGTATTAAAATCGTCTCTTTAAGCCGTAAAACATGAGCACAAGTTACACATTTATCGAATTGAATAGAAATTAAATGGCATAATATACACGATTAATCTTATTAAAATACCATACATGGTCAAAAATAATTAAAATTTCTTTATTGTTGTTTACAAAATAATTTAAAGTAAGCTTCAAAGTTCACAAAACTAAGAACGAAAACAAAAACAATATAAACCTTTTAAATATTGTACTAAAATGTAATACACCACGTGACGCTCCTAGGTTATCAACACTTTCAAGTTATTTATATTTATTTTCTCTCGTCCGTTTGTTTACCTCAGTGATGTGTTCAAACAAACATTGTATGGAATTCCCAATTTGATACGTAACTCATACAGGTAATTTTCTCTTTTCTGGAGAGATACTATCTTTCAGTCTACTCTGAGAGCTTAGGGTCTTCTTGGTCTTTCGCCGCCGTGATGGTGATCGAATCCGGAGTTCCATATACCCTATCTCGAGTCCCCAACCGAGAAGGTATCTGTAATGCTAAAAAAACGGTTTTTTTAATCATTTGGTAAAATATTGAAAACTAAATTGGATAAATAATAGCTTTTATAAGTTTTCTTAGCTTATTATAAAATTAAATGATTTTTACTCTAATATTGGTAAACACAACTCAAAGTCAATTATTTAAATTACTTCTTGTGAGAAATAATAAACACACAAATTAGTAATTAAATACTATCAAATTCTGCAAGCATATCATACAAACAACGTACTGATTTTTGTTATTATATATATATATATATATATATATATATATATATATATATATATATATATATATATATATATATATATATATAAATACCTATTTAGGCAAGGTAGGCACGTACCACATATTTTAAGAGCTACCTCTCAAACCTACCTTTTGTAAGTGTTGTAAAACAAAAACTGACTAGCATGGCGCTCTTATCAAAGCCAGTAGCTTAGTTCATTTGAATGTGAGTAAAGATTTAATTGAGCCTGGTGTTATCACGCCCTGGCGGCGTGCTCGCTGGTCGGTGATACGCTACTTGTATACTGATATATATTTTTTACCGCTCTCCGTGTATAAATAAGGAAATTATGTTTGTAAATAGTGTATGAGAATATATAATAAGTTATACTGAATAGATAGTTGTGTGTTAGAATTCAATTTGATGTTTTTTTTTGCTCTTCGGCTTGGTCGAAATTGAGATAATGTTGGGTGGCGGGACTCAACGCCGCACTAAGTTATAACAAAGTGGTTTGACATTTAGCTGCGTTTATACCTTCATCCAACACGTAATATAAATAATGAGAATTTAGTAAGAGTGGCTTAACTAAGTGGCAGTGTGTCGCATATTTACGCAACTTGTAAAATTGTAATTTAAAGATTTGGAAAATATATTTTTCTTGTTTTTATTAGTTTCGCGTATAAGGAAATGGTCAAAAAATATGAAATTTAATATTCAAAGTGTCTGTAATATCTCAAGTTTACTGTTGGTAGTACATTCGTATCTCATTAAGGGGTATATCAATGTTTGAAATATAGTCATTTGGTATCCATGAACGCCGCTCTGAAAGTCTACGTACGTACGTACAAACTAGATAACCTAACTAGATAGTTATCTCTAAAATCGTATATAGTTATCTCTAACTATATAAGGTGGAGCCGCATTAAACAAAAATATAACAGAACAGACTCACGTTTCACGCTGCAAGCGTAACAGAACAAGCAGATAAACACCAAACTTCATTTTTATTGCAAATTTGCTGGCGGAACTCAACCCCGCGCCTTGTCTTCAACAAGACCGGAACTTTTTTAACTCGAAACTATCATACACATTGCATCAAAATATACCTTGTATTTACTAATTTATTAGATATACTTAATACATATACGTTTCGAAAACAATTCTCGCGAAGATAAACTTTAGATACAACTGTGGAATATGAGTATTTATTTATCTTGTATTGACCTCTGAGGCCATTCCTTGTTCCAGTTGTCAACAGGTCAAATTAGTGAAATAGCTAATTAGTGCGAGTCTCGAGGCCTGAACAAAGGTCCATGGTCCAATGGTCCATGTCCTAAAAGACTTTTTTTGTATACAATTGTTTTTGGTCTTATGTTTTGTTTTTTTAAAGTAGCAGAGTGTCTCGCTTAGAACATTTGTTGTCTTACAATTCTTATATAAAAAATATTAGGTATTTTATATTAGACATGGAATATATTTTGGTCTCCCAGAAATTATATCTATAGGTAATTTTGTTAGATTTCTAGACAAGTCTGAGTGAAATAAAAAAATATTAGTCCAGAAGTTACAAAAAAAATACGAATCGTAAAAATTACAGACAATATTTGTTCTTATTGAGACAATAAAATCGTTACATCTTAAAAGTGCCAGTAAAAGTATAAAAATCGTCTTCCTTAAGGGATTTGAACCAATTTATGGATATAAATAAATAGAAGAATATAAATAAATCTAATCTATATTTGCTTCAGGTGAATGTCTGACGTCAGGACGATATCCTTTCACGTGTCTTCAGTTCGAGTTGCCACCAGATGTAGAGCCCGAAGAGGTCACCGTAGTCGAATTATGGTTTTATAAGGTATGTTTATTCTTTTCTAAATGGCCAAGTTGAATAAAGCGTGACCTTGTGCTCTACCATGTGGTACACCATGACTCACATGGACCCACAAAATATAAAGAAATATATGTAAAATATTCGGTTAGATCGGTTAGATCGGTTGTGGATTCGACTTCCACGCAGGGAAATGATTATATTTAAATTATTGTGATTTCTTCGCTCTGGTAAGACAAAGTGCGGTTGAATACAGCCACTCAACACGCAATGTCTCAAATTTGGCGAAAAGCGAAGTACGGAGTGTCTTGACACTAGATACTTCACGTTTGACCTGGTATGCGGAATAAAAGCGTGAACCCAAAAAAATAATATATATATATATATATATATATATATATATATATATATATATATATATATATATATATATATATGAAAAATAACACACAAAAGCATCAACTAAATTGTCTGAGCATTCAATATATCATTTTGTTAGTCTTCCTTACACATTAAGTTCGATTTTCTTATTATATCTTTATTATAATTTTTATTGCACTTAAAAAAATAAGATTTTATTGAAATTTTGTATAAAAATAATAAAAAATAGTAAATAATTAAATTATTTAATTATTTACTTATTTTTTATTTTAAAAATTTAGTAAAAATTTTAGTGAAATGTGGACTTATCTCTTAAATAAATCTATTCTAGTCAACCCGTGGAAGTGGGTGACTGCCAAAGTAATATATTAAATAATATTAATTAAAATTGAACGAAAAAGATAAAAAAAGAAATTGAACTAATATATTAAATTTAATAAATAAATAAAATAGATAAATTCATATATATACATATATAAGTATATATACATACATACATACATCAGAATACATACACATATATATACTCAAACCTAGATAAGAGGCAGATCGTGGCGCAATGGACATCGTCTTACTGTAAACGTGATCGGTTGTGAGTTCGATTCTTATTCGGGGGAAGTATTTATATTTAAAAATTATTTTCACTTCGTCGCTCTGGTAAGACAAAGTGCAGCGTTGAGTTCCGCCATTCAACACACAATGTTTCGAATTCAGCGTGAAGCGAAGCACGGAGTGTCTTTACACTAGGTACTTTCTTTCATCCCTGTTATGGGGGATAAAAGCGTGAAGCTAAAAGACAAGATATGGACATAACACCTTTCTTCATCAACAGGAAAGCGATCCTCTAGATGAATATAATCAAACCTTCGTGATATCTGAAGCAGCTCATTGGGACAACCAGCAACAGTTTAAGAAGACCAAACCTATAGCTATAAAGGAAACTGATATAGGCGAGGGCTGGGTTCGGGTCGAACTCGCCTGGGCAGTTCGGGTGTGGTTGGAAGGTCGGGAAAGGCTGCATACTTTACATGTAGCCTGTAGAACTTGCCAGGTGAGACATTTTGCCATTTATTAAAATCTTAAATAATCTTTTATTTAAATCCGCCACTCAACACACTATGTATCGAATTTGACGGAAAACGGATTATGGAGTGTCTTGACACTAGGTAATTTCTGAAGATAATCATTTAAAAAAAGTAGTATACTTTAAATAATTTTTAAAAAATCCAGAATATCTTGCGCTGGTTCTTAAACCTGCAATACAAAAAAATCTCTTTGAAGATAAGATATGTTTGCTAAGTTCTATTTGAGGAAATACTAATAAATTATACTCTTGTGTTGCACGAACTGGATGAATTGGATTTTGAGTTGAGATTGCCATATTGCTATATAGGATGTAAAATATGTTAAGGTCTTTCTACACTCACATATTTTCGATATGAACCAATAGTAAATAATTTAACGTTCAAAAATTATAGATTATTATTTTTAATAAAGTAATTTGATTTAGACTTTTCACTTCAATATATTATGGGAAAGCAAGTTTGCATCCATACATCGTTTTTTCAAAAAAGGGTAGATAGTAATTACAATTATATATTAACTGGAGTACTATAACGGTTTTCTATAACAAGCCTTTAACATTATATATCCAAACTAATTACACCTTACATTATGAAGTTAAAATATTTAGTTTAATAAGAAGTTAAAATATTTTTTATTGCCTAACATCAGTTAGGTAACCATTTATTTTTAAACAATTAATTTACTTGTAAATATTTGTTAGATAAAGATATTTTATTATACATTTTGAATTAATAGGCTAATTATTATTTTCTATTCAGATGTAGTTCTCACGTATCTCTTGTAAAGTTGTTGCTAGGAAAGATTCACTATGAACATAATAATGCGGATTACGGAGTGTCTTGACACCGGATCTGTCTATTCCTGTCTACCCTGCTGTGCGGGATATAAACTTGCAGTTAAACATTAAATATGTGAGTGTAGAAAGAACTTAAGAAACTTTACATCCTATATGGCTATATGGCAATATCAACCCAAAATTTAATACATCCAGTTCGTGCATCACAAAAGTATAATTTATTAGTATTTTCTCAGAGGAGCTTCATGTTTTTTTGCATTGCCCGGCTAATTAGAGTACCTAGTGTCAAGACGCTCCGTACCCCAATTATAATACTTTATTTCTCTTTTACTATAATATTAATATTCATTTTTTATTTCAACAGCTCCGTCGATCTCCACTCTCGTATCACCAGAAACATCGACCGTTCCTAGTTGTATATACCAAGTACGCTGGTAAGAGGCGACGAGGGAGGACCCTGGAGTGTGGAGCCACCACCAGCGAATGCTGCAGGGAACCGCTTTATGTCAGCTTCAAGGAGCTGGGCTGGGATGACTGGATCATCAGACCGGCTGGTTATCATGCATATTTCTGCAAAGGCACCTGCGCACCGATATCTGCTGTGACGCAAGCGGATAGTCATTATTTTAATATTATTAAGGTAAGTTTTTATTATTTTTTGAAGTATTAAAACGTTTTTAATAAGTTTTTACTAACTTTACACTTTTATCAATTTATCAAGATAACCTAGACATTATGAAAGCTTCTTGCTATTTCAACACATCCTTGTCACTAGAATGGCCTAAAAAAATCGTCTTGAATGACGAAAAAATATTTTTTTTATATTTTTTTTAATTTAAATGTATTCGTTACAATAACTTTTATTTATCCGTCTCATTGTAACAGTATCAATACGTATATTTACGTATATTGCTAATACAAAAAACTATTCATGTAGCTATAGATCTTTTAACTCTATATGATATATATTAAAACCGCAATGCATACATGGAAGGTACCGCTTTAAGTATTTCCATTTTCAATTAATAATTTATACAATTAATTGTTCACAGAAATACTTCTACTCAGTTTCCAATGAAATGAAAGCCGAGTTCAAGCCGTGCTGTGCGCCGACCACGTTCAGTTCCCTACAACTACTTTACATGGACTCGAATAACAGTGTGACGCAGAAGACTTTGCCCAATATGGTAGTCGAGTCCTGTGGATGTATGTAGACATAGATATATTATTTTACTGCCTATTTAATAGTAAATACTATAATAACCTTACTATATGAATGTTGTCTTGTTGATAAATATTGCTAGTCGAAAATGTTTCGGAGCTGGTCTAACTCCCACTTAAAGGAATGTTTTTTGGTTTTTCTTATTACTTTAAACACTGCTACTTAAAACTCAAATAGTATATAATGATGAAAAGATAATATTTTTAAAAGCGTAACGTCTTTTATTTCGCTAATAACCGCGAGCTCTTAACAAACAACATATTGTTTGAACGTATATAAATCGCCTAAATACTGTTATGAATTTTCCGGTTACTAAGTAAATCTAGAATTATAGTTAGTGTAGATAGAAATATTTTGTATACTTTATATTAAAGGAACTTAACTAAATATTAAAATATGACATTTGCTGTACAACTAATGTTGACTTAAACCAAAAATGTACATGACATATAAGTAAACATTCTATTGGAACAAAAGGAATTTATAAAAATAAATACCTTTTTCTTGCAGTTTTTTAATAATAATACAACAGTTTTAAAAATAAAACAGTTTTTTTATGTATTTTTTTTAAAATATCATCATCATCGGTATACCGATAAATCACTGACAGATCCTTGTACAGATAATAAAAGAGTAACAATGTCATTGTAATACACATTTTGAATTTTGGGTGATATTTCTACTTAAGCTCAGCTATGTGATATATAATGTTGTTATTTCCATATTAATTTATAATTTAAGGTTGTTGTGATTTATTTATAAGATATTTCAAACAATGCATTTATTTAAATTTAGTTTTAAGTAGTTAAATGTAAGTCCTAAAGATCTTTATTAATAATATAAAAATATTTTTTAAAGTTAGTTATTAGAGCTATTTATTTTTTTGCGTTAGAATAAATTTTGGATGACATAAATATATAATATTTTTTTAATAAATTCGCGTATAATCTTTATTGTTTTTTTTTAAATGTTATTATTATAGAAAAATAAAAACATTAAAGGAATACGCTCGTTTAATAAGTATATAATAAATTTTGGTATACATTCACAGCAAAGATCGTCTGGTTGAAAAAAGTGAACTGTCATCGAGATATATTATCATTAAAGTCGAATGAATTAAAAGTATAATTTTTTGATGATTTGCACTTTCTCTCAAACATACATTGCTTTATTTACATGTAAAAAATCCAATTAATTACTTAAATATATTTAATTAAGGCACATGTTTTGTATTTGTACACAAGATACGCGTATCTGTGTTATAAATCATGCGTAAAATAAACGAACTTTAAATGATAAGTAAGTTTCTCAGTCAATGGAGCTGAGAGGACTTTGTTCTGTGCCCATTTATCAAGTCATATAAAATCGATAGTGGAAAACATAACGCTGGCCGTTTAGTTTAAATATTAATTATGTAAATGCCAAATTTTAATCATATGTGTTATATTCACTTTGCTAAGTTTTAACGATTCGAACTAACGTACTTTGAAAACCAAAATATAGCCTATAATATATTTTACGCAAACGTTAAATCTGTCATGAAAAATGGTTTCTTTAATCCACTTTTAAATGCAAAAAATATTTTAAAGGCGTTCTTTCGAAGAGTGTGTACTGAAATGTTAGTATGATAAATTATCAATTCTTTGTATTAGGTTTTTGTGAAATTTAATATTAATATTAGTAGTTGAAAATAAAAACCAGAATACCTCTATTTAGAATGTCATTTTTGTTTTTTTAACAATACCAGTTGTTAAGTAGGCGTTGATCTTAGAATACTTTAGTTCGTTATAAGTATTTGTTATTAAATTAATGTTATCTCATAGTATTTAAACTATTGTGATTCTCAAAAAACATTAGTTTTAATTTAATTAATTAATTTGTATTCATAATATATTCATGTAAAACTAGAATTAAACCTTAACAATTAAACTACTTAAAATTAATATTATCTACTTAAAGTTTTGAATCTACTCTACTCATAGAAGACCAATGTAAGAAAACAACAACTGTTCGGCATTCATTGTTTAGTAAGTTGTTAAAATGATATTATATAATTTTTATTCTATCACTAATCTATGTATATAAATTATATTTATTTTATATTACAATTTTTCTTTTGTAGACAGACAAATTTTGCCATTTTAATTTGAATGATTTGACAGGACATATTTTGACAATTGTAATATGTTTTTACTCTGTATTTATTATTTTAAAAACAGTGTAAAAATATTTATTTTAATCTCAACTAAGGCAACTGTATGCGTAAATATTATCTGTACTTAATAATTCAACTCGCACTGCAGTGCCTGAGTATTATAGCTGAATAAATAGATATTATATAAAATTTAAATAAAAATATTTGTTTAAATTATATACGTTTTATTCATTATTTTTTCCTTTTTACTCTCACAACTTTTTTTAAAAAAGTTATCAACGAATTATAAAATTTTAAAAATGTATATTTTCAATTATTATATCGTCTTATTGTATTGAAATGTTTGGAAATTATAATTAAAATAAATATGTTGAACTCTTCCAATCGATGACCCGTTGATGCAAACGAAATATAACAATTAAAATATCGAAATTAATACCTATATTAATTAGTTTACTGTAAAAACATCAATACCCACAAATATCGATTGCTTGTCAAATAAATAATAACTTAGAAACTGAATTTACTTGTGACTAAAAACATTTAAGAGGAAAATTAAAAAATTAAGAACTAATTGAAGTTTCGTTTGTAAAAAAATTTTAAGACCCACGGACAGAAATACCTAATTAAATTTTATTAATACACTATTACCACAACCGAAACAGAAACCATAAATTATAGATAAGCATTCATATATTTAATATAAATATATGCTTATTACATTTCTAAAGTAATTATCTTTTTTAAAAAGTATTTATAATAAAATTTCACGGTTTCAAATTTTAAACCACATTGTTACATAATTTGCAATAATAACTTCGATTCTTCAGCTGGTAAGTTTCTTGCCGACTTTTTTACGAGGCTTTGTTCTTAACTGGCCGAAATATTAATAAAGATATAGATCTAAGCTTAGAAATTAATAAAGTTTTTTTTAAAAAAAGATTCAATAGTTCATGAATATAAAATGTTAATCGATTAATTACCGAAATAATATCGATATTTATTGCACTTCCCTAATACGTCAATTTTCGCACAACAATTATTTAGAGTGGACATAACATATGATCTAGGTCGTTTGCGCAAGAATCCTTTGTTTGGAATATCATTTGACCTGTAACAAATAAATAATTGAAGGGAAAACGTCGTGTTTATTTATATTAGTAAGTATATTTGGCGATTTACAACCTTAAATTTTTATAATCTTAAAAATTATAAGGTTTATTTGTATTGACATTTTACTACGAACTTACTTAGTTCTTATATTCGGACATTCGGACACAATGTGCTTGTCCAATGCTTTACAAGTATATACAAGCGTACTCTTTATATTTTTAGATTTTTCATAATGAAGAGAAAAAACAAAAGTGGCAAGGCGGCCGAAAACTTAAAGCTAGCTGTCGAAAAAGTTGTGAATCAAGAAATGTCAATACGGGAAGCCTCTGAGCGTTACAATATACCAAAGAGCACTTTGTTCGATAAATTAAAATTATTAAAAAAAGGTGATGAGGCTGAGTACAAACCTGCCATAGGGAAATTTCAGAAAACATTCTCGGATGAGCATGAACATTTGTTGGAATGCCACGCCAAGGAACTAGCTGACCGTTGCATGCCTCTGACTAAAAAAGAGTTTTTAAAACTGTCTTACGAGTTAGCTGAGAAGCTTAATTTACCCCACCGCTTTAACAATGAAAAGAGAATCGCGGGAAGACATTTTTATGAAGATTTTATTAAGAGACATCCAAATTTAATATTAAGAACATCAAAGTCGACAAGTTTAATGCGTGCCGCTGGTTTTAGTAAAAAGCAAGTTGAGAATTTCTTTACAAATTTACAGGAACTATTAGATACGTAAATATAGCTTACATCCCTCAGATATGTTACTAAACAAATGTAATGAGGGCTTGAAAATAAGAAAAAATATTTGACAAGTAGGAAATTACCATCAGCGGAATAAGGAGAAATGTGATTTTAAACTTGTGTTTTAATGCCATACAACAATTTAGTCTTTTATTACTATTCCCTTGGCAGAATAGTTCATTGTTTAAGCTCTTAGCGCAGCACCAAAAAGTGAAGGTGTACTTAAGAAACGAATGAAAATACCCCAATATTTTTATGTGATTGTCAAATTTTATGAATTTTATTTTAGAAACGTTGGAAAATGCCAATTTTACTAGCAAAAGATGGTCGTACCTGTCTTCACATGTTAGATGTACTATCAACGCTTCAAAAATATTTATAGTAAAACTGCTGGCAGTTAGATTACGGAGTATTTATGTCCATAAAAAGGATGGGATTTTTAAGGAGAAGCAATAACGGAAATTGCTTGAAAATTATTTATATCTACATAAATTCATTTATTTGAATAATATATATTTATAGATGTACTTTATTTACTATTATTAACACTGTTTATAATAATAATAATGATATTTGAACACTCGGATACAATTAAGAATATAAAAAAACCTGTTAAATTTAAAGCAGGCAATCTTAAGACATTGGAAGTATAAGAAAGGAAACAGATTGAGATGTAATTTAAAATTAGTTACAGTAACAGTCACTGACTTCATTAATAATAAAAATTGCTATAGGTCCGGTTGTAGCACAGTGGGACAACGTCTGACATCAAAACACGATCAGTTATGGGTTCCCACTCGGGGGAGTGATTATATTTAAATTGTCTCGAATTCCTTGCTCTGGTAAAGACAAAGTGCAGTGTTGAGTTTCAGCACTCAACACACAATGTCTCGAATTCGGTGAAAAGTGAATATGGATTGTCTTGGCCCTGGATACTTTCTGTCTATCCTGCTATGTGGGGATAAAAGCGTGGAGCTAAAAAATAATACTACGTATAAGACATGAATATGATATTTTTTATTAGAACAAGTATGTAATAGATTTTTTTATATTTTGATTGAAATATTTTTATGACCGGAGTGGTATTAAATTTTTATTGTATGTATTATAACAAAAAACTGAACATCTGTATTTGCAATGCAAAACAAAATGAAATTGTTAATAATATACCAAAACAATGTTTTATAATTGTTTATTTATATACCTCTGCCATTTTTTGCATAAAAACTACTAATAAAATAACTGTTTAAGCATTTTTGGTAGAAATATAAGTCAATATATCATATTGATATATGACGAATAAAATGATTGTAATAAACCTTAAAAAAGGTCTTTGAGATGTTATAAACGAATTACAAAAGCTATAGACAGGCTGGTGAGTGTGAGTATCCAATATAAGGATAATAATAGAGGGTAGATAAGAAATTTATTTTTGACTCTTTTTTTTTTTCAATTTTGTTGATAGCTTGCCTATTTGGTATAATCACTGGAAAAATCTCACTTCATCAAGACATCAAGATACTGAGTGTTGATTATGATTATTATTATTATTATATAACATAGTTTATTAAATAAATATGAAAAAAGCTAATACTGGAAGTATAATACAGCTTTAATGGCAGCTAACTGGTCTTTGAGAGTTTGTTATATTGTTTTTTTTTAAATAACGTTTTTAAACCCAGAGATTAATAATATCTACGCCTTTGTTTTGTTCTATTTCACTATTTTTAATTTTATTTAATTCTTTATTAAGAAAGACAAATTAATAATACCGTATTTAATGGATTTAAGTATAATATGAATATTATATTAAATTCGCTTATAGTTTGCTCACATTAGGTTATTACTGTTGAAATGATGATATTTTAAGATTTTTTTACCTTTGAATAAGTATGTAAGGAAACAGTCAATAACGATATATCTGAGTGTAATTGTTTGAAATATACACTTAAGTGTTGAGTATGTTATTAAAAACTATTCGAATATATTCCTTTTTATTTACTTTGTACGCGTTTGTTTGGAGAATACAGTTGAAATATGTAAGAGGGTACAGATGGTGACTGGCAGAGGTTAAGAGAATACCTATTGACCAATATCGAAACTGCTCAAGAAGCTTGGGATCGAGGTCAGTCAGCAATTACCGCTGCGGGTAAGCCTGTTCTCAGGACCTAAGGGACTGGTCGTTGTACGTAAGGTCCCTACAGGAGGGAGTTCGTGAAAAGAAGGCTGCTTTTAACGAATGGCAGCTCTCTGAGTCGCCTAAAGAGAACAGTTGATTGATTACATTGTAGCGAAACGTGCGAACGAGCATATCAACTATATCTAGTAGCTTTAGGTTGAAAATTGTACATGGATATGAAGGACGCTTTATTATTATTATTACAAAAGTTATACCCAAAATCGAGACGTGTTGAGCAGCGGAACTGAACGCCGCGACTTTTTATTATAGCGATCCAAATCTGCCAATAGCACAAATCACTTCGCCCATGTCACGTTAAAACACATACAAAGGGGAGATCGGGGAAAAAGTACTTAGTTACGCTTTGTCTTACTACAGGGGAGAAATTAAAATAATTTTAATATATTCCTTCGAATTTGGATCGAATCTACCACCATTGCGTTCAGTTTGAGGGTGTGCTACACCACCAAGATGGCCGGAACTAAGACGGACAGCAGAGTGACATCATCTATGAGGTTGTGGTACAGTGCGGCGTCTAACTGTCAATGATATTGGTTGTGGGTTCGATTTCCATTCGGAGAAAACAGTAATAACAATATTCTTGTACACCCAGAAACACTAATAAATAAAACAAAAAACAATTTGTACAATAGGCGACGCAAAACGGCGATCACTTTCAGGCAACCTAAAGGCATTGGAAGTGACAAGATAGAAATAGTTTGGGGATAAAAGGTAATATACACAATAGATGTACTAAATGTAAGGTAAATCAAATATTACGTGGTTAAACACCAACAAAACATACGTGTAATTCCATACCGGCGTTCAGTGACGGTAGACAATTAGATGTTCCGTTCAGGCCATGTCAGTCAGTCAGCGCTGACCGACACTTGATGTTAGATACTTTTGTTATTGAAAAAGTACATTTTGATATTAAATATTAAAACGAACGTGTTAACAGAATAAAATGAACACAATTTATAAAAACCCCGTTTATTTATCTAGCATCACTGTCAGTACAATTATATACACTATACACAAATAAATACAATATTGTAATAAAGTAGAAATAGTAAAAAAATACCGAAAAAAAAAACAAATTAAACAGCCATTCTTGATAATCTCACACAATACAAGACACTTCGTTACTTTTATATCTGTTTATTATAACAAAGAAAACCTTATATTTAGTTATCATAGTACTTCTAATTGCTATTTATATAGATAAAAAGAAAATATTTATTTCTAGAAGTTCAAAAAGAAAAAATACACATTCAAAATTTACACATTGAATGTTAAAAAATAGTTCATATTTGAAAAACACATAAACGTCGAATATGTATAATATAATTAAAAACCACATGTTTCAATAATTACAAATGTATATAAAATTAATTCTAGTACGAATCGTCACCGTTGTGACGTCATTGATGAAAAAAAGTAAAGAATATCTTTTCGTAATAGCTATTCATTTGAAATATTAAAAAACCTTTTGGTCTTCCAAGTTAAGTTATATATGTATATATTTTCAAATATTCATAACGTCCAGGTATTAAATTATACTCGCATAATTTTTTCCAATAAAATTACAGCTTTATCTCGCAAGGTAGTCGGAGATAATCTAGGGTTAAGACACTCCGTTCTTTACCCTCCGTCGGAAACAGACATTGCGTGAATGACGGAACTCAACGCAATTGAAAATACTAGTCATTTAAATATGATCACTCCCCCGAGTGGGTATCGAACCCACAACCGGTCGCATTTACGTTCAATGGCTGAATGACCTATCTGACATTCGCTTGAAGAAATTATTTAAAAGAAAGGGTGCTATATTTTAATTATAATATTAATTCAAGTTACTTTTAACAATTTGTATAGAAAATAAAAAACCTAGTCGTACATCTTTTAATATACTAATAGCTTTCACGCAATCCTCCCACATTGCAGGTTAGACAGGAAGTACCTAGTGTCAAGACACTCCGTACACCGTTTTTGAGTCGATCGAGTGGCTGAAATCAACGTCTTATTTTCTTAGCATACCGAGGAAATCAAAATAATTTAAAATATAACCACTCCCCCGAGTGGGAATCGAACCCACAACCGATCGCGTTTACAATCAGACGCTGTCCCACTGCGCCACGACCGGTCCCTATAAGTGCATATATTCATTATAATTAATTAAAAACAATAATAATATCAAGTCCGCGCCATAATCATTATTTATTGACGTAAGTCTGATTTATTTGATTATTTGTTTAAAATTTCAAATTCATTAAGCACATTTATTATCAAGTTTATGTGATTTTCAACCATACTATAGACACCTTCGTAATATCCGTACCAAATACGAACAAGTAGACTTGCAAGTATATTTTTTTTAAAACACCATAGGCGTTAGAATTGTAAGGCGAATAAATAACTAAATTAAACATGTGAATTAATAAACAACTCTTTTACTAAAAATAATTGAAATTTAAAATGGATTAACCTTGAATAGTTATAATTTTAGACATATCAATTTATTTACGAATGGTACAAGAAAATAAATTACTTGAAAAGGCAATACAGATTGCATTCGTTATTCGGATTCTTATAACGAATATTATTACAAAAATTTGTGTATTTTATTGTTTACAAAAATACATTAACAATGAAAAGAAGAAAAACAATTAATTAGAAAATATTTTAATATTGACATCATTATAGTGATGTGATCATCAATTTATTGGGGCTCATGCATAAATTACGTCACACGTGTCATAGAGAAGGAGGGGGGGGGGGGGTGTCGATGACGTGTGACATTGTTTGACAGCGGTGGTCTCGTTAGTGTGACCAGCTGTGACAAGAACGGGAAAGGGGTGAAAACATCATGACATTAATGTGACGTAAATTGTGGATGTCCTTTATCACATTCACTATCATTTCTGTGGCTTGGTGATACAAAATTGAAGTGCCTTTAAAATTATTATAATAGCAATATTTACGAAATAATTAGAAAATTATTTTAACTAGAAAGTTATCATAGTGTTATCACGACCATGGCGTGATCATCACTCTATCATAATATTATTACCTTGTCTCGGTGTCCACGTCGATATCACTAGTGACGTAATCAATCTCGAAGTCACTAACATGGATCATTATCATGATTTAAAGTGTTTTTAGTTTCACTCCTTAAGTGTATATAATACATTAAAATCAATATCACGAGCGTGGCATCATCGCCACAACACTAACACTACCATGAACTTAATATGAAAAAATCGATAAGTACTACGTACACTAGTATAGGTAAGAGAAATTATGCACTTTGTGCTTTTTGTTATTATTTTTCACAAAAAAACAGACGGAATAAAGAGGATATATGCTTCACACATTCATAGCATAGCAGGTTAGACAGAAAGTACCCAGTGTCAAGCCTACCTACCTACTTCACTTTCTGTCGAATTGTATGTTGACTGGTGGAACTCAACGCCGCGCTTTGTCTTACCAGAGCGAGGAAGTCAAAATAATGTAAATATAATCGCCACAACTGATTGCACAATTGCAAGAGTACTTTATTATGATAATATAACAAATCCCTTAAATTATGACAAAATTGTAACCTTCTATTCTAGTGTACGTAGTGCTAAACTGAAAAGGGTCCTATCACATCCGTGGCGTGATGATCACTCGCTGGCCGCGTCTTTGTCACTATCACTGGCTTGGCTCGCTGTGTTAGTGTCAGTGTGCGTGATTCTCGGCACTGTGGGTGTGATGGCGGGCGCGTCCTTCTCCAGCGTCCTGAAGGACCAGCCGCCGGAGCCGTCGAATTCCAGAACGTGAGTGTGATATTTCCTGGAAATTGTTACAAATGGGTATAAATAATGGAGAACGATTTTTTTTGTCTATGATATTACTGTAAATATTTTAATTATCTTTTTTATGGTAATATATAATAAAATTCTTCCATCTGATATTTTTTATTTTTTTTTATTGAATGCGAGACGGGTTATGTGGGAGTTAGGACTGGCATAGACCGCCCGTATCCACTAGAACTGGTGGTATCATAAAGACCCTCGACTCACCAAACACTCGGTCGATGTGTGATGGAGAGCAAAGTGATTCCCTCACGGATGGCCTCTTCGTACATGACCACTTCGGTCTCCATGGAGACCGCACTCGTGCACTCGTCGAGGAGCGCGTATACTGGCCTGTGTAAATATGAAAAAATGATATGAACAAAAACTCCTAACAGTGACCGAGTCGACGCAGTCTCAACGAGCGGCACTGCACCTGTGGTAGAACATCCTGGCGCAGGCCAGGCGCTGCTTCTCGCCGCCGGACAGCGTGGCGCGCCAGTCGCGCACGGCGCGCAGGCCGCCGTGGCGCGCGGCGCACGCGTCCAGGCGCACCACGCGCAGCGCGTGCGCCGCGCGCGCCTCCGCCGCCTCGCTGGCGCGCGCCGGGTACGTCACCTGGTCCAGCAGCGAGCCCTCCGACATGTAGGGCCTGCGGGGCAGGTTGGTTGGTACGAATAATTATATGGAAATTAAATTGAAATGAAACTGTTTTAAGCGCATTCATCCGCGGTGGCTTCAATACTGTAAAGTGTAGGAACAACAAAATATAAATTTCAATTCAATTATATGAAATACGGTACTTTTCTACCACGGTAAGGCCTTCTGACATGTTCAATCTAATTTTAAAAATTATCTTTAAATAGCAATTCAATTAAAATTGATTACATCTTGACTACTATAGTAAAGTATGTATGACACAAAGAAAAACTTAGTATTTTGTTTTGAATAACGTATATTACGATGTAGAGACAACAAATAATTACTTATAAATTTAATTATACAAGAATACTTTATTTTAAATTGCTACGACTGTCCCTGGCAACATTCGTGCAGAGAGAAGAAAGACGTTTATTACCAGCAAAAGTTATATCAATCTTGTCCCTCTTTATATATGGCTCTCTATATATTATATTATACATGGCGGAAATCAAATTTGATGACGTAATATCTAATCAAAACCAGAACTCTTGAAGTTTATCTCTTTGAGGATATTAAACTACATACCAAAACATACAATGAGGCAAGTAAGCCTAATAAGGCCCGTTTACTAATAAGGCCAATCATTAATAACTTCTTGGGTTGGGTCGGGGCACAGTAGGGCAGCGTCCGACTGTAAGCGCGATCGGTTGTGTGTTCAATTTTCACTCAGGAGATTGGTTATATTTAAGTGATTTCCATTTCCACTTTCTACTCAACGTCTCGAACTCAGCGGAAAGCGAGACAAGACACTACGTCTTGACTCTAGGTACTTCCTGTCTACTGTACCATGGGGGATGAAAGCGTGAAGCCAATAATTATTAAGCCAAAACGGATATTATAAGACCTTTCCCAACCCCTAAGTACATTGACACTAAAGTGTACCATTCAAATTTTCGGTGCTATTTTCATCTTCATGTTATATATATCATATGTATATTATTGGAATTGAATAATATTCATGATTTATTTCGGTTTTCAAACGTATACGCTTAATTTGGTAAGTATATGTTTGTGTTTTTGTCCAGGAATATCTCCAAAACTAAAAATTTAATTAATTTGGTAAGTATATGTGGTATAGTTATTGTGAAATCAGTTTATATTTTTTATAAATGAGATTATTTAGATAAAGCTGCTCGTTATTTATTTTCTCAGTTAAATTAATTTTATAATACTTTCAAAGATAATAGATGAACAAGACAAGCCTTTGTATCTCGACTTTCTTTGCTTTTTACAGAATACTATTCCGTGAAAGGGCCTTATTAGAGGTACTATGTTTAAAAATAGGTGTGATCAGTAAAAGTGGAAATTAACTAATTTTATATGATATTATTTTTATTTGCTTTAATCCTTTAAGTGGTATTTGGTTTTAAGTTTAGTGGTCATAATAATAAGTTAATTGTTCAGTTTTTAGGAAGAAAGAAAATATTTTACGCTCTAAAAGAACCAGATTGATTCATTTTACGATAAAAAACAATTACATTTGACAATGATCACAGTTTAAAAATGTAAAGAAGATGTCTCTTTTTCAAGATTTAAATAAAAAAATGTAAATACAAAAATAAATATTTGCGCTCAAATTAAGACCTCAAAGAAATAAGCGCAAACCAATAAATAAATAAATAAAACAGCTTTTGGAAGAAAGACATGCAGAGATCTAAAACATATACTAAAGGTCAAAGAATAAAAGCAAAGCAACAGTCATCAAACCTGAGCGCCGTCCAGTCTGTAAGGCGTTACCGAGAAACACTTTATTATCAATAGGTGTTGTAACACAGCTAAAGTCGTCTCTGTCTCACCTCTGCGGTATGTAGAACATGAGCGGGCGCGCGGCGCAGGCGGGCGGCGCGGGCGCGTCGCCGGCGCAGTGCGCGCACTCGCACGGGCGCGGCACGCACAGCGCGCCGCCGAACACCGGCCACAGCCCCGAGATGATGCGGAACAGGCTGCGGACCGACGACATTGTTTATTATATGTAGTGTTCTCCTCCTCGCAGACAAGCGTTTTCTGCTGATATTTTACTAATGCAAAAAAATAAAGAATCGAACCCACAGCCAAGTACTATGCGTCACGATGGCCTGAATTTTATATATTATTTAACAGGAAAAGCACAAACCTGGACTTGCCGCAGCCATTGGGGCCGACAATGAGCAAATGCGTCCCCGGCTTCAGGTCCAGAGACACTCCGCTCGCGACCACGTCGCACGACGGCGTCACTATGGGCACGTTGCGCAGGCTGATGGACAGGTCCGTCGTGTACACGATTTTACCTGAAAATTGTAAACATATGAAGCAACGGTGAGTACAACAGGTCAGAGAAGACCTCGGTTGACCTTTGAAAACACAGTATCGAAGGTAATAGAAGAAGGTCACGCAAAAAGCAAGAGGACCCAACGAAGGGCATGTGTGAAGAGGGTAATGACTGTGGACGAGGCGAAAGTGGTGCACTTACCCCATCAAGGGTAGCACTGCGGGGTAGTGGTGCACTTACCCCGCAGCGTGAAGCTACAGTAAATGAAAATCGTATAAAAATTTGGACACAGTGGGATTCGAATCTGCCCCTTTCGGAAGCTCGGACGGTTTCCATGAGACGTGGGTTCAAATCTCGTTTTGTTTAAATTTTTATACGTTTTTTAAATTAAAAATGTATTTTTATTAATGTCATATGAATATGTAAAGCATGAATTTAATGTGCCATATAAAAAATTTAGTTGAGAGAGAGAAGAAATGCAGATAATATTTTAATTAAAGCAAATGTAGTTCATTCACATTGCGTTTACAGTTAGACTTTGCTAGAAACGTCACGATGGTTTCTAGGTAATGGAAAGATTTGTTATTAACATAAAAGGCGCAAATATAAGTAACAATGGAGACGCCGCAGCGGGCGCGGCACTCACCCAGCGGCACGGGCTGTCCCTCGCGGAAGGTGACCTGGAAGCCGGAGGGCGCGGGCGCGGCGTGCACGGCGCGCACGCAGCGCCCGCGCGCCACCTCCGCGAACACCACCAGCATGTGCGACACGCGCGTGGCGTAGCCCGCCAGCGTCACCACCTCCTGCGACACGCGCGCGCTACTGTCACGGCCCGTGACAAAACGTGCGTCACGCACTTCTAGCACGTGACGCACGTGCTCGTAAAGACCAATAATATTTTTTTTTTGTATCTTTATTCTGTTTTAGTTGCACGCTTGTATCCCGCACAGCAGGGTGGACAGTGTTAAAACATTTCGTACCCCGCTGTCCGCTGAATTAGAGACGTTTCGTCTTAAGTGGCGGAACTCAGCGCAATCTTCGTTTCGTCAACAATATCTTAAAATCATATATTTTGTTCTTAATAAGAAAAAAAACGCAAGTCCGAATTCTTGCTATATTCAATTTTTATACGTTTGTGCAAATTGTTCTTACATTTATAAATAACACATTTAATATTAAAATATCAAATACATGTTTCAAAAGACCAAAAACAACAAAAGTAATTACTTCTATAAACTAATTAGTTAATGTTAATGCTAATTCTCATCTCTGAGAAGTAATTACTTCTAAAGCATACAGCGTTACCTTATAACTGGACATAAGCCTCTCTATCGCGTCTGCGGCGGAGTTGAGCAGGTTCCTTGAAGTCGTCATGTATTCCGTCCTCTCACTGATGCCTTGCCCTATAGAACCTGTGAAAATTATTTTTTTCTTTTGTAGACGGAAAGTATCTAGTGTCAAGACACTCCGTACTTTGCTTCCGCCGAATTCAAGACATTGCGTGTTGAGTGGCAGTACTCAACGCCGCGTTTTGTCTTGTCAAAGTGAGGAAATGAAAAATATGCAAGAATATACAATTAAATAGGATTAGAATGTTGGTTTGTAATGTTAAAATGACCAGTTTTTACAAATACACACGTACATATGTATACACCGTGTATGTATATATATATGTACTTATAAAAATATTTTTTTTACTTATTTTGTAGGTCCCAATTTTTGTAAGAGCGAGGAAATGAAAATAATTTAAATATAATCGCTCCTCCGAATGGGAATCGAACCCACAACCGACTTTAAAATCAGACGCTGTCCCACTGCGCCACGACCGACCAGCCTCTTGATAATTTTAAATAATGTTTTGTTAAAGAAAAACTGTAAATATACACACACATAGATAATGACATGTAAATATATACTACATACAACAAAATATAAATAGCAACAAATGTACGAAAAATCTACGTAGTAGTAGTAGAGCGTATGACTCAATAATCATGATGTTTGGATACAATCCAAAATGCGCGGGTCAAATACGTTGAAATACATAGTTATTATAGGATGTTTAAAATAAATACACAAAAATAATTTAGTTCTTTTAACATCAATTACATGCTAATTCTCATCTCTGAGTGTTTGAAAACCCCAACTGTTGGGTTTCACACCAGCCCTTCTCATCAGAACTGCCTTTCAAACCGATGGCACATTTCTGACTGACAATACTTACAATTTTTGTTAATTGAATAGTAAAGAGTACTTCTAAGGTTTAGACATCAGTGTTCGAGTTCTAACACTCACCATCAGCTTTACTGGCAGTTAAAATGGGCAGCGCCAACATGACCATGCCGGTACCCGACCACACGTACTTCATGCAGAACTGCTCCAGCATCACGTACCAGAGCTTCTTGTTGAAGACTGACGTCATTTGCGTTACTAGCTGTTTGTAGGCGGATTGCAGTTGATTTAGTTCCACCTTGCAAGAGAAATAATATTAAATAGTATGGAAGTTTAGTCAATTATAGAATATGGAGAATAAAAAAGTAGCCTCACGCGCCGTCCCGCACAGCAGGGTAGTCAGAGACAACCTAGTGTCTAGACACTCTGTTGACTGCTTTCCTTTCCAAATTGACAGATAACGTGCTGAAATCGAACTATACGCTGCGCTTTGGTTTACCGGAGCGGAGAAATGAATATATATATTAAATATAATCGTTCTTGAGTGGGAATCGAACTGCCAACTGCGTTTATAGTCAGACGCTGTTCCACTGAGCCACGATTTTTTTGAAAATAACTATTTGTTATAATATTAATAAGTAATTAATACTAATTCGCCACAATAGTATAGTCTGTGTTTATTATATATATATATATATATATATATATATATATATATATATATATAACCCGAACCCAAAATTATATTAAGGAGCACCAGTTACGTGCCAATTGTGCTATAACGACTTGATATTATCTTTAACTTACATGCCCAATACATTTTGTATACATTATATATATATAGATTTAAGTAACTGTCCATATTTATAAAATAAATAGATCAACAAAATATTGAGTTGAGTTACACACGCGTAACCCAACGCCGAACGAGCAAAAACGAAAAAAAAAACAACACTTACATTATGCCCCCCGTAGAATGCAACCTCCTCTGCGTGCGCTATCAGCCTAGAGTGTACATGTCTAAGATTCGCCTTCATTTTCGCTTCTTCCCCAGCGAGAGCACCGAACCTGGGGCTGAGCAGTCTTAACAACTGACCAGTGAGGCATATAACCACTGTAGCCATACCGGGACCTGAAAAAATATTCATATAAGTAATCAAATTATACATAGATATATACTCTTAAATGGCACCTGAGGACGATCGTGGCGCAGTGTGACAGCGTCTGACTGTAAATGTTGTCGGTTGTAAGTTGGATTCCCACTCGATAGAGTGATTATATTTATATTCCTCTCCCTGGTCAGACAAAGTGCGACGTTGAGTTCTGCCAATGCATCACGCAATGTCTCCAATTCGACGGAAAGCGAAGTACAGAGTGTCTTGACACAAAGTATGAAAGCGTGAAGCTAAAAAAAATGACACTGTCTTGTGATATAGTGTCTCATCGTAAACGTGATGGTTATAGGTTCGAACCTATCTCGTAGGAATGTTTTTATGTAAATTATTGCCAGTCCCTCTACTAGCATTATACGCAATGACTATTTTAGATAGAAACATGGGAACGGAGTGTCTTGAATATAGACACTAGGCTATCTTTGAACACCGTGCTATACAATGTATGAAGTAGTCCTGGATTGAGAGTGAGATGACATATTTTGACAATTTGCATTTTAAATTTATCTATTCCAACCAAAAGTCATTCAAGAATTTGCAAAAACCATCCTTAACGTATTGCAATAAGAGTTTATTAATGTAGTTAAACAAGAATCGCAGGTTTGATTCGTCGATTTAATACAATCAATATACACGTTATTATAAAAAAAAATACCAATTTCATTTTAAATGAAACATTTAAGTGTTTTAAATGTATATTTTGGTATTCGAAAATACATTTTTAACAACCTGACGTTTCGAACACTTAACAGTAGTGCGTGGTCACAGGTAGACTACAGGTAACAATTCCTTACCTAGGAATATGTTTCCTTTCATCTTATTGGAGTAGCTGGCGAGGGTTAGCACTATGAGGAGCAGGTCGAAGCATGGCTTCGTGAGGGAGCTGTACAGGTGAGCTACCGATTGTGTGAATGTTGACACGTCTTCCGTTAATCTGTGGATAATTTTATAGAAAAAAATTTTGAATTAAAGTAATCAGTTACTAAGTAAATAAAAGAGGCCAGTCGTGGGGCACTGGGATAGAGCTTGACTATAAACGCGATCGGTTGTGGGTTCGATTCCTACTCATTCAGATTTTCACATAAACTTTAAAAAAACAAAATATATAATACATAATACATAAACAGTTACTTTTTATATATTTAAAAGTGCTTATTATTCATATAGTTGACTTGGATTTGGACTGATGAGGTTCAAGTCGTATGACGGCAAAATGTTATACACTATATAATATAAGAGTTATTATACTATTTTTAAGGTATTGTTCCATACTTAGGATTAGAAAACATATTTAAAAACAAACGTATAAAAATTAGAACGCAGTAGAATTCGAACCCGCGCCTCTTCGAAACCGTCTGAGCGCTCTAACCGCTAAGCCATGCGTTATACCACCGAATGTGTCGTAAATTTTATAGGTTTTTTAAAAATGTAATATAAATGTCTTTCATAAAATCTTTAAACAACTCACCTGTGATCGGCGTTTTCAATTCTTGCGTCAAGATTAGCGACTCGGTAATAGGTTTGATTTTTGAAATACAATTTGTATGCGTGGTTGACTAGCCTTGTTCTAAACGCCAAAGCTAGCTTGCTCTCTAGATAGCGTATCATGGAATTGATAAAAGTGGCCGGTATGGCGATCCCGAACCATTGCATGAGCAGAGCCGCGAACGCTTTGAGATCTTTTTGTACTATGTGTTTCACTGTAATAAACGATATATTATTATAACGTGATCGGTTGTATGTTCGATTCCCAGTCGGGTGATTATATTTAAATTATTTTCACTTCCTCGCCCTGGTAAGACAAAGTGCGGCGTTGAGCTACGCCACTCAACAAGCAATGTATCGATCGCAACTAAATATCTAAGAAATGATATTATATATAGATAGATAAGAAGATGATTTTATATAGAAATCATTTTAAGCAATCCTTAATGCAAATATGATAATGACCTATATCCAAAATGAGAACGGGAACTCTGGGCCCCGATATATAAATCTATAACTGAGCGAACTTGTTTATTAGCTTTTCTTTGCAATCGCTTTCATTAATATTTATAGAAAAATCTGCATTAATTATATGATTTTAGATGTTTGATAGATTTAGAAATATATTTAAAAATTTTAATTACTCACATTTAAAAATATCATAGAAATTATTTAAAAAAATCACAACAAATATGATACTTTACCTTAAATATGCTGCTTTTCATATTCAAGAGGTTATTATTAAAGAATTCAATTTCAACGCTCCAATTTGTATTAGGTACATTCTCTATTTTCCAGAGGCCTTCGTGGCGCAAAGGAACAACGAGGGAACTGCAAACGCGATGGTTGTGGGTTCGATTCTCACTCGGGAAAAAGATTGTGCTTAGATTATCATAGCTTTACCACTACAATAAAAAGAACAAGAGAACAGAGTGTCGTGTCACAAGATATTTTTTAATCATTTCTACCTCTTATGTCATCAATATTTTGATTTCAATTTACCTATAGATCCTTCCAAAGACGCAACATATATCGACAGGAAGGTCCTGGAGAACAGGCACACAGTGTGCGCCGCTAGCAACGCCACTTCATGACTTCGGAACCCTGGCACCATGATCTTGGCGAGGGTGACCAGCTGACGGAGGAACTCCAGGTTTAGACCTGGCACTTGTTCCTCTACTGACTGGGTTTCATCGGCATCTTCCTGTAATACATAATAATTGATTTTAAAACTTATACATTCATACAATATATTATAACGGCTTTGATAATAAATATGTTGAAATTCATTTTTTTACTGTAATGATTTAGGGCATCCAGGATTACAAATAAAATAAAGAAACAAGAAAAGCAGCAAATAACATTTCCCATTCAAAATTGCCAAAAATTCGATTATGTTATATCTATATCTTCAAGTTTATCTCATAGATTTTTCCTCGGCCTGGTCGCATTCAATGCGGCGTTGAGTTATGCCACCCAACGGGGTGATATATATAACTATATTCTATGCATATAACCTATGACTAAAATGATTTTTATCTATGACAGAAATGTGTTATTTATAAGCTTGAATAACAATTTTACGCCCTTTTAGACGTAAAGTATGACACGTAAAATCTATTATGAACATACTACGTTCTCTCCACTTAACACCGCAATTTATTTTCCAATTTATTTATTGAAATATAATATTATTAATTGAAATATAGTCTTTCCCCTCAGTTGGTATTGAATTCATATTCAATCGCGTTTACAATTCACAATACATACTGAGATACTGCGCCGCAATGACCTCACTTAAAATCGTATTACAATTACGTGTTATTAGGCCTTATTAAGTTTCCCGCTTCCTACTTACCTCAAGAGTAGGTATCAAGTTTCACGCTTTATCCCGCATAGTAGGTTAGTCAGAGACAACCTAGAGTCAATAAACTCCGTTGATTGCTTTTCGCCCGAAATCGAGACATTACGTGCTAAGTGGCAAATTCAACACCGCTCTTTGCTTTACCAGATCGGATTCTGAGTGGGAATCGAACCCACAACCAATTAATTGCGTTTAGTGTCACTAGTATTTGGTCGACAAATTATTTAGTAAAAATACACGAGTTTTGTAGAAATTTCTATTTCCCCCCGCATGGGTACAACGTTTGACTGCAAACGCCATCAGCTGTGGGTTCGATTCCCACTCGGGGGAATGATTATATTAAAATTATTACCATTCCCTCGCTCTCGTAAGACAAAGCGCGGCGTTGAGTTCCGCCACTCAACGCGCTGCCTCTGCTATACGTGATAAAAGCGTGAAAATAAAACAAAAACCCAATAAGTAAATTTAAAATAAATACTACGTAGTTACAACTTACGATATTTTGTTTGTTATCAGTGTCGGCATCCCCTCTGCAGAGTGCGCACTGCTCCGCCCCGCAGCGCCCTCCGCACGTTTGCGCTTGGCCATTATCCACTGGCTGTAGCTCACCATTCTTCGCTATCTGAAATTGAAAAAGTCATATATACATTTAAATATATATATATACTGATATTCGATATTTTTTTCTAGCTTCACGCTTTTATCTCGCATAGCTGGATAGACGGGAAGTACCTTATTGTCAAAACAAATTCGAGACAATGCGTGTTCGAGAGGCCTTACTTTTTCTTACCAGAGCGAGGAATTGAAAATAATTTCAATATAAGCACTCACCCGAGTGGGAATCGAACCCACAACCGAACGCGTTTACAGTGAGACGCTATCCCGCTGCGCTTTCACATGTACTTTCATTTATCATTTTAGCAAATATATCTAACAATGCGTAACCTAACAAAACATAGTCAAGGCTTCCTAGTCTATTTAAACAAAGCACGCCGTTGAGTTTCGCACACAACCTCACCACATTATAGGTATGCGTGAGCCAGGTGAAACAAATAAGGCACATGTTGGAGAGTTATACATCCGCTTAACCGTGCTGTACAGAATGCAAAAAATATATGAGCGATAAAAAATATCTATTAAAAAAAAAGGCAAAACAACCGTCTCTGACATAGAAATTACTAGATTTCACTCGCGGATCGCTAATAAGAACAATCTTAGTACTTGATATTTATTGAATGATTATAAGTAAATGATTATAAGTAAATCCTTATATTATTCTGATAAGGTTATCAGATATATAGTTATATAAATACAGTTTAATTTAAATTCATGTTGTAGTATTTGCGTAATATAATAAATGATCGGATCGCGCACTCGGCTATGACCGATGATAATAATGTTATTCTGATGTATAACCTATATTATTGTAAAATTTCATCAAAATTAGTTCAGTAGTTTTTTCGAAAAAGAGTAACAAACATACATACAAACATACATTCTCATAAACTTTTGCATTTATAATACTAGTAAGATGTAGTATTTAATAAGTCTTAATCATTTAAAAAGTTAAACTTTAATATGTACTTCGTACAGAGTGTCTTGACACTAGCTACTTTCTTTCTACCCTGCTATGCGTGATAAAAGCGTGAAGCTAAAAAAGAAAATAACAAAGGTAGTAGGATTCGAATCCTTGCAAAACGTGCAAGCACTCAAGCTATACGTTCTAATATCTATCTAGTACATCAAAACTGTTATACGCTTGTTACACAAATTATATATTTAATATTTTTGTCATCCTAAATGCGGAAATAAAACCTTATTAATATTAAAATTAAAATTAAAATATGTTTAAAATCAAGACCAACGAGGCCGGTTGGTCTTTGTTGTTGAGGCCGGTCTTGACGCAGTCGAACAGCGTCCGACGACCGTAAGCGCGATCGGTTGTGGGGAGTGATTATATTTAAATTATTTTCACTTCCTTGCTCTGGTAAGACAAAGTGCGGCATTGAGTTACGCCACTCAACACGCAATATTTCGAATCCGCAAGGCGAAGTACGGAGTGTTTTGACACTAAAAGCATGAAGCCTTTAATTAATGAAGTATTTAATTTAATAAACAGATTAAATGATATAATTATAATGAATTGAATAAAGAACAAACATAAACAAAAACAATATAAAAGAGACGATAAAAACAAGTAATTTATTTTAAATATCGCTCAATAAAAAGGAAAATAACCGAAAATATTGAGGAAATCCTTGACTGATCGAGGTTTAAAATCAGTTCAAATCGTTTTCTAAAGATTATAATATAATAAATTTGTTTATTTAGTACAGGTGCGGGTTCAAATACCACTTGGAGGTAAAATATTAATTGGTGACTTGCATGAAAGTGTCTCGTTTTAGGATTTTCATTATTCTATAAGTTAAAAAACATTACATAAAATCTTTTCTTACAAAATTTTCTTATTATAACTATTTTTGTAAATCGATATAAATTTTCAATGTGCCAAAGGAATTTATATTCGGATTTTATATAATAAAAAACCAGAAATATATTATAATAATCAAGTTTTCTCCTCATGTTAAAATTTTATAGAAAAATTTTAATAGTAGGTATATATTCAATTTTCCGGAAATCCATGCATCCATACTGAAATCCTAATAATACAAATCCCCCTGCTTTTCAATTACTCGATTTTTTTATTTTAATGTCAATTACTAGACTAATTTATAATTATTATAAATAGCTATAATAACATCCGGACGGAAATCAGCTCAGACAAGGATTCTTATTTTTCATTCTTTTCTAATTTCTCTTCTCTTCAATATTATCTGCCTAAAATAATAATATAACATCTAAATAGCTAATATATAAACGAATACTTCTATGAACTGTGCCTGCGTAATAGTTAAAGAATCATCAACACATATTTTTGAAAAAACGTATAACAATTTGAACGCAACGGGATTCGAACCCGCGCCTCTTTTTAGACGTTATTTCAAAAATGTTTTCTAAACCTAAGTGTGGAATAACACTTTAAAAATAGTAAATCCCGTCAAAATCGGTGCAGCCGTTCCATAGTTCAGCCGGAACAACCAGACAAACAAAAATTTACATTTTAGTACCGTGTATAAATAGATATGCATTTAATAAGAACTCCTTATTTTAATATTACAAACTGACACAAAATTATTTATTTCTATAGATACATACTAAGATCAATTCGGAAACCTGATTTTGGAAGTTTGAGCCAATTAAATATGGCAGATATAAAAATATCAGAACATATTCTTAATCAATACTGATAATATAATATTACCTTTATACTAAATAATAGTTCAAAATCGATTAATTATATATAATACTATATCGATTATTGCTTTATTTGCGTTTTTAAATCCCACAGTAGATAGGGATGTCACTAAGTGTAATTGGGTGCACAACTTACTAAAATATTAATATCATCAAAAAATCGTAAAATTTAACATTAGATACAACCCTGACACCAAATATAAATATATCTATGTTTAAAATAATTTTCTTTTAAAAGGCCGGTTGTAAAAAGAGTCGGTTTTGATTTGCGTTCTTGTATACAATCTCAAAACGGGTCAAAATCGCAGTGAGGAGTGATTGGTTGAAGGTCATGTCTTCTCATTGCTGAAGGAGCTAGAATATATAGACTACGTCTGTAACAAACTACATTTACAAAAAAGCACCTTATTAACCTTTAAATCAGAATATTTATTTTTTACATATAAAAATTAAGTGATGTAGGAATAGAAGAAAAGTGATTGATTAGCTATCAGTACGGCCATGCAGCGGCAGACATTTGTTATTTTATTTTATTTTTTTTAGCTTCACGCTTTTATTCCGCGTAGCAGGGTAAGCAGAAAGTACCTAGTGTCAAGACACTCCGTACTTCGCTTTCCACCGAATTCGAGGCATTGCTTGTTGAGTGGTGGAACAAATTACAAACTAGTATGGGCGCGCAACTTCGTTACCATGGACTTGACCCCTGCTATAATTTTGGTGACCATAATAATTAAAATTCGTATAACTTTGTTATTTATAAATTGTTTAAAATAAAACAAACACTATTAAGTAAAGGATGCCGAAATACAGTGGAGAAAACTTCATTTAAATCGGTAAAGCCGTTTTTAAGGTTAGCGTGCAGAAACGCACAGACAAACACAAAATCAATTAAAAAAAATGTTATGAGCTCTATTAGAATAATAGTTTTTCTCGTGTATCTTTTACGTACAGACATAATTCAGTTGCTATTTTACATACATTTGGGATTCCTTCACGCAAGACGACCTAGCTCAGAGTTGTGTTATGTAGTTTCACGAGTATTTTTTAACCCAAAACCATCTCGCGTACAGTCAGACACATTCACTGCGCCACGAAGCAAGTTGTAACATAATATAACTTTTTCGTACCACTAACGTCTTGAATCATTAATATCTTATATGGCGGTTTAAAAAATTAGAAACCTGCCATTTCCTAGTATATCTATAAAAAAACTTATACATCATGTAGTATAGTATATATATATATATATATATATATATATATATATATATATATATATATATATATATATATATATATATATCTATCTATCAATGTATCGTACATATTTTTTGCCGCACTGCGTAACCCATAATGAAATGTTGAGTCATATTTATTTATTATAAATGTATATTTGTATGAATATGTAATTAGAAATGTAATTTTGTGATAATATTCTGTGTTTTTTGTAAAAATACACATAAAAACTTTTTGTAATATACTCTTTTCATATTAATGCATGTTTGAAACTGAAAAAAAACATAAAGTCTTATTTTATTACCACAAATTATTGCATTATTATTCATTTTAAAAATACATATACAAAAATTTTCCGCCTTTTTTATTTGTACATAATACTCATAAAGATTCATAAACTGAGCTAGTTTAGCTTTTTAAATGACATTATTTTAAACGGATTAATCGCATATATTTTGGTATTCGAAAATACATTTATGGAAACCTGACGTTTCGAACACTTTACAGTAGTCCGTGGTCACAGGTGGACTTGAAACACCAGGTTTTGAAAATTATATTTTCAAATACAAAAATATAAGCGATTAATCCGTTTAAAATAATTTCATTTAAATACGTTTAAATAGCGACAATCAAAGATCTTATTAACTATAGTTGTTCAAGAGATTCTATTTAATTACTATTTTAGTTTGTAAGTCGTTGGTCTCAGGTTCGATCTCCTCAAGGGGGGCTCACTATATTTAAAATACTTTTGCTATCCATATACTAATACGCAAAGCAAAATCTTTACACGCCTCTTTTCAAATATTACACAGTCGGAGGAGTATAAAATTGAAACAGTACAATATGCTAATATTTTTTTAAATAATATAAAACTAACTACTGTATGTTTTACATAGACACGCTAATAGGTGATATACGCGTTGCTAAGGCAATTCGTTGTTGACGCGTGTAAGTATTTATACACAAACAACACGTTTGTGGGGTGAGCAATAATAAGATCTTTGATTTTTGCGATTTTTAACCCGTTTCAAATGAAACAATATTTTTAGTTTCCCGCTTTTTATCCCGCATGCTAAGCGGATATTCGCTTTCCACCGAATTCGAGTCATTGCGTGTCGAGTGGTGGAACTCAACGCCACACTTTGTCTTACCAGAGCGAGGAATTGAAATAATTTTAAATATAATCACTCCCCCGAGTGGGGATCGAATCCACAATCAGTCACGTTTACAATCAGACACTGTCACACTGAGCCACCACCGGCCTCAATTCTGTCCTCACTCCATAAATAAGTAAAAAGTCTTGAATATTAGATATTATCATAAATATTGTAAGTTATTTGGTTTTTTTTTATTTAGTATCATTTTAATTAAGGTTACATTGCAGAGGTCTCGGTAAAAATGACAGAAGGTTAGTGTACAGGAGGTTACCTTGAGGAGGGCTTATTATATCTTTCTACGTACGTAGTACATATTATGTACACAATTTCCCGGTTAACTGAGTTAATTCTTTTCGTATTCTTTACTTATTTATGAAGTTTTTATTTATTTATAGAGTGAGAACAGAATTGAGGCCGGTCGTGGCGCAGAGGGACAGCGTCGGACTGTAAACGTGATCGGTTTTGGGTTCGATCCTCACTCGGGGGAGTGATTACATTTAAATTAATTTCAATTCCTCGCCCTAGTAAGATTGCTGCTTTCAGTTTTACCACTCAACACGCAATGTCTCGAATTCGGTGGAAAGCGAAGTACGAAGTGTCTTGACACTAGGTACTTTCTGTCTACAAAAAAAGATGCAGAATTTAGTGCTAAAATATTTCATACACCACTCTCCGCTCATTTTATTGACATTGCATTTTAAAGAACGGTAATTAAAACCGTTAGATAAATCTAACTAACTAGAACAAACAAGAAAATGATAATATTTTAAACTCAAACTCTCCGAAGTGGAAATCGAATCCACTAACATCGTGGGAAAGCCAAAAAAATCAGATAACACTAAGACACGGTGGTACAATAATATACCTATTTTATTGTTACTTCTGGGTAACATAAAGGTCACACATTCCTAGTGTCAAGACACTCCCTTGACTGCCTTCCTCCCGAAACCGAAACGGGATATTACGTGTTAAGTGACAAACTCAACACTGCGCTTTGTCTTACCAAAGTGAAGAAAATAAAATAAACTCTAAATATAATTATTCCTTCGACTGGGAATCAAACCGATAATCAATCGTGTTTACAGACAGACAATGCGGGACATTGGTCTCAACCTAGATACGTTGAGGTAGGTCAAATAGCCACTTGAAAGCTTCTAAAATTCTACATTGAATAAATAGAATTTATCGTTTAATTAACAAAATTTATCTTTACGGTTCTCTGATTGGCAATGTAATAACATAAATACGAAGGTCACAGCTTCGATTTTCGTAGTGATTTTTTGCCCAAATCACACAGATCACATTGTTTCAAAGAATACACAGAATTTTAATTATAGCCAGAAATATAATGTATTATTTCCATGTTACCCGTAAACAAGACACGTAGATAACGGGTAGCAGAATGTATAAATAGATTGATGGATTCGAACACACGACAGTTGGAATCCGTTCCCTAGCCATTTAAACTAAATATATAACTAACTATAATCTAGGAGTTCTTATCGAGCAATGCAGAAAGAAATTCATATACATTTTGTACATTTTAAAAATATAATTCTTAGTATAGACTATTTTAAATTACATTAATAAAAACAATATACCTAAGAACTAATTAGATCTATCTGACCTTCAAATCGCATATTGAATTTAAATTTATATTCAAAATATTTTTAATTCAAGTATACCTTTGTTTAAAGTACTTGTCTACATTTAAATGATAAGAAACACACCATGGATTGAGAAAGCACTTCCATAGAGAAGGGAAGAATCCACGATTTGTTAAAAAAAAACATTAAAAAAATTGCAACAATTTACTTTAGTTGACTTTATTTAAAATGATCTAACTTTATTATATAAGAGAGAAACCGTGTGACTGTAAGCGCGATTGGTTATGGGTTCGATTCCCATTCGGAAAAATGATTATAGTTATTATTCATTTTTCATTTCCGCTCTGGTAAAGCAAAGTTCAACATTGAGTTCGCCACTCAACACAAAATGTCTCACTTTTGGGCGGAAAGCAATCAAGGGAGTGCTTTTGACTAGCCTGCTATATGGGATAAAGTGTGAAACTGTTAAATTTATGTCATTTTAACTTCACGCTCTATCCCTAACTAGGTAGTCAGAGAGAACGGAGCACCTAACACCACGGACCCTGCACACTTCTTCCACAGTCGTTAACCTCTTCATACATGATCTCCAGGTAGTTAGTTACTTCTTACTTACTGTAACTAATCGTAGTTAAGTTTAAAGTTAGTATAAGTTTAAGTTATCTTCAATTTAAATACCTAACCTACAAAAGATCCGCATCGAGGTTGATCTCGTGCGCAATTATAGTTGCGCAATGCGAAACCAGTTGCTTGTCATGCTTCTTTTTGTGATTGTTACATGAACACTATTAAATGAAAAATAATTTAGTTGACAGATATATGATATTATGTATCAAAATAAATACAAAAAGTATTTTTTTTTTCAAAACAAAGTGCGGCGTTGAGTCACGCCACTCAGCACGCAATGTTTGGAATTAGGGAGGAAAGTGGCTAACACAGTGTCTTTAACTCTACATTCTATCTCCATACCCTGGTAAATAGTATAAAGCTAGACGCTTTTTTATGTTATGGTCTAGACTCATTTTTCTCTCCTTTCTTGTATCCTGTAAACCCATATCACTCCCGTTCTGAATTTCAAAATATAAAGTCATAGTTTATCTCACTTGATCACCGAAACATCTACATACCTACATACAAACATTATGCATATAAATTTGTAAAAATAATATTTAAGTTAGGAAGTAGGAAGAATAAATAAAAAGTCCACTGTGGACCTTCGTTAAAACGCGGGTACGTACTTGTATAACGCCAATAACGCTCGAACTAGCGTTATAACGAGAGACCACTATGAAACTAAAGAAATATTAATTGAAATATGCATACAAATATATATAGAAGTCGTTATAATAAAGAATAAAAAACAAGTAGATACGAGTATAACGCCAATGACCGGTTAAGTATGAAAAAAATAAAGAATAAGTTATGTTTTTAAAGCATTTTTTACTTAACATTACAACCAATTATAGGCTATCATGGTACAATGAGACAGTGTCTGACTGTAAACGTGATTAGTTTTGGGGTTCGATTCGCACTCGCCCTCGAGTCATTATATTTTAATTTCTTTTAACTTCCTCACTATGGTAAGATAAAGGGCAGCGTTGAGTTCCGCCACTCAACACGCAATGTCTAGACGGAAAGCGGAGTACGGAGTGTTACAATACTAGGTACTCTGATCTATCTACCTTGCAAGGTATAAAAGCGTGAAGATGAAATAAAAAATTAAAAAAATATGTTATATAAGCTCGAGTCCCATCAATTTCCATACATTTCAAAACACGTTGCAAAATAAAGAGACGCTATCATTAAAATTGTGAAATAATTTGCGATATTTCATAACAGCATGTAACCTTTGCAAAGAATATGTTTTATATTTTACCGACTTGTAAGAAGAGTTGGTTGTAATTGTCGTATATATTAAGTTATTTTTTTAAAGCTGTACACTTTTATCCCGCATAGCAGATAGATAGAAAGCACCTAATGTTAAGACACTCCGTACTTCGCTTTCCACCGAATTGGAGACATTGCGGGTTGAGTGGTAGAGCTCACCGCCGCAATTTGTCTTACCAGAGCGAGGAACAGAAAATAATTTTAATTACAATCACTCCCCCGAGTGGGAATAGAACCCACAACCGTTCGCATTTACAGTCAGACGCTGTCTCACTACGCCACGACCGGCCTCAGATTTAGATAAAAATGGAATTTGATTTTCCGTCCAATAGTACCCATATGTAAGATCATATAGTCGACGCAAACGAAGCTGCAGGCCTTAACCCCTATAACATATTCAAATTATGCGTTATTATAAAGTTATTAGCACCTTATAAAAATGCAAATACTGGGTTTGATCTTTTGCCTGACCGCTGAATAAAAAACTATTTTTAACTCTTAATAATAAGGAAAACCTAATCAATATCAATCAAGTTGTATGATTGTTTAAAATGTTATATCAAGTTTTAATTATGAATTGCGTAATATTTTTTTTTTAGCTTCACGCTTTTATCCCGCATAGCTGGGTAGACAGAAAATACCTAGTGTCAACACACTCCGTACTTCGCTTTCCACCGAACTGCGCTGCATTGTTGTATGTAATGTATTATTGTTATTGACAATACGTCTTATAGCCACTGTGGCTATCTGTTAAGTAAATTTTTAGATACGCGTTGCCTTGGCAACGTGAATGTCACTTTATACAAAAGTGTATATTCACAGTCACTTTATATAAAAGCGTATATTTTTCTATATATATTTTCTATCTATATAAATTTGAGGTCTTAACGTATATGCGTGCGGTGTTTTATTCCATCACTCAACATGCAATGTCTCGATTTTGGTGGAAAGCGAAGTACAGAGTTTCTTAACACTAGGTACTTTCTGTCTAACCTACTATGAAGGTTAAAAAGCGTGAAGCTATAAACTTTAACTAGGTCAAATTTAACAGTCCGTCAGCACAAATTGGAAATCATCTTCTTTATCACTGTCATTATCAGCAGGACGCCCAATGCTGGGCATAAGCGTCCCCCATAAAACGTCATTTGGAACAGATGTTTCATTTGAAATATTATTGAAATATCTAGAATTTTCAAATACAATAGTCTAATATATTTTCCCAAATAAAATAAATCATCAGTTATAGTTATTATGACCAAGTAATAAATAAATAAACATAGGTTCGTATGTAGAGCTTTATAGCTTTAAAGCTTTAACAAGTAACTCGTTGTAGTACACTCTAACATTGTTTGAAGTCGGATCGGGTTCTACTCCTGCTGCGTTAAAATTTTCATATGTTTTTAAAAATATTTTCTAATCCTAAGTGTGGAATGACACTTTAAAAATAGTACAATTTGTATAAATATGTATATTGTATAAAAAGATTACTTCAATTATAGTTTTTAGACATTCAGTACCCCTTAAAGAAAAAAAACGAAACCTTATAAATACGCTATGTTATCAAAGAACGCTGTTATCAAAGAGGACGTAGATTCAAAACCATACAAAACTTATAATAAACGCAATAAATAATAAAAAAATACCTTATAATTGTTATTATTATGACATGGGGGGCTCTGTTTCTTCTCTCTCGTCCCATAGACAGCGCAGGCCGCTAGCGCGACCCCCACGCCGACACCAACCGCTATAGTCGGCTGTACTTTGAAAGCTTGTTCCTTTATTTTCGTCAAAATCGCAGGCATTTTGTTACAATTCTTTACACTTTTCTCAAAATAAAAAAAAAATCGTCAATCACTTTCTATCACTTTGTGTGTTTTAACATCTATGAGATCGTATATTCACTGAGTTTTTCGTTTACAATATCAAAACTAGGCGGCACATTTAACTTTTTTATTCTTAAGTCGTAGTTGGCAGCATGTGTTTTATCTCCTCCATTTTTCTGAAAAAAAAAAGAAAAAATATTCATATTTATGAAAATATCACCATTTATTTCCCTAGTATTCAGATCTATAATGTAATTATTAAATAAAGGTAATAAAATATATAATAACCATTAAATATGATCGTGATGTCAAAGTTATAGCTATACAGAAAAAAAAACAATTAACTGCGAATGTCATGAACAGCTATCATTATGTTATAAAAAAATAAACAATAATTATGTAACAGATAATACAATAAGTATATATAGAACGTAAATAAAATATTTTATAGTGTTTTTAGTATAAAAATAAAAAAGACGCAAGAAGATTATAAAATTTTACTTTTCGTTTAATGTACTTATTATTTTTTTTCATAGTTCCTCTCTTCAAATAAACAGATAATAATTTTAGACGATATACATGCCACTAAAAAATCTAGTCTATTACTAAAGAATACTTCAGTATAGGCTGAATTTTATAAAAAAAATGTGTGGCAGGTGACAGCCAAACTGAAAAAAACTCATGGCTATAAAAATTGTAAAAAATCATAACAGTATTACAATAAAATAAATTAATAGTCTTCAGACAGAAAGGAATATTTAGAAATCATATATCAAAGTAAGCGTATATGAACTATGATAAGTGAAAAAAAAATTAGTCTAGATTAATTATTAGATCTAGAAAAATATAAAAAAGGTACGGACAATCAGAGAAAATCATAAAAATATCAAAAAAGCTTGTATTTTATTACAAGCTCTTGAGCTCTTATAAAACGTGACAATGGCACAAATAGTAACTAGCAGTTATTAGACTAATATCTATACAAGTAAATAAAATCGGAGTGTCTATTCCTAATATTAAAACAATCACTTTTACTAAATCCACATTTATGTATGTCAAAATAACAACCTAATAAAGTATATTATACGGTACATATACCAAAATAAAATCTTTTATCAATTTTGTCAGTCTGTTTATTGCCTCTATGCCTTGATTTTGACGGGACTTAAAATAGTAAAATATAAAAATAACTATAAAACTAGATCGAAAATAACAATAAGCCTTGTGAGTTGTGCTTAACTAGCACGCTCAGTCTAAAAAAAAATAATTAAAACATTATCCCGTGAATTGAACCCATGACCTCCAGCTAAACTGGCATTATCACTAACAACTACAATTATTTTCCTACAACCCTTTTTTTACACGTAACGAGTAAAAAAATAACATAAAATTTTACATGTAATGTATATCTTATTTTACAGGAATCCTTGAAATTGCGCTAAAAGAGGTTTAACTGGTGAAAAATTTAAATAAAAAAATATCATTTATAATAAAAAACTTGCATATTTAAGACAAATGTAACATAATTATTAATTTGATCAGTATCTTTAATGTAGCCTCAAATTATTTAACATTTATATTTTGTTATTTTATACCTTGACATTCAACATTGAAATATGTTGTGGTCACCCGATACATCACTAAATAGTTCAAAGCCGCAGCTCCGTCTGTGCAAACTTCGAGAAATTCTCTTTCTATGTTATTTATACGCTCGCTCTTTATAACATTTTTAACGCCCAATTGATTTGGCTGTGCACTGACTTTTATATATATATATATATATATATATATATATATATATATATATATACATGTGTCAGTATAGAGCAGTGGGCCAGCATCTGTCTGTAAACACGATAGGCTGTTAGTTCAGTTCCCACTCAGTGCAATGTTCATATTTTATTTTCATTTCTTCGCCGTGATAAGACAAAGATTAGCGATGAGTTGCACAACCTAAATCGCAATATCTCAAATTCAGGAGAACGGAGTGTCCTGATACTAGCTTCTCTCTTACTGCTTCACTATGCGAAATAAAGCGTAAAGCTGCCATTTTATTTATAATATTTCTCTATGAATATAGAGAAATAATATAATATTCATAAGGAATATGTATACTTTAAAGTATCCACTTTCCATTTGATCGTTGATATATTTTTATCATTCGACGCACAATGTCTCGATTTTGCGGACAGCAGTCGACGGCACTCCGTTCACTGCTGTCCGCCCAACATCGACCGATCTTGATACTGGTTCGTTACTCAATACGTTACTATACGGGATAGCTGATTTTAAATTTTTAGTCATAAAGTCCAAACCCCTCTGCTTGAAATACTTAGCAAATAAAAATACTTTATATATTATATAAAAATATATATAAAATATTTCAAAATTATATAAAAAGAGATATGAACCTACACTGTTTGTATAACTCATGTCACAACATATAGATATATATTTATTAATGTTATAAATAAGCGTAGTGCTATATCAAGGTCTATGCCAATAGAATGTATATATTGAAAAATAAAATATTATTTAAACAAAACACAATTTAAAAACATCTTTTTCATATTGCATTGTATTCTACGAAACAAGCCCTTTCATTTCATACCCTTATTAGGTGGGTTGTGCGAAAATTTATTAATCCGCCATTTTGGTGCAGCGGCCATTTTAGCTTAACAACGAAATTGATTATATATTATTCTATTGTCATCAGAACCGAAGTCGTATTCTAAATTTCAGCTCGATCGGACACTGGCAAGTGGGTCAAATTAACCTTGCAAGTTTTTACACACACTAACAAACACGACAAGTTAATAAATAAAAGCTCGTAAGAAACCTGAGATATCTAATTCTATTTATAGCAAAGAATTTTAAGCTCCCACGGAAAATAGGTACGTAATACGATGTTTGAATCTTTAAAAATTTTATTACGTGTTTTCTTTATGTTAGGCTAGCGGTGACCGATGCTTTGTCCGCACGGAATTTAACATCTTTATTTTATAATTCTAAAATAAAGCTAGCCTGGTTTAAAGAAAGATTTATAAACCAAAGGAGAGTAGTACGAGAGGGCTAGTGAGACACCAGTTGATCCTGGAAAACACAGTATTAATGATACTGGAGGAACCTCATGTACGAAGAGGTATGGTAGAGGAACTGTGGGCGAGGCGAGAAAGGTATGCGAGGGACCGTAGTATTCGGTAACGTCCTTTCCGACTTACCCCACAAGGGATAAAGCGTGAAACTACAAAAAAGTTTTATTATTACACCCATCTACCAATGAAAGTCCCGTCAAAATCGGTCCAACTGTTCTAGAGATACGCCGGATCAAACAAACAGACAGATAGACAAAATGTTTAGTAAATTTTAACAATACAAACATACACTCCAATTATATTTAAATGTATATCTTTATATAGAAGACTCGATTTATATGATGTAATATGACAGGTATGTTTAGTTTAGCGAAATTTACAATCATCTGAAGTTAGATAAAATTCTAAGACAAAAAAAAACAATTAAATAAAAAATTATTATTATTAATTTTGTAATGAATGGAATTATTTGTGATAAAACTAAATTTTTAATTAAATAAACAACAAAAATATCTAATTAATACTTGGTGTTTCATTAAAAAAAAATCTGTCAAATCCAAGGTTTATTTCGATATAAATTGGCAACAGTACCAGTTAGGAAGAAAAAAAAACACATAAATCAGTCACGACCACATACATGGGAAATCTCAGCTTCTTTGTTATTAATATTAGTCATTTACGAGCTTAATTTATTCATATTAACATGTTATTAAAAATTATAATTTTAGACTCTTCACGTTCCGCACATTCTTGTATTTAGTACTAATGGTTTGTATGAAGATTGTGTCTTTAATTGCTAAGCCATGAGACATGGGTTCAATTTGTCTCAAAAAAATTATTTTAGTGTTAAGTTTGGGTAGACGGTAGGTAAATACTTCCTGTACCTTGTCAAGACTCCGCCTGTACTCCGCTTTTCGCCTTCAAGACATGTTGAGTGGCAGAACTTAACGCCGTGTCTTATCTCACCGAAGCGAGAATGAAAATAATTTAAATATAATAATTGCCTCGAGTGGGCATCGAAACCACAACCCATCGCGTTTACAGTCAGACGCTATTAATAACAGAGTTGGGAAAAATAATTCGTCATTCAGCGCGGGATTTTTCTGGACAAAAAAAACTGAATATTTATAGATTATTATATATTTACCTAAAATTAACATCTTAAAAATGAAATTAATTTTTAAATTCCTTATCATAATATAATTATACAATTTTAATTTTATAACGAATTATTAATAAAGTTATAAAAAAAACAAACAATAGGTTACATATTCCATTAGAAAAAATAAACAATGTTTTCAAAAGGACACAGACAATAAAAAACAAATACAAATTCAACAAACAGGTAGTCCGCTTATTTCCTCAGTATAATTAACACAATGCAATTTTACTTGATTTTTATTAAAATATAAATTAACAAAAAATCTTTTAACACTGAACGTCCTGACAAGGACGCAAGGTTCATGTTATGAAAACAAAGAATTCCCCTCGGAATTTTGAAGATTTGTTAACACTCACATTAATACAGATATTGTATCCGGCTTAGCAAGTTAGTCAGAGACAATCTAGTGTCAAATCTCTTCGTTGACTATTTCCGGCTGATTATAGAGACATTATGTGTTGATTGGCAGTTCACCAATTAACGCAGCGCTTTCTTTTACCAGAGCGGAGAATAGAAAATAAATTTTAATTATAATCATTTCACGAGTGAGAATCGAACCAACGTCCAATTGCTTTGACAGCCAGACGGTCCTAGACGGTGCTAAGCGTTTGGCACTGACTACCCCTCTAAAGATAAATTTTGAAGCTAAAAAAAACCGAACATATTCTGACTAAATCATATATTTTTTTAGACATTGTAGATATAGATAATTAATACTTGTGATTAGTAATAACGCGGAGAGCGTTTTGACATTTTCCGCCCATTTTGACATTGTTTGTCAGATAACACAGATAACGAAGCCCGACGCCGCAGTTTGTCTAAACGAACAGAAACTAAAATGTTTTTAAATATAAACATCCGCGATAGCATTTGATATTGCTTTTCAACAATATTATAATTGATTTATCGAAAAATATAACTTAGTGAATTCTACTAAACCATTAAAATATCTAGTTGACTTCGAACCCGTTACATCAGCTTCATTCCTTCAAAAGGCGTGAAAAAGTGAGCATAAACTTCCCGTTGTTTTAGCAACGCATATAATAAATATTCTATAAAATATATGTTAAAACAAATGTAATATTGCAACATTTTAAAAAAACATTTTTTTCAAAAAATGTTTTATAAATTTAAAATATATTTTTGGTTTTCCTAAATACAGTAATTTACTACGATCAAATTAAGGAAAATATTTACACATTACGCAATTCAAATCAGCCATAAAAATATTATAAAAAAAAACTATTTATTATTCAACCTAATGAACATAAATAAGTAATAATTAATCGAGGCCATCGTGGCATAGTGGGGCGGTGTCTGACTGTAAACGCGGTTTGTTGTGGTTTCGATTCCCACTGGGGGAAATGGATTTTATTACATTTAAAATTAGTATTAGGAAAAGGCAAAGCGCGCCTTTCTGAAAAGGCATTTCTGAAAAGGCAAAGCGCGCCGTCGGCAATCACCACGCAATGTCTCGATTTCAAGCGGAAAGGGGTCAATGAAATGTCTAGATAAAAAGTTGTTCCTGACTACTTGTTAGTTAGCAGGATAAGAAAAGAAAATATAGTACCAAGACACTTTGTTTTCCATTTTCCGTACAAATCCAAGACATTACGTCTTAGTGTCAGAGCGGGGGTGTAAAAATAACAAATATTAAACATTATCTTTAAAGATCGAACCCAAAACCATTGTGTTAAGTGTATACAGACGCTGTCCCACTGCGCCAGTATGGTCTCACACGTCATAATAATTAACAACACGAATCAATACAAAAATTGTAAAGAGCGACTAACAATTTCGTTCTTACTTTCTAATACTAAGTATATATTACATAGAAATATTTGATAAATATTTACTGTATTTATCATCTAATATATATGTACAGAGGTTAATTTCATGAAGGATGACACTTTTATCTCATTATATAGATAACAGAGATAGTTAACTAAATATCTGTACAATAATATTTTTTTATTATTGATACTATAAATTATATAATATAAATTTGCTCAATCCAAAATCCAGACAGCCATTCAATTTAGTTGTAATTTAAGCCAATTTTGATACATTTATTTTTGTCTGTTATATTTGAAAATTGCATTGTGTGCGGATCCGATATTATTGCCAGGACCAACAGAATATCAAAATATTAGAATTTTCTTTTTCAATTTATTTATTGTTTTCTACGTTATAAATTCTACAACATTATATATTATATAACATTAATATTATATTTGCCACGTTGCACGTTGCTATTTTTTTCTTTAACAACCAGTAGTGTCATAACACACACAAAAAAAAAACTCAGCCATGAATAATTTAAAAGAAGCATAGAAATACAATAAAAATTAAAATTCATACAATTTTTTTAATATTCTAGGTATTTTTAGTAAAAAAAAGCAACGTCAATACCGCACACAGTGCGACACAGGTCACCTTTAAAAGACATTGGCAATGCTGTATCGATTGCAGTACACCACTCGCATGTCAATTTTGATGGAACTATTATCTAATTTATTATGGATTAACAACTTATCAATATGCAGACATAACCTAATAAAACGTGGACTGTATAATTGAGGAACGCAAAGAATATAACATCTGGGTTGACTTGCTGGATTAGTGCTAGAGGCTGCTAGATTATTTTTTTAGGCTGCTAGATTATTTTTTTAGGCTGCTAGATTATTTTTTTAGGCTTCACTCTTTTATTCTGCATAGCAGGGTAGATAGAAAGTACCTAGTGTCAAGACACTCTGTACTTCGCTTTCCGCCAAATTCGAGACATTGCGTGTTGAGTTGCGGAATCTAGAGAATATCCTTATTTTTTAAACCTCGAAGGGTTTTTTTTGCAAAGCCCAGAGATCTATTCAGGGAGAGTGTCGTTCTGTTCTCTGTCTGTGTAGGATTTAGTGTGGAAAAAGAGTGAAACTATAAAAAGAAGAAAGGGTGACGTTGAGTCCACGTAAAGCATCTTCGACTTAAAGATCCTAAAATTGACACCGTAAACCACATGGGATGTTAAAAGAACTAGATAATAACCCAAATCAACAGCTAGTTTCTATAACATTAGTTTTAATAAAAAAAATTATTACGTAACAATAATTGTATTAAATAATATAATATACTGCCATATCATCATGATATAATTTATTATGTTTTGAACTCCACATTAATTTCATACAAAAAAGCGGAAAAACTCACGTCTTAAGTACTTAGCCTACGTAACTCGACGTACGACCGACGACGTACGACGACCTGTTTTTATGGAGACATTAAGAAGTGAATCATAGTGTTAATTGTTATGGCAAATGTTCGAATATGTACATTATTGGTTTTTGGTCTAATAATATTTTTGTTATATATTTTAACATCATACTGTCAGAGTCTCTAAGAAATGTGAATGGACTTTTTTTTATCTTCACGCTTTTATCCCGCATAGCAGGGTAGACAGAAAGTACCTAGTGTCAAGACACTCCGTACTTCGCTTTCCACCGAAGTCGAGACATTACGTGTTGAGTGGTGAAACTCAACGCCGCACTTTTGTCTTTACCAGGGCGAGGAAGTGAAAATAATTTAAATATAATCACTCCTCCGAGTGGGGATCGAACCCACAACCGGTCGCGTTTACAGTCAGACGCTGTCACACTACGCCACGATCGGCCTCATATTTATATATATATATATATATATATATATATATAAAATAAATGAAATATATATTTTATAACAGCTCAGAAGCAATATAGTATCAAAATACTCAGTTGATTGCTCTCCACCCGAAATTCAGACATTGCGTGTTGTGGTGGAACTGAACGCCACGCTTTATCTTACCAGAGTGGTGAATTTAAAATAATTTAAATATAATCAGTCCCCTGTCCTCTGTTACGATGTTCTCTTTCAATTTTAAAGGAAGTGTTTAAATTCTCCGTACGTTTATTTCAGTTAAAACTTAGTTATCTTATATAACCTAGTTACTTTATTAATTAACTCAGGATAAGCAGAAAATATAATAATCGAGACTTAATTACATACATTATTGTCTTATAAAACAAGTATTACTTAACATCCTAGAAGAAATCCTGCAACAGAATACAATAAGTCAATTATATAAAAAAAATTAACACAATATATATATATATAAATCTACTATTGTAAAAAAACCTTTTAATATAAGACTTTAAAGTCTTTGCATAAAAAAAACCTATTCCAGTAGCTTTTTCTGTCCTTCACAAGTTATCATTTAGTATTTTTAACCGACTTCGCAAAAGGAGGAAGTTAACAATGCGGCCGGTATCTATATTTTTGTATTTGTTTTCTATGTACGTACAGCGGTTACGCCGGAAGCTGGGAACCGATTTATGCGATTCTTTTCATTCGATGCAGTCATTTGATCTCATATAGATTATTTTCAATTGGGTCCAGTAGTTTTAATTTAATAATAATATTTGTTAATTTAAAGATATCACTTTCACGGCTCTTTTTACATATTCACTGCAATTTCTCCGTCATTTGTGGACCGATATACAATTTTTTTTTTGTATTTGAAAGAGTATACTCCGCCTATGGACCCACAAAAATTTAATTGCTACGTTTAACAACACAATTCTTTGTGGACCCATCCCCCGTTTACTTATACCCCCTATTAGACTTAGCGAATGCCTATTAATTATATTTAATATTAAACTAAATAAGTTCATTAAATTCATAAAATAAATAAATAAATATTACACACAATACCATGTATTTGAAATACACTTTTACATAATGTCACTTACACGTTGCTATGGCAACCCGTACCAACACAATTTACACGTCACCAAAACCATTAATCACTATTAAATCAACAAAATTTCAACAATCAAGCAGAGGCAGGTCGTGGCGCAGTGGTACAACGTCTGACTATAAACGCGATCGGTTGTGGGTTCGATTCCCACTCGGGTGAAAGATTATATTTAAAATTTGAGCTCCACCACTCAACACGCAGTCTCGAATTAGGCGGAGAGCAAAGTACGGAGTGTCTTAACACTAGGTACTTTTTGTCTATCCTGCTATGAGGGATCAACATATCCATATATACATATAAGCGTCTATAATTCTTTATTAAGATGTAATATCACGAAGAATGAGTAATTGCCTTCCATGATATCAATGGCGTCTTGGTCGTTTCCTACCGCGCTCACGTGTACGACTGCACGCGACGCGTCTCCTTGACCCTTAGGCAAGCTCGTTTGTGACTATTCTAGGCATTTTTGATACTAATGTTTATAACCATTGTGGCGCAGTGGGACAATGTATGAATGTAAATACGATGGTGGTAGGTTCTGTTAATATGAAGAAATTATTATATTTAAATTATTTTGCACCTTTGCTCTCGTAAGACAAAATGCCAAGGCGTTTTGATAAATACAGTAGGTTTTATAGTTTACTTAGTTAATAAACCGAGGAACTCATATGTATAGTTTGCCACTGGTGTCTCTTCTATATTAGATTCCTATAATAGCTTTCGGTAATCTCGGAGTACATTAGAACTTAAAAGTCCTGGTGGGTATACGATACTGGTATTTTCGTATACTTTCTGATTTTATAATTCCTTCAGAGAAGGCATCTCTTGAGACGTTTGGCTTGGCACCTACTTCAAACCTATGAGCTGGTAATAAAATCAATTAAAAGTAATTATTTTATTAACATTGCTTTACAAAATGTGCTTATATTAAATCTTTGTAAAATTATTTTTGATATTTTATTTTTGAAGTCGGTTTAAATGAAATTTATTTTTTTGCATCACGCTTATATCCCGCTTAGTAGGATAGACAGGAAAGTCTGCTAGTTACAAAACACTCCGTACTCCACTTTCATTCGAATTTGAGACATTGCTTGTTGAGTGGCGGAGTTTTTTTTCTTACAATATAAGAAAAATATATAAAATTTAAATTTATAGCTATATAATTTTCCAAGTTATTGTGTAAAAAAATTGCCTCGTAATACACAAACTGACATACATGCAAGAAATAATTATTATTTTACAGATAAAGCAGGAAAATTAAAGAGAAACTAGTATCTAGACACACTGTTCCCACCTTCCGCCTGGAATCCAGTCATGGTGCGTTGAGAATAACCCAACACTGCACTTCACATTACCAGAACAGAGAAATGAAAGTCATTACCACAATTGCACTTCAAACCCAGAATTCATCACCAAGTACCACTCCACCACGACGGTATCGGTTTATATGAATAAAAAGCAAAGAAGCTATGGTAGAACAGTAGCCTAATGTGAGCAGCCTTTGAATTATAGATGCACGGCGACGCGACACACACAATGAAAACGCTTAAAGACGTTAAGAATAAATTAATCGTTCGCGCTATAAATTTAATTGGCGCCAATGTACTGTCAATTCGGCAAATCGTGATTATTTTTAACCAGCTTTATTAAGATTCACTTGTATGTACATATATATACATATATATCTCAATATTTCAACCCGCGACTTGCGGGTTAAAATATTGACACAATCGTTGTGCTATTTGACTGGACGTAGTGGTAATAGTAGCCTTTAGTAGTCAAATAAGACAGTGAAATTAGTTATGTATTCCAGTACTTAATCCATATTTGTAATTAAAAAAAATATTGCGTAAATAATTCTAAGGAACAAAATAAAATTGTCGATTTAACTGGATCTCAAGAAATAATCGATCTAAAATCTAAATAGAGTGCAATTATATAGAAAAATAAATAAATACATAACTTCATCTATATAATATTAATAACAAAAATACCTTCACGTATTAACTGGTGCAGGAACATTGTAAGGGATTGCCGTTGACTGCTTTGCGCTCAAAATATAATAACTACCCCGAGTGGGAATCGAACACATAACCAATCGCGTTTACAGTCAGACACTGAATAATTATTAAATTTATGTACATATAAAATGGGAGAGAAAGAGAGAGAGAAAAACTCAAAACATCTGTCAAATACTGTCCTCCTCAAGGCTTATTTCTCAACACGCTTTTAGTCAAGTTAGTATGTACTAGCTACTATTGATTGACGTCAGCGTCAACTTAGCATCTCATTACTGTACGCTAGCGAAATATTATTCCGCTTGTTAATACGGTATGAATGTGAATAGCCTTAATTAGCCGTAGCATAATGAAAGTCATCCACGATGATCTAGTTATGACTTTAGATGACTTTACATAGTACATGTGAATAAAGAACATTTGAAGAAAAAAATTATATTAATTACAATTATAAAAGCTTCAAGCTTTTATAATTGTAATTAATATATGTATGTATTGTGTAGTATTTATTTTTCTTTTACTGAGTGATGAAACTATTGTAACTGGAAAGCGGTTATTTGTCATTATGGCTTGAATAGTATAAGAGATAGCAGATGGGGGTAGAAAAGAGTAAAAAAAAGAGAGAGGGAGACATTTATAAGAGGCGTGGGAGAGTTCTCTTTTTCTCAGTCTTCGTTCACAGTTTTTGACCTAAGAAAGAACGCGGGCGGACACAAAAACAAAATCGATATAGCCACAGGGGCGAAGTCGCGGGCGGGCCGCTTGTAATAGAATATAATTACAATCTATTCGCGTCATCATTATGTGTTTCCATGTACATTTTATTTACTCAGGAAACCTGTCACTATTTTGCTAAGAACTTTGACATTTAACTCATTAAAAATATTGTCAATGTAATATTATAATTTGTTACACAAACAATAGTCTAACATCAAGGAAAAATATAAACAGATATATTAGTCAAAACATATTTTACTATTTTTTTAGATATTATTCCACACTTTGGATTAGAAAACATTTATTTAAAAAAAATGCATAAATATTTAAACGCAGCGGGATTCCAACTTGCGCCTCTTGCATACCGTCCAAACGCTCTGACTGCTATAAGCCATGCGTTCTACTACCGGCTGCGTAGAAATTCTTATATGTTTTGTTACAACTTATTATTGTTTTTAGTTTCTCTGTAGAGAAATTTTAACAAATTTCTGATACCCAAAGATTATTAAGAAATAATAGTTTGACAAGAGAGAATGCTATTATTTTAAGGTTTTATATTTTTAGTCTCATTCCAAATTTAAAAATAAAATTAAAAAAAAAATGTTAGTTAAAACAAACGGAATTCTTATGTAACGATTTAGACCGAGAGTCATCAAAATTAATATAATTTTATAATATGTTTTGACTAACTTAAATTTTATTTACTTACTTAAATAATTTATGCTAACTTAAATAATAAATAAATAAATAAATTATAGAATACAATTAGAGATTACAATTATCTCATTTAAGGCACATCTCAATCATGCTACAGAGAATTTAATAAATTAAATAATTTGCAAAACTTATCAGTTTGATATATAAATTCTAATCTAAATTGTAACCGGAGTAATTATATAATTATCCTGTTCTTTCCAAGAAGTAATGTTTCGGTATTTTTAGGTTAAGATCAACGTAAGCAAATTTTGCCAAGCTATGGCCATGCCTTGCCCTCTGATTATCCCGACACTGCTAACAGGAAAATGAGAAAACATCTATCAACATTAAATGTCATTATGACGCAGTGGTACAACGTACGACTGTAAATGCGACTGGTTGTGGGTTCGATCTCACTCGGGGAAACGATTGTATATATTTATGATTAACTTTCATTTCTCTGCTCTGGTTAGTCGGACGAAAAGCAGTCATCGAAGTGTCTTGACATTAGGTTGTTTCTGATCATTCTACGTAGCGGGATAAAGCATGAAGTTGAGAAAATAGTCTAAAATCTTTTTTTAGTCACTTTGTAAATTTATTTGTTATTGTATAATAAGATGTTATATTAATGACGCAAACCGTAGTTATCGTATAACATTATCATATTCGACCCATATGAGTAGAGGTCTGATGGGTTGAAAACAAACGATAAATTATTAAGCGCCTTATAATTGCTTCAGTATAACTAAACTATGGAGGGCTTTTGTTCTATTCACTTGACTTATTTCTTTATGTAAGAACATTGTTAGAGTGGAATTTATAGTTAGTTTTTGTTGAAAGAATAATTAACACGTTTAATATGTAAGGGAGGAATAAGAAAAAAATACAGCTAAATTCCTAAGATAACTAAAAAGGTTTAAAAATCAGTTAAAAAAGAATATTAAACGTAAAAAAACGCGAAAGTGCCTTAAGTTTATTAAAAAACAAATCACAGGCCTGGAAATTTTGATAAAGAACTACAATATACCAACTTTATTGTAAGAAACAAGTAAACGATAAGCCTTGCATTATTTAGCACACATGGTTCAGTAAAAAGAATTGCCCTTTTTGGACGTATAAAAATAAATACCATGCAAGCAAAGTTATGAGAACTAGTGTAATAATATAGTTGTATATTTACGTAATTAAACACCACGCGGTTATTGTAACATAATGTGTCTTGAAGTCGCAGTTACGCCAAATATATTGTTATTACTTAAAATAATTAAATAGTATTGAGCGAGATTTTCATATTATTATTAAACTTATACTACTCAACGCGCAAAGTCTAGAATTCGGCCGAAAACGGAGAGTCTTGACACTAGGTACTGCCTGTCTAAACTGCTATGCGGGATAAAAGGGTGATGCTTACAGCGCTCCTGGTTTTAATATGGTTTAATAAATTACAATATGAAATTATTATTTTTTCTTTAAGCTTCTTGTTTATCTATCTATGTATCTAGATAACCCAAGAATCATGAGACAACACTTCTTCCCAAACTTATTTTAGAATGTATTTCATCGACCTTTATAAGATTTAAGTAACTGTTTAGTAATCACTACCGAAACTACACGGAACAAAAATATGGCATTCCTTGAGAAGTGTAAGAAAGCATTAAAAGTATTTACCAAAATTGCAATATAAAAAGGAGAAAATAAAATTTTAAGTTTCACAGTTGAAACTACAGAAACATATATGTGTGTATAAATATATATATATATATATATATATATATATATATATATATATATATATATATATATATGTACATATATGTATATATTTATATATGGTATAGATATTATCATAGTAACGGCTTTAACAATGACGTATGTATGTAGGTACATACATATCCAATAAACCATTATCGTAACCATATAGTGTGAATGATGACTTGATACAATTAATGATCTAGTGATCTGACTTCTATTAGTCTTCATACAATTACGTACCTACTAAACCGATATAGGTGACACTTAGCGTATTGAATGACTGGAAAATAACATTACACTATCAATCATATGAGCGAGATGCTTCAAATGTTGCAAACATAATAATATTGTAACCTTTTCGTGCATTTCTTTTCTTTACGCTTTATCCCGTATAGCAGGGTCAGAGACAGCTTAGTGTCTAGACACTCCGTTGAGTGCTTTCCGCCTAAAATCAAGACTCACTTCCACTCAAAGCGGAGATATGAATCAAACCTGCCAATTGTATTTACGGTCAGACGCTGTAAAAATCTTAAACCTTTGTTATATCTATTATGTAATAATTTGTATTATTTTACGACATATTGAACAAGAAATTGGTATCAAAGTACTCCGAACGTCGCTTTCCGCCCGAATTAGAGACATTGAGTGTTTACGCAACGCGCAACTTAACAACGTAACTCAACGCAGCGCTCTTGTCATACCAGATTTGAAAAATGAAAAAAATAAATAAATATAATCATTCCCCACATAGAAATCGAACCGACAACAAATTGCGTTTACAGTCTGGCTCACTGCGCCACTTTTTATTAAGCGATATCAGATAATTATATGAAGGGGTGACAATTTGACGTTTCTATAGGAACCTTTACCAAGCCTTGGGCCATACAAAAATAGTACCAACATTGATTAATAGTATTAACAATTGTATATATAGTAAGGTCTTTGATTTTCGCGATTTTTGCACATTTTAAATGTATATTTTAGTATTCTATAATACATTTTTGAAAAGCTGACGTTTCGAACACTTTACAATAATCCGTGGTCACAGAGACACTGTGACCTACCTGAGACCACGGACCACTGTAAAGTACGTCAGAATTCCAAAGATATACTTTCAAATACCAAAATACACGTGATTAATCAGCTTAAAATAATTTCATTTAAAATTCCACATATGTTTGTATTGGACGACAATCGGGATCGGATAACGTCATTTTAGAAGTATAATTTCATTGGTCGAAGCTTTCCTTGGCCTAATAAAACTGTTTAATAATCATATCTCATTTAAAATTATAATCGTAATTGCTTGTTAAACATAAAGTTCAGCCTAACGTTCCGTTTCCAAGAACAAATAAGTAAGTGGTGGGAAAAAACAAACCACGTTTCGTTAGCTCAGTACCGAAACCATTAATCACCATATAGTAATGTATGAAGCATAATTAAACACTCGGTGTTAGGAAAATTGAACGAACGGAGAATTAAGGTATATGTGAGGAATATGTTTATTATGAGCTGCGCCCTCAACTTTGTCCGGTGTGAAGTTTAATATACAAGGATCTTTATTTAATAATGCTAAATAAAAATTAGCCTAGATTACTCGTTATTAAATCAGTTATCTGCTAGTAAAAGTCACATCAAAATAGTTCCAGCCGTTACAGAGATTAGCCGGAACAAACAAACAGATAGGCAGATAAAAATTGAAAAATTACTATTTTTTAAATGTACTGCACATACAGTAATAAGCTGTTAATATTACAAACAGACATTCCATTTTTATTTTTTTTATATAGATCATCTATACTAATCATAGTAATTAACACACATAAAAGTATTACACACACAATCACGTGTCTCACATCCACTTTAGTATTGTGCCATATAATTAGCTAGCTACTAAGTAAAATAAAACATTAATATACCCATATATATAGTAAACCCAAAAACAAAGTTATTGTTGAATATAAGAAAATGTAAATTTCTTATAACTGAAACTCGTTTGAGCGCCTTGACAAGCTCAAGGCATTTCCAGATTGTACCATTTAAAGTATAATTAGGTGCTATATGCTATAATGCAGGTGTTACGTAATAATCTTAAAAAGGCAGGCAGGAGTACCTAGTGTCAAGACACTCCGTACTTCGTTTTTTATCGAATTCGAGACATTGCGTGAGTGGTGGAACTCAACGCCACATTTTGTCTTACCAAAGTGAGGAAGTGGAAATAATTTAAATATAGCCACACCCTCGAGTGAGAATCTAATCTACAACCGATCGCGTTTACAATCATACGCTGTCCCGCTGCGCAATGCATCCTCTATGTCTGGTATGTGTTTGAGTTTATATATATATATATATATATATATATATATATATATATATATATAAATATATATATATATATATATATATATATATATATATATATATATAAATATATATATATATATATATATATATATATATATATAACCTTGAGAACAATAAACACGTCACTCCTTCACTTATCTTCACGCTAAGTTGTTGCGTCCTAATCCGTCATACTATGCTATAATGCAGTATTATTTAACTCCAGTAACTGTATCAACAGTAAACGGTGTTCGATTTTTACTGGCAAAAAATTATCAACCACGTCAACAAAACGCAATGTTGTGCAAACGGAGTGGAGTGTCTTGACACAGAGTTCTCTCTTACCACGCAGACCTTGCTGTGCGGAATGGAGCATGAATCTACTGTTTTTTCAAGAAAACAAGTAAAATAAATCATTCGAGAGATTAAAAAACAAGTGTATATTATGAGTCAACTATGTTTAGGACGGTTTTTCAAAATTAAACAAACATACATTACATATATATGTATGTATGGACTTTTTTATTTATATAAACTATAATTACCTAAGCTACCAGTAATTTATTTCAATTAGATGGTAAAAAACCAAAAATTTTGAGATGAAGCGGTCCGCTTTAAAACAACTAATCTTTGTAAAACGCCAAAATACAATTGAAATATTATTAAATGCTTATAATAAAACTGTGTATATTTTGATATTCTAAAATAAAATTGAAGACGGTCGTGGCGCTGTGGGACAGCGTGTGACTGTAAACGCGGTCGGTTGTGGGTTCGATTTTCAATTAGGGGAATGATTATATTTAAATTATTTTCATGTCTTTCTTTGGTAATACAAGACAAGAATGGCTACTCAATACGCAATGTTTCGAAATGACGGAAAGCGGAGTACAGAGAGTCTTGACACTACGTACTTTCTGTTTACTCTGCTATGCGAGATAAGAGCGTAAAGCTGAAATTGATAATTAGATAAAAAAATATTTACAAACTCTACATACATATATTAACTATAAGACCGGTCGTGGCGCAGTGGGACAGTCTAACTGTAACGCGATCGGTTGTGGGTTCGATCCCCACTCTGGGTAGTGAATATTCCACCACTCATAGAAAAGGTGGTAGAGGAAGTACGAAGCTACCCTACTATAAAGGATAAAAATCATGAAGCTAAAAAAAAAGATATATATATATATATATATATATATATATATATATATATATATATATATATATATATACAAAACGCATATAAAAAATAATAATTACAATACAATTGTGCAAGACAAAACATGATAATAATATGGAAACATCAGAATATAATTTTGGTAACCTTGCGGCACAGTTCAAGGCGTTTGGAACACGGTGACGCGTTTTGACGATGGCACAAGAACGAAAATGAACAAGTATACGTTTTTTTATAGAACAAGTTGCGTAACAAAAAAAAATATAAGCAAGTGGCTCTAAAAATATTATATGTTATAAAAGCGATTATAGGCGCTGATAAATCTACGGAGTGTCTTCCCACTACTTCGTCCCTAACTACCCTGCTATGCGAGATATGAATTATTAAAGCTAATATTTACAGTAATATCAAAACTTTTCTTAATATTTTTTTAGCTTCACGCTTTTATCCCGCAAAGCACAGCACAGTAGACAGAAAGTACCTAGTTTCAAAATACTCCGTACTCCGCTTTCTGCAGAATTCGAGGTTGCTCATGGTAGTGGCGAAATTCAAACCCGCGTTTTGTCTTTTAAAATAATTGAAATATAATCAGTCCACCGAGTGAGTATCGAACCCATAACCAACAGCGTTTACAGTCAGACGCTGTCCCACTGCGCCACTGGCTTCAATCTTCTTTCTTAATAATTGATCTTTCATGATATTTGATATTAAATTATCAAAATATTCTTGCAATACAATAATAAATAAAGTTTGAAAAAAATGTTGACTAGATTTTTTTCAAACTATTTTTTATTAATATTATCAGTATAAAATAATGAGGAACAATTTACCCGTTCCAATAGAACACATTTGGTCAGAGATCTGTACTGTAAAGCGTTCCAAATTGTGACATTCAAATTCAAAATAAATAAACTCATTTGAAAACCGACGATGTGATTATTAAATCAACTTTTTGCTACAAGCGGAAATCGAACTCGAAGTTACCTCAAGCAATGAGCCATGTGACAGTCTTCCGTATATTGTCATGTGACGACAAACGACTTAATTATCATACAAGTAATAATATAAATGGTTTTTGCCAGTGTTCATAACGTTTGCTTATCCTCCTATTCTTACAGCTCGTGTCTGTACACTTCTAGTAATAAATATAATTTACACATTTATAATGAAATTAAAAGAATAATTAAATATAATAAAATAATAAAATGCAATATAATACTTGCATATTTATAAGTTTATTATTTTCAAAACAGGATTAGATTCACGTGTAAAGGAAAAATGTATGGAACTCCATGATGACGGTTTAAATGAAACTCTGTTAAACGGATTCATCGCGTATATTTTGGTATTTGTAAATACATTTTTGGATTTTACAATATTAACTGCGACTGAAACTACGTAGTTGGCGACAACTTAGTGTCAAGAAACCGTTCTTCACTTTTCACCCTGATTTGAGAGGTGCAACTCAACCCCGGACAATGTTTTAGTAGTGGGAATTGAATAAGCAATCGCGTTTACAGTCAGACGCTGTCCCACTGCCCGATAATGGTCTAACAATAGATTGTATATACCTACTGCACGCTTCAAATTAGGTACGAAGTAAGAGAAACTCCCTGAAAAATGTATTTTTGTAGCTTGTTTTCAATTAATTTAATAAAGCTACATTACCATTGATATTATTAGATTTTAAACATGTGTTTTTCAATATTCTTTTTTTTAGCTTCACGTTTTTATCCCGCATACAGGGTAGACAGAAAGTACCTAGTATCAAGACACTCCGTACTCCATTTTCAACCGAATTCGGGACATTGCGTGTTGAGTGGTGAAACTCAACACCGCACTTTGTCGTTACCAGAGCGAGGAAGTTAAAATAATTTAAATATAATCACTCCCCCGAATGGGGATCGAACCCACAACCGATCGAGTTTACAGTCAGACGCAGTCCCACTGCACCACTGATGTCATTTAATTTATTATAATAATATTTAATGGTATTGTCTTAATAATTGAGAATTTTCACCTTCTTGTCAGGATAAAAAAAAATATTAAAACATGCACTTTTCAGTTACATGTTTAAATTAACTTGTTATTTATATTCACAACGTGCTGATTACATCGAACCCGTAACTACCAACACAGTACCCTGTGTCTAACAACCTAAAGTCCTAATCTACATCAATCTACAGTGCAATATAAAAACGTAACCGTGTTACAAGCGTGACCGAGCACAAAAAGTGGGGTGTAGTAAGTAGGTTCGAGAAACTTTTTGTGCGGCGACGCAAGTGAAAAATGCATTACGTACATATATTGGACGGTATTTATGTCAATTATTATATATATTTTTTTGCCTTTCACTTTGTACGTTACTTCTGTACGAGCATTCTTTTTTAATACGCTCGAAACGATAATAATTTAATGTTTATTATGGATTTTTTTATATATATAGTACACAAAAACAAATTCGTGTCCTCGCCACGAGGAAAATATCTGGCTACGTTTCTTTCTCTGATTGTTCTGAGGTCGTTAGGCCGGAGGATCGACCTTCGTCCAGAACAAAAAAACTGTCTATGTAGTTAATTATGTTGTTATTTATGTTAGTGGAAGAACAGAGTACCTTAGTATGTACCAATTGCATGTTGTACCAATTCCAAAAAATATATATTATTAAATTCAGAGGCCGGTCGTGGCGCAGTGGGACAGCGTCTGACTGTAACGCGATCGGTTGTGGGTTCAATCCTCACTCGGGGGAGTGGTTATATGCGCAATGTCTCGACTTCGGTGGAAAGCGAAGTACGGAGTGTCTTGACACTAGGTACTTTCTGTCTACCCTGTTATGCAGGATAAAAGCGTGAAGCTAAAAAATATATATATATATTATTAAAAATATATAAATATTACTTTTTTTTTTAAATATACAGCCGTACTTTTTGTTTTAATAAGATAACACCTCAAATCAGTTTCTAACCATAAATTGGTATGGGAGATAATTTCTTTATTTACTTGCCAATAAGGTCCTATATACTATGGTCCACGCTGGCTCGCCTTCGCGTTACCTCCAGCTGAATGCTGAGTGTGTTTGTTGAACGGTGGGATTCGCCACTAATGTGTAAGTGGATCAAACTACACAAGGAATCCCACTAGCAATGTGTACTTACATTAGCTTTTGTTTTAAGTTTTTTATTCTACCAACATTTATTGTACGTACTAATATTACTTTTAAAGTTTTCGTAATATGAGTGCTAATACTATATGGATGAAAATCTGAAATAAATTATTATTATTTACTATTTTTAAAGTGTTATTCCACACTTAGCATTAGAAAACATTTTTAGAAAAAAACGTATAAAAATTTGAACGTAGCGGGATTCGAACCCGCGCCTCTTGGATCCAAGAGGATACCGTCCGTCAGTCCAAGAGGCGCGGGTTCGAATGCCGCTGCGTTCAAATTTTTTTACGTTTTTTCTAAAAATGTTTTTAAATAATAATAATTATTATATGAGGTTCACTATAATATACTTCAATTATTTGCGATACTTTATTCTATTTCCACTTCGTACTGGTTCACGTACTATAATAAGATTTTAGCGCGATTTTTTACACATTTAATATGAAACAATTTGAATGGATTAATTGCATATATTTTGGCAGTAGGCTGTTGTAAAAGGTAGACTACCGTTTTTTATATTTACAATTTTTATATCTCTCCTCATTATTACTTTCTGGTGTATGTATTCTGTTTCTACTATAACTAAATGTCATATTGACGTGTTGATAACGCGTTGTCATAGCAACGTGTTTGTCACTTCATATTAAAGTGTATTTCAAACACATGTTAGTATGCGTTATGTTTATTTTATTATTTTATTATATTTTTATACATTGTTTATAAAAATTCTACACTCCTCTATACAAACTATAGCTATGCTAAATTTATTATTTCTCTCTTCGCGTAATTTTTCAAAACAATACCCCTGGTATTTTGTTTCACGTATGATAGTATAAGTAAAGTTTATTATATTCAATTTCGCAAGATAAATAACGATTTCCTTGACGTAAAAACTTTATGTAACACACGAGTTCCCAACAATGACATTGACTGAGAAATTAATATGTTTTGAATGAAATATCAGACCTTGGCAGTCGTCATAACACCGGTGTTGTGCTATAATAAAAATACACATATATATATATATATATATATATATATATATATATTTGTGTAATTCACAAGGTCTGTACTGGAACATCACAAGAATATCAAAAGTTTAATTTATTAAACATAGAATTTAATATATAACAGCGAAGTACGGAGTGTCTTAACACTAGGTACTTTGTACTGGAGATATCGAGATTCTCGTGTCGCAGTGGACCTACGTCTGATTGTGAGCGTTGTGCCGTGAATACAATCCCCATTTGAGGGAACGATTATGTTAAAATTATTTTAATTTCACCGTTCTAGTAACTTCCGCCACTTATGCAATGTTCGAGACGCCCAAACAGAAAACGGCGAATGGAATATCTTGACATTAGGTTGTTTTTGCTTATCATACAAGAATATCATATCTCTTATCATGGAAGTCCTAAAGAGTTGCTCTTGAGTTTCTCTGTGGCTCTGCTCAGCGGAACTGCCTTCAGAGCCGGTGCTAGCATCCTGTATAACTGACAATACTGACACTTGTGTTTGACGAATCTGTAATGCTTCTAAATAACCTATTTGAATAAATAATATTTTGATGCTGATTTTGTTGCTTTTTCTAGTTTTTTAAAATATTTAGCTGATTGATTGTTTGTGACTTCGAACCACCAAAAAAGGTTTTAATATACAAAATGATTAATGAATTTTTTTGTATATATTTTCACAAAACTAAATCCAGTCCTGCTGTTTTTTTTTTGTTTATATATAAATGTAGTTATAATAAGAATATATACATATATATGTATCTTAATTTAAATTTTCAAGGTATAAGCTGCAACACGACTCAACCTTGACTTAGCATTGATCTAGGGCTGTCCACATTACATTTTAAGTAAATTAAAAAATTGCAAATTGAGGCCGGTCGTGACGCAGTGTGACAACGCCTGACCGTAAACGCGATCGGTTGTGAGTTCGATCCCCGTTTGGGGGAGTGATTATATTTAAATTATTTTCACTTTCTCGCTTTGATACTACAAAGTGCGGCGTTGAGTTCCACCACTCAACAAGCAATGTCAAAAGTCCAAATATCAATTATTTTTTAAATTGTAGTCTTAAATATTTTTTAAAACTATTACATACAAGAACGCAAAGATATACATACATTGCTACCACATATGTAAGTATAAGTCACAAGCTTTTATATATTTACTATTTTTTAAAGTGTTATTCCACACTTAGGACTAGAAAACATCTTTGAAAAAACGTATAAAAATTTGAACGCAGCGGGATTCGAGCCCGGACGGTATCCAAGAGGCGCGGGTTCGAATCCCGCTGCGTTCAAATTTTTATACGTTTTTTCAAAGAAGCTTTTACATAATATAGCAGGGTAGTCAGCCCACCTAGTGTCAAGACACTCCTTTGACTGCTTCTCGCCCTAAATCGAGATATAGCGTATTAAGTGACAAACTTACCACCTCTTTTTATCTGGCCAGAGCAGAAAAAGAAAATTAAAAAATTATTCATAAATAATAATAATAATAATACCGGAAAATAACAAATAAGTACATATATCAATTGTTGAAATAGCGTTATGGTTATAAAATATAGATAAAAGTCATTCGTAGCAATTAGGTATAATACACTTGTTTATTATATATTATATGACTACTATATTTATTGCTGACAATAAAATATACTAAAAGGTTTTTGTTGTTGAAAAAAAAAATTACCATAAATTACAATCTGAGCTATGGAATGTTATAGATATCTATAGACATATTAATACGTTACGCACGTGTTGTACCCATTTTTACGCAAATTACGCGGACAAAAGAGTACTAAGTTTGGCATATATGACATCATTTAGGAGGAGGATGTGTTCCTCCTCTATTTTTTTTAAAAAAAAGCAAATATTTTTTTTTGAAACACTAATATGTGTTTGACATTCACGTTGCTAAAACAACGCGTTTTCACGCGTCAAAAGGTTTCAAATACTGATTATTACATTTATCAGATCAGACTAAGCACGACTGAGTGGGAGAGCGCCGGAATACAAACGATGTTAGTGGCTTCGATTGTCAACAGGATTTTAATAAAGTTATATTTATTTCCTCCGGTAGGACAAATCGTGGCATTAAGTTCCAGCACTCAGCTCACTCAGGTTATAATTGACTGATCTGCTATGCGCAAAAAAGGAGAAAGCTGTAAAAAATTGACAACAAATAATATTAATTAACTAATCTTTGAAAGAATTAAATTTGTAAAAAATCTAATCAAATACATTAACCGTTATAGAAATATATAAATGTATTATTTCTGTTCAATTAATTGAAGTTTCGTGTTTTATATAAACGTCAGCCCTATATTAAATTAAAATTAAATTAAATATTTTCCTAAGAAGCATTAGGAACGCCACGTCGTGTCGTAATATACCGGTATGTTATCTAAGACTGAGTTCTTCAAATAATATAACAAATTTAAAATACTATACAAAATAAATTATATCTTGACTTAATTAAGGTCATCGTGGCGCCGTGGGACAGCACCTGAATGTAAACGCAATAAATTGGTTATAGGTTCGATTCTCATTTGGAGGAATGATTTGGATTCAAATTTATTTTTATTTCTCCAGTTTGATAAGCACATAATATCTCAATTTCGGATGGAGACCAGTCAAAAAAGGCTAGGTTTTCTCTATATTTACTATTTTTTAAAGTGTTATGCCACACTTAGGATTAGAAAACATTTTTAGAAAAAACGTATAAAAAATTTGAACGCAGCGGGATTCGAACCTGCGCCTCTGTAAACAGTCAGCAGTAACAGTAAACACATCAGCAGTTGATTGAAATGTAATTTACACTTAATATAAAATTTAATTATTACAAAACGCACACGTTTATGGATAAAATACGCGTTGCCTTAGCAACGTGTACATCACTTTATAGAATTATTAGCCACAAGATAGTGTGTATAGTAAGTATTGTATAATTAATTCAATATATTTCTAACGCATTATTATAAAAAAAAAGACGTTGACTTTCATCATAAAAAATCAGTGTGACAATTTTCCACATAATTTTCATAAGAGTCGTCCAAACCTTTTTATTTACGTATTAATATATTGAAAATATGTATAATTTGTTTTATTTTTTTTTCTTTTAACTTGAGCATTAAGGAGTAGGTACGTTGTCTGAAGGTAACGATTCTGACAAGGTCACTCTCTTACCTCAAAACGTGAAATATATGCAAATTGCAAAGCGTTTATCATCTTTTATTATTGTTTTCTTCTTAAGAATTCATAATAAAAATAGTTTTGAAAAAAATACAACAATCAATAACCTGCTTACTTTCTCTATGAATATATTAACTAAAATATGTTTAGGTGAACTTTTATTATGTCTCGAATTTCAACAAAAAATTATGCAAAGTTTTCTAACAGATATGAAAATAAGCCTTAAAAAAAATTCTAACTAAGTATGTCACCCCGTCCGGAGTCTATCTTCGTTTATTTTTACAAGCTTTTATTTAACTTGCCGTGTTAGTAAGTGTGTGAAATCTTGCAACCTCAATGTGACCGTTTTGAGCTGAAATTTGGATTACTACTTCAGTTCTGATGACAATGAAATTATATATAATCGACATTGTTATCACCGGTCGTGGCGCGGTGGAACAGCGTCTCACTGTAATCGCGGTCGGGTGTGAGTTCGATTCTCGCATAGCAGGGTAGACAGAAAGTACCTAGTGTCAAAATACTCCGTAAACTCGCCTTCTACTGAATTCATGACATTGCGTGTTGAATGGTGGTACTCAACGCTGCACCTTGTCTTACCAGAGCGAGGAAGTGATAATAATTTTAAATATAATCCCTCCTTCGAGTGGGGATTGAACCTACAAATTTAGTTAACATAATATAGAATTTCGTAAGCCAAAACGCACAGTGTTTAACGTACCTATATAATTCCAGTATTAAAGTACACAGATGTTGGTTATAGGTACATCATGACGAGAAAAAAATACGTCTTATGAGGGTATTTATAAAAAAACAACCTATATTGCGGTTGTTTTTTTTAAATACCCTCATATGGGAAATAAATAAGGATAATATAATAGGAATGATTAATCTATTATTTTCCTTTATTTACTATACCACCCGTGACGCACTTGAGAAGAAGGTGACTGTATACGCAATCGTTGCGGAAAATGGTTACAGCTAAAAGCTCCTTTCGCTTGTTAAATATATTTAAAATAGACAACGCATTGGCGTTGCTAAGGCAACGTGTTTTCTACGCGTAACTCACTATACTATACACATTCATGAATTAATATTAAGGTTTAAAATTACTTTACAAGGTAATATAATCAGAAAGTCTGGAACTAAGTTCTATGCACTAGGATCTGCACAAATTATATATTGTTTTGTTATTTTTCATTCTTACAAGTCTTCGATACTTCTTTTTTATTCTAGACTTTGACTTTACGTCTTTAACGATTGCTTTGACTGTGCTATAAAAAAAAATTAAGAACCTCGTGGGTATGAAAATCCGATCCAAAATTTGTATATAAACAAACATTGGAAAATGAAATTTTTGAAAAAAAAAAATCCTCTCTAATATGTATACAGACTATATTAATCGACCTTTAGATTAACACAACACTAAAGCTTAATCAAGACAATATGTCTAGTTGCGTAACTCGAAACCGCGAATTGTCTTACCACATCCGAGTAATGAAAAACAAAATCAATTATAATAATTTCACTGAATTCAATCAAACTAACAACTAACACGTTACCAGTCATATTCTCCACTGTACCATGATAAAGAATCGGCTTTACAAATTGCTATATAATAAATTTACAGGCAAATTTAGAAAGGCATCGACAGACAGTACCGTAGGTCTCAACTAGTTTAATAATATTAGTTGGCGTGTCCGCCCAAATCGGTCATAATCAACTTTCACCATATCTCGCTAACTTAGAAAGTTTTACTTACTTCATCATTTTCTAAAGCCACAGCGAATGTATATTTAGCAAATGTATAATACTTTACGCTTGTACACAAACTGAAACAATGTTTATTTTGCTTACATTTCTCTTAACACAAGAACTTCTAAGTTGATAAAGAAACTACACAAGAAATGTCTAAAACAAAATATATAATTAGTATATATAGTTGCTTTTTTTTTTTATATAAAAAAAAAAAAAGACGAGTAATAGATTTATTGTAATTGAAAAACAAAACAGGTTTATAAAAATATTTAACCCAATTTTATATGTTTATATATAAACATATAAAATTGGGTTTATATATTTTTATAAATAATAATTTCTATTATATTTTCTAATTATATTTCTTTTATATATATATATATATATATATATATATATATATATATATATATATATATATATATATATATATATATATATATATATATATATTTATATATTATACCCTGTCCCACCCGTCAAAACAAACTGCGCTAATTGTAATTGTAGACTCATTTATTAATATATGTGTACAGAGAAAATATAATATATTTAGTATTATATACTATTTAGTAAAAAGAGACATTGCATGTTGATGCGAAGTGAGTTGTGAACTTAACGATTACTGAAATGAAAATGGATTTTAAATACCGTCACTCCCTTAAGTGAAAATCGAACCCACAAGCAATCAATTTTATAGTCAATTTCCGTCCCGGCACTTTTTTTTGCCTTTCGCTTTTATACCGAATAGCACCCTAGTGTCAAAAAAATACATAGTGTCAAGACGGAGTGTCTTGACACTTCACTTTCCATCGAATTTGAGACATTGTGTGTCAAGTAATGGACTTCAACGCCCCACTTTATCTTACCAGAGCGAAGAGGTGACAGTAATTTAAATATAATCACACCCCGTGGGAATCGAACCCACACCCAATCGCGCATAAAATCGAAACTCCGTTCAACTGCATCACGATAGCCAACTTGTAATAATAATTGAAATAGAAAAACAAATATTGGCCTTACTGCTAAGTAATTATTTATATTAATGTAAGTTCTACAAAACAAATAATACCGGAAAAAGAGTACGAACCAAGTATCTGTAATATGATATTTTAATTTAAAATTATATAAAATATTATCATTATAATAAATATAGCAAAAAACAAATATTTTCCAAAGCCCGAAATTAGTTCGAAGAATGCATGTTAAACTGCGGAACTCAACCGCGCGATTGTTTTAACTAAGTGGAGAAATAACTATAAATAAAATTTAATAATTAATCCAAAACTGGTATCGAATCTACAACCATCGTGTTTCGATTCAAGATGATTTTCCACAGAGCCTCGACAATATAAATAGATATATGATAAAATCTTTGATTTTCGCGATTTTTAATATTTTAAATTTATTTAAACGGATTAATCGCGCACATTTTCGTATACGATAATTCATTTTTTGGAAACCTGACGTTCAGTTTACCTGCAACCACGGACTACTTACTGTTAAGTGTTCGAAACGTCACATTTCCAAAAATGTATTTTCGAATACCAAAATATATGCGATTAATCCATTTAAAATAGTTTCATTAAAATTAGGTATATAATAAAAATGTACATATTTTCAAGTTATGACATTTTTAAAATTGAAAAAAAAAATGATAAGTATTATTTCTTATAAAAACAAATCTTAATATTTACTTTGGCTGTTTATATTAACATTGGACGTTAAGTGGGAGATCCCAAGATTACGTACTGTTGTTTTAACATACTATTTACAATATTATTTCCTTTTTAATATGACCGCGGACTACCGTAAAATATTCTAAATGTAGAGTCAAATATGTAGCTGCTTCACGCTTTATCTGACACAGTAGAGTAGTCGAAGACCTCAAAGTAGTTTCATTTAATAAATAGATATGTTATAATAGAAAAATCAAGAAAAGTATATTAACAAAGTAAATTTTTGATTAAGATTTGAACCCACACACAACGCTTTAACGCAACAAGACACAACAAAGAAGAAGCCAAGTGTAGAGGTAAGTTAAAGGGCTCCTTTGAAATGTGCATTTCTGTCCTCCACTATTCAAGTTCCCTCTACCTAACCCCTTAGAAATGAACTGATAAGAGTTTTTAAAAGATCTATATATTTTAATAGATTAAATTTTTACTACTAAAATAACTTTTAACCTATTCCCGATCACTTTCTTCTTATTTAAAAAATACTTGTTAACTACAAAATTAATAATTTCATTTCATATTTAGCAAACAAATTCTTGAATTGAAATACAATATTAAATCCTCGGCAACGTTACAATGAACATGAATATCTCTGAGTTGAGTGGTGGAACTCAACGCCGCACTTTGTGTTACCAGAACGAGGAAGTGAAAATAATTTAAATATAATCACTCCCCCGTGTGGGGGATCCAACCGCTCGTGTTTACAGTCAGACACTGCCCCATTGCGCCACGACCAGCCTTTTTTATATGTATATTTTAAATGCATTAAATTAATATATTCAACTATTTAGTTTTTTTACAATGAATTTTATTAACATTCTAATATACTAAAAATATTTTAGAAACCAGTTTTATAAATGTCATGTTGTTATTATATCTAAATATATTTAAAAAAAATATATTTATATATATATATATATATATATATATATATATATATATATATATATATATATATATATATATATATGTGTGTGTGTATGTATATAAGCGTGTAGCTTTTGGTTCATATACCTCTCACCTATAAAACAAATAATCTAGTGTGTAAATGTTTTTTCTTTTATTTAATTAATTTCTACTTTAATGTAAAATAATCATTTATTAGTTTAGCTAACGATTTTTAATATACTTATATTCATATTACTTCTGTTTTTAATAACCAATACTAATTTTCAGAGAAAATAACAAAAAAATACGTAACTGTCAAAAAACCGTACAATATTACCATTTTCAGTTATAAATATTATAATTCGTGAATATAAATAAAATTATTTTTTTTTACTTTCGCGCTTTTATCCTGCATAGCAGGGTAGACAGAACATAGTGTCACAACACTCCGTACTTCTCTTTCCACTGAATTTGAGACATCGCGTGTTGAGTGGTGGAACTCAACGCCGCTCTTTGTCTTTACTCCCCCGATTGGGGATCGAACCAACAACCGATCACATTTACAGTCAGACGTTGTCACACTGCGCCACGACCGGCCTCATTGATTATCATTTATATATGAATTCAAAAAAATACATCTATTTTAAAAAAGTGAATAGACAATAATCCAGTCACATATTTGTTATCTGTTTAAATGACACACATACATATTCTGTAAATAAGATGATTGTTTTTTTTTTAATAATTAATTCGTTACCACAAACTGAAATAAAAAAGAACTCCTTAAAATTTGGAATCCAAGTAAAAATTAAAAAAAAAAAAACAGATAAATATATATCTATATATATATATATATATATATATATATATATATATATATTGATACTCTTTTTATCATAATTACAAAAATAATTAAAATATTGTCTTGACAGTTAATCGCAATCATCTACCATTTATCATAATTTTAATATATTTTTGATAATAACTATATCTAATTACATGAATAAGATAAAATTATGAAAAATCCCATAGAGGTATTAAGAAAAAAATATAATATATAAAAAATGATAAAACAATTATTTCGTACGTTCAACGCACTTTATAAGAACACTCTAACATATGAATCATATGTAAACAAAAAACCACTCCAAATGTACTGTCAATAAAACAATATTTCTTCATAAATTGAAACATAAATATAAAATAAATTTAAAAATTACAATAATAAAATAAATATATGTTTTCTATAAAATAATAAATAAAAAAATAAATATAACAAATAATTCGAATACCTTATACATTTTTAAGAAAATAAAATAAAAAAAAATACAATTTATTTATATAATAATAAAAAGAAATAAATATTATAACAAATTTTGTTATAACAACACAACTAATCGAATTATCAGACAAAGAGAAGTAGCTTCAGTGCATTGAATAGAACGACCTTCCATCACATGATAGAGTCGTGATAGTGACTACGAACAAGCAAAGTGACACTCACCAGATATACTGAAACAATCACAGTTATCACACCACTATCACAAAACACGATAATCCTTTATCTAAATCGTTTCTCAATCGTAATTATTAGGAACAGAGCCGTACGTGCTCTCCGGCGAGCGGAATGGTACTGCCGTGCTGATTCAAACTACAGTATACGCGTTATTACTTTGTTAACTCTATCTTAAATAATTCAGGCAATTTTAATTTTTATTATGTATGTTGATTAGGGTTATAATTGTGTACAATAATAATATTATCTGCCCAGTGTATATCATTCGTGCGAACATTGAGTTATTGTATACTTTAATTCACTGTTTTCGTCTTTATATTAAATGAAGATATGATAGTACTTGGTTTTATATGGCATACGAGTATGTCTTGCGCTACATATTACAAAAATTGCGAAATATATATATATATATATATATATATACATATATATATATATATATATATATATATATATATATATATATATATATATATATATATATCTGTTAGTCTCGCTTAAGCTCGAGAACTAAGATACTATATTCAATATATATGTTCAATTCGTTGAAATATTTTAACAACAGTAACTATTTTAAACGGATTAATCGAACGGATCGGATATTAGTAATATTTGTTGTAACAAAAATTACCTTTATTTTATGAAAAAGAGGAATTGTTAATATTGCGGTTGATGCCTAAAATAAGGGCTGCCTTAGCAGCTTGAACATCACTATTATATATTTTTACGTCAATATTTTAAATAGTACTATTTTAAACGGATTAATCACGTATATTTTGGTATTCGAAAATACATTTTTGGAAACTTGACGTTTCGAACACTTTGCAGCAGGCCGTGGCCACAGGTAGACTGAGGTGGCATTTGTCTCAATTAAATGAAGATATGATTGTACATACATATATACGCGATTAATCCGTTTAAAATAGTTTCATTTAAAATGTGTAAAAATCGTGAAAATCAAAGATCTTATTAAACAGTAACTACACACTATTAAGTGACTTGATATAAAACTATTCCTACAGTGAGAATCGAACCCACTACTGATCATAAGTTATCCCACTACGCCACGATAGTTCTCAAAATAACAAAAAAAAAGAAACGGGTAGTTACTTTTTAGTGTTATCATTTTATATTTAATTGAATATGTAATTCACCTTGGCTATATAACATAGATTAAAAATGTCATTTACATTATATTCGTATAACAAAAAATTAAAAAATAAAAAAACAACTTATTACGTATTTATCATTCAGAGCTGGCAGACAAACAGTCACTAATTTAAATTAATTAAATTTAAATAAAAAGTTAGTACTTTAATATAATACCTATACATTAATACAATAGAGCCCAGTCGTGGAGTAAAGAGACAGATTCTGACTGCAAACGCGATCAGTTGTTGGTTCGATTCCCACTCGGGATAATGACTATAGTTAAATTATTTTTATATTCCTCGCTTTGGTAAGACGAAGTGCCCGGCATTGAGTTCCGCCGTTCAACACTCAATATCTCAAATTTAGCGGGAAAAGGAGTACGGAGTGTCTTGACACTAGGGAATTCCTGTCTACCCTGCTATGCGGGATAAAAGCGTGACGCTAAAAACCCTAACTGCAAGAGTCACCAATTTATCAAAGACAAGCACAAATTGAAAAAAATATGAAAGAAGTAAAACAGTAAAACATTTATACTAGACATTTATGCTCGCGACTTCATCCGCGTCGAATTTTATAGCACTGAATCTTTAAATTAGTTTTAAAATAAAAATGGTGTAAATTAATTATTTTACATTACCTATATGCCGGAAAAAGACCCATCAAAATAGGTGAAGCAGTTCCAAAGTTAAGCCGGAACAAACAGAAAAACAGACTGACTGATATATACACAAACATTTAGTAAAAATACAGTTATTTTAATATTAAAAGCCAACACTCAAATTTTATTAATACGTATAGATAATTCACCCTCAGGTTTCGAACTTAAACTCATCGCACTAGTAAAACACGTAGCAACTGAGCCACGAGTGCAAAATGTACTAAGCAAAAAAATATAATAAATAACGTAATCTAACAAGAACGGTATTTCCTTAGATCATTTTATTCTTAAAGTCACCAGGTTTTGGGGAAAGGCGAGCTAGAAGAGCTCTGACCTTGGCATGAAGACCACCAACTTAGATCACAGTATCAAAAGGGCGCCTCCTGTGAGGCACGAACCTCGGCGGGTGTACACCGTTTGTAGCGGGGGACTTGTCTGTTTAAAGTATAGTCGATATATTTATATCACTTACACGTGTACACATTTCTTGTCTATTATTATTGGAGCCTACAAAATAAATACAGAGTGTTATTTAGAGTTACATTAAGCTATCAGCGTGAGACGCCATAGTGACTCGAGAATATACCGAATTATACATACGAGTGTATGAGTTTTGGGTTCGATATTCTTTAGAAAAAAATATTAAATCCAACCAAAGCAACTTGACACTTGATAGCAGAGTGATAAGGAAGAACCTAGTGTCAATACAGTATATTCTCCACATTGTCACTTAAATATCCGCGTATATCATACCTAAAACCAACCGCATTTACAGACGCTGTCACTGAGCCACGATAGTGTCAGTATATGTATGTTTAAAGTATTTTCATCCCATTCAATTATTTAACATATAACATGTCTATATAATAAAACAAAACTGGAAAACGGCTGGTATTTTATTAATTAACAAATTCTATTTTCTCACAAATTTTAATATACCTACATAAAAAGAAAACTGGAATATCCCGATTTATAAAAAAAAGAGCTTCACGCTTCATCCTGCATAGCAGGGTAGTCAAAGTAGTGTCAAGACACTCCTTGACCGCTATCGCCCGCATATTCCGCCGCTATATTCCGCCCGAAATCGAGACATTGCGTTTTGATTGAAGAACTGAACGCCACGCTTTGTCTTACCAGAGTTGAGACATTCAGATAAACCTTTCATTTCCCACGAATGGAATCAAACCCACAACCAATAGCGTTTACAGTCAGACGCTGTCTCACTACGGTTCAATAGTCTCTATTTATTTTCAACGCTAACCTAAGTACGTGTATATCATTACGCTATCTATTCTGGGATAAATAGATCTCTACCAATTGTATGGTAATTTCTTATATATATATATATATATATATATATATATATATATATATATATATATAGATATACATATGTTCCCACTTTGTTCATTACACGTATATAATGTCACTTCCGCCCAAATACAAGACGTTACATATTTGATTGGCGGAACACCGCGCCGCCATTCCTATTACATTTGTATGTGTTTAGTTCAACTAAAGTTTCAGAGCAGTTATATTATTCTCAAATGTTATAAAACCGTTTTAACACTGCATAATAACTCTCTCAACCGTTACGGTGTAACGGGCCTCCGTTTCCGCAATATTCACCGTTTTCACGTAAACTTCTGATCGCCTATATTGATTGTTATATTCGTAACACAATATCATAATCAACAGACGGTTCCTAACTATATTTTTTTCCCCGAAGAAAACAGCATGGGATCTACAATCTAAGTTGATATGTTTTCGTGGTTCAGTGAACATGATTTGACCGAGACCCGAGTATCAGGATAATATATAATATCAGGATATAATAGATAATATATAATATCAGGATATAATAGATAATATATAATAATTATATCAGGATAGTTAGAGACAATCTAATGTCAAGACAATTCGTTCGAAATCAAGACCTTGCGTGTCTGCTAGCGTGTTATGGTGGCGGAACACAACACCGTTAACTATGTAAAAATGAATTGTTGCATTAAGTTTCACTGTCTATCCCATTATGCCGGAGAAAGCTGAACCTGAAAATAAATACATAATATGCAAGTCTAATAATATTTAAGGCTAACCTTTTGCCACAAGACATATATGTATACCCTCATGTCCTTCCCCATAAAGTCTGTTAATGTTTGTATATAGTCGCCTTTGTACATTAACATATAAATATTTTAAAAAGAATAAAATTAAATTATACATTAGCATAGTCATGGCGCAGTGGGACAGCGTCTGTGACTGTAAACACGATTGTGGGTTCGATCCCCAATCAGGGGAATGATTATATTTAAATTATTTTCACATCCGCGCTCTGGTGAAACAAAGTGCGGCGTTGAGTTTCACCACTCAACAAACAATGTCTCGAATTCGGTTTAAAGCAATATACGGAGTGTCTTGACACTAGGTACTCTCTATCTACCCTGCTATGCGGGATAAAAGAGTAAAGCTAAAAAAAACTAGCATAATTTATTTGTTGATTGTATTAACACTTTATGTTTATGTATTTTAAATCTATCGAGTCTCTTCCATTCTACGTGACGTTGGCGAAGTTAATTGTGCCCTAGTGGCTCGCCTCGAAGCAATAAATAAAAAAAAAACATGCAGATATATACCTCCAGGCTATATAAATAATAATTAAACGAATCATAATTTATGATGTACGGGATAGAGTTCAACGCCACCATTTGCTCCAATAGGTTATTACTTTCATAGCAAATCTATCTATATACATATAAGATTATGAGAAACTCGTAACAATATATTTGCTATTGATCTCTTTTGATATATATGTAGTGGATAGAAGAAGCAAAGAAGACGAATTTTTAACAAAAGAATACTACTTTTTCAACTATCACCAAGAAAATCACCAAAACATTGTGCTCTACTAAAAAGGTCCCAAGATCTGTAAAACTATCACCTACGTAAAATACGTGTTTACAATATTTTAAAAATTGATAATAAATGTATTATTTTGTAATAAAAACGTTATCAAAGGACAATGTCCAATACTTATCAAATTACTTCTAACTAATTACAAGATAAATAATTTATTAATTTCAATTTAATCGTAGTGCAAACATTTGATGAATATGAACATGATCGCAATGATCTTACCGATATATTCTCAAAATCCTGTCCGAATAATATTATATAATATATGTCAGATATAAATAAAATGTCAGTGTATTTTAATATTTAAAGAGTTATTCCACAATTAGCATTAGAAAATAGAACGCATGGCTCAGCGGTCAGAGCGCTTGGACAGTTTCCAAGAGGCGCGGCATCGAATTCCGCTGCGTTCAAAATTTTCATGTTTTTTGAAAATGTAATCTCAGTATAGTTAAACAATGGGCGGCGTCAATTAATATATATTTAACAGTTCCAAACACAACAGAAAATGGTTAGAAAATAAAAAAATATAATTCCTCCCCAAGTGGAAATCGAACCTACTACCGATTCCGTTTACAGTCAGACGCTGCCCCACTGCGTCACAATCGGCCTCAAGTAAGTAAATTATAAGTAAATATATATATAAAAACCATTTTTTTATTCTCAGCGCACACCATAATAAGCTGTCGGTAGCGAATAATCGAACCCGTTACTATGATTGATTGCAACAGTTGCTTCCCCCATCATCAATAAAACTGGAAAGTTTTAATATAGTCTGCCGGCATTCAATTTTATATGAATTGGCAGGAAACATTATAGAGTAAGCATGAATATAGACTTTCATTCTCTGTGAAAAGAAAAATAGGAAACGTAGAAAACAATCATTGGACCAAAATAAATTAGAATTATAAGTTTTTAAAAATATTTTTCGAACACATAAAAATTTCAAAACAGCAGGATTCGAACCCGCACCTCAAGCAAACTGTCTAAAACCGTATGCCAAAAATATTTATTTTTGTATCTTAAATATGTAAACATTTTACTAATAATAAAAATATCAATTTCTAAGTGGTATAGCGATCGATGACAGTTTAACGAACGATATATATATATATATATATATATATATATATATATATATATATATATATATATACTCATATCCCTCTGGTAAAACAAAGTGCAGCGTTTAATTCCGTTGACGTTGTATTTTCAACAAATATTTGGACAGGCAACAAATATTTGCAAAGTAGATAACAGAGAATGTCGACATAAAACTCACTCTACGTTGAGTCTTATGAGAAAAAGCGTAAAGATGTATTTTTTATTTTAAGTTTTTATTTTAATATTGTACAAATCAAATTTCCTAAAAAACATTGTTTAATAATTGGCTATTTATCGTTGTCTACAAATACATAAATTATGGACGTTTTAAAATAAATCTTACTGTTAAATATCCATAATACATTTATAAAGGAAAAGAAATTTAAAATGTTTTAAGCTAATCATTATAAATTTAAGATAAACTACAAATTATTTGGGTAAAAAGTCCTATACATATTTTCTCTATCCTTAAGTCGGATGTATACACACAGATATAATGCTAATTAAACTCTAATTATTAAGAGGACGGTCGTGGCGCAGTGGGACAACGTCTGACTGTAAACGCGACCGGTTGTGTATTCGACCCAATCCCCACTCGGGGGAGTGATTATATTTACAATTATTTTCACTTCCTCGCTCTGGTAAGACAAAGTGCGGTGTTGAGTTCCACCACTCGACACGCAATGACGTAAAGAATGACGTTTCTTATTTTCTGTCTTGTCTGCTATGCGAGATAAAAAGCGTGATATTAAAAATTGTCATTTCTAAATACATTAAACATAAAATAAATATATTATTATACGAACAAGTTAATTATCGTCTTACAAGTGTTCACGTAACTCACATGATTGAAAGAGGAACAAGATCAGAAACCAGTTAGATGGTGCTTAATAGCAAAAGTGATGTCAGTAAGCCAAAGGACTCGAATAAGCACAAGCAAAGCAAATGGTGGAAAGCAAAAGCTTTACGAATGACGTTTCATAATCGAGAGTAGTGATGTGACTGAGGCGTGACGATGAAATGTTGGAAAATATAAATTTTTGACGACATTATACGTATTTCTTTTTTGATTTTTTTAATCGAATTACTTACTTAATAAAAGTAATGCAATGGTAACTCGCACAGTAAATAGTTATATTTTAAAGAAAATCATTTTAATAGTAATGTTACTAGATAGCTCATACATTCCTTTTTAAATATGATTTCCTTTGATCGATGTCTATATAAGTCGGCCATTCGGCTAGGATATGTTCCGCACTATATATTTTGCTAATGCAGACGTTATTATATTTATACAAATCCCGAGAGGTCGATTTTTTGTTAAAATAATTTGATTTTTAATTTACCATATATACTAACATCACTATAATTTTTTTGTTTTAATAAATAGCATTATATTGCGTAAATAGGTAATTTGATAATTTAACATAGATATACATACATATTTACGGAAAACTATCAAAGTACCTGCAGGAAAATTGAGATATTGTCGGTTATTTACCATTGGAATTTTATAACCGAAGCAAATCTATTTAATATCACTGTGTTCACGTACAGTTCACGTACATACGTTATATAAAAACTAATCTAATCTACAGATAAGGAATTTTTAATTATTTTTAATCATATATTTTTCCTTCATTTATATAAAGTCTATATTTATTACAAAAACAATACAAATTCAAAAATATAAGATACTTTAAACTGATTAATACTTTAAACGGATGAATACTTTAGACGGATTAATCACGTATATTATGCAATTCTGACACAGATGGCGGTAGATTGATATAATTAATTTTTGTACTAAATACAATACAGAGTACCGTAAAATCGACGAAACGTCGGGTTTTCAAATATATATTTTTGAATATCAAAATATACGCGATGAATCTGCTTAATGTAGTTTCATTTTAAATATTCACAGTTATTATTAATACTTAAATGCATTAAAATATCAATGTGTTTCTGCCCATTACGTGTTTTTTTTATGTGTTAGATTATCATATTTTTTTTTAATTTTTAACTTAAAATGAATTTGGTTAACAAAAAAGACTTTGTTTATTTTAAATTTTCATAATAAAATTATTTAAAATCAATTCTGATCTAGAATGTTGCAACAAGTTAATGTAAATATATTTTAGTATATGATAAATAATCTTTCACACTATAAGAATTAAAATAAATTATAATATCGTTTGAATAAATAAAATGTAGTGACAGCGTCTGACTGGAAACACGACCGGTTTTGGGTTCGATCTTTACTCCGGGGAGAGATCTTAAATATATTCAAATTATTTTCACTTCCACTAACATGGTAAGGTTGTCTTATCGTGCGGCGTTGAGTTCCACCACTCAACACGCAATGTTTCGAATTAGGTGGAAAGCAAAGTACAGAGTATATTGACACTAGATACTTTCTGTATATCCTGCTATGCGGGATAAAAAACGTGAAGCTAAAAAAATATAAAAAAATGACAATTCAATATAAATTTAATTTAACAACATATTATTGAAGATCGAAACCAAAAAGAAGATATTTATTTGTAAGACATATAAAAATTATATTGTAAAGTGGAACTTGACCAGCATGGTTGTTTATATATATATATATATATATATATATATATATATATATATATATATATATATATATATATATATATATATATTATATATATATATATATATATATATATATTATATATATATATATATAATATAAAATATTAATTCAGATATCAAATAAAAAAATATAATTTTACCTAAACGAATATTTTACATATTCTACTTACGTCTGTGTCATGTCGAGTCAAGAAAATCCTTTTAAATATAAATTTGGGGCCGGTCATGTCGCAGCGCAGCGTCCGACTGTAAATGCGATCTGTTTGTGGGTTTAATTCCCACTCGGGAGAATGATTATATATAAATTATTTAAATTTCCTCGCTCTGATAATACAAAGCGCTGCGTTGAGTTCCACCACTCAACACGCAATGTCTCGAATTCAGCGGAACAGCGAGACACTAGATCTACCTACTCCTGGTTCTGTCTACCCTGCTATACGTAATAAAAGCGTAAAGCTAATAAAAAAAATATTCCCCCGAAACGGATCAAACCCACAACTTAAACGCAATTACAGTGAGCATTAATACTTACTTTACTAACAATTCCATATCACGTTTATTCAAATAAATTGGAAATATAATAATCATTATAACATATCGACAATAAACACCATCTCTTCGAGCGTGAACGAGTATAATGAAAGTGGCGGGTAATATATGGAGTGGCTGGACGTAACGACTTCAATCCAGTGACACACTGTGCCCTTGCATAATATGTGTTTTATTCATATTTATGAGACTTATCTTCTTCCATACTATGTTATGTATATATCGATATAATATAAGTGATTTGTTATCTTGTCATTTTCGTTATTATTTTAAAAAGCAGCTTTACGTTTTATCTCACATAGCAGGGTAGTCAAAGACAACGTAGTGTGAAGACACTCTGTTGACTTTCCGCTGGAAATCAACGCCGTACTTTGCATTACCAGAGCATAGAAATGCAAATAAAATTTAAATACAATCATTTTCGTAAGTGGGAGTCAAACCCAAAACTAATCGCGTTTACAGGCAGACTGTCTACTTCATAACGATGACATTTATTTTGTTAAATAATAATATATATATATATATATATATATATATATATATATATATATATATATATATATATATATATATATATAGCTTCCACTGTATCATTTCACTCTACTCTACTACTATCACTGCCATAACATTGTCCTAAGCAGATATAAATTATACATTCATTCAAAATATTATTAAGATACTTGCAAAATTCCATATGAATGAAATCTAGATAGAATAGACTGAACAGGTAAATTGTATTATCCTTAAGGACAAGCAAAATCATAATAAGCATAACAATATTGTGTAAGCGCAAACCTCAACGTGAGACCAGTTGTTATGAGGGCGCTTGCAGGAAAACCAATGGGGAAACCTGCACGATTCAGCGATCAGAAGGAAAACGGGATGACATCATTATATATTAAACATAAGACGTGATAATAGAAACCACTTACAGTCACACTTGTTTTTTTTCTCCAAGGCCTTTATGAAAATTGTTTAAACCACGCTCTTATCGCGCATAGCATGGTAGAAAGTAAATACCTAATGTCAACACACTCCATACTTTACTTTCCACCAAATTCCGTGTTGCATGCAGGAACTTAACGCCGCGCTTTGTCTTACCAGAGTAAAGAAGTGAAAATAATTTATGTGTGTATATATATATATATATATATATATATATATATATATATACATACATATATATATATATATATACACATATATATACATATACATCATGATTCGGAGTCAAACTCTGACCCAATGCGCAAAGACTGGCCAAACTAAGTTTGGTTTGGGCACGTCGACAGCACACTTGACGAAAGACGTAAGAGAGATATGTAAAGCGAAAAGCATGCATAAAAGAAGTATGCAGGACGTAACGTATGTTGGAGTAAGTATACATTTCTTTATAGCTTCACGCTTTTATCCCGCATAGCAGGGTTGACAGAAAGTACGTACTGTCAAGACACTCCGTACTATCTGTCCGTTTTCACCAAATTCGAGATATTGCGTGTTGAGAGGTGGAACTCAACGCCGCGCTCTGCACGTAATTTCTTTGCATATTAATAATTATACTGATAAAACTACTCAGATTACATAATAACGCTAATGGTTCCAACAAATAAATATAAAACAATTAAAATACATAATTATGACAAACATTGGAAAGGTCATGTTAGTTACGTAAGTTATAAAACACGTATCAATAAATATATTTGTTAGAGAGAACCTATATAGGTATATAAACGTGAGTGGTAAGCAAAGAACTGAGTGTCATGTGACCTTAATTTATAAAAAACTACAGTTTTTTTAATAGAGCAGGCAAAGCAAGCTAGCGTGTGGGTCACCTGATGGTGAGTGATCAACACTGCCCACGAAGCCATGCAACACCAGAGGAACTACAGATGCCTTGCGGCCGTTACCGTAGGAAAAGCGCGCTTTTTGGAGGTATTTATATCGTATCGACCTGGAAACACTGCAGCAGGTAGGCCGTTCCACAGTTGTGTGGCACGTGGAAGAAAACTCCTAAAAAATCGCACAGTAGTAGAGCGCCACGTATCAAAGTGGTAGTGATGATATTTCATTCAATGTACAAATATAAAAAATGTTTCAATAATGTTTATTAAAATACCTTAACAAAACCACAGGGAAGATATTATTACGATACGATACGAGAAGATATTATTATTTTAAATGAACCAACTTTAAACGGATTAATCGTGTATATTTTGGTAGATTGTCTACCTGTGACCACGGACTACTGTAAAGTGTTCGAAACGTCAGATTTCTAAAAATGTATTTTCGAATACCAAAATATACGCGATTATTCCTTTTCAAATAGTACCATTTAAAATATTGACGTAAAAAATATATAATAGTGATGTTCAAGCTGCTAAGGCAGCCCTTATTTTAGGCATCAACCGCAATATTAACAATTCCTCTTTTTCATAAAATAAAGGTAATTTTTGTAACAACAAATATTACTAAGATAATTGTAAAGGCAGGTTGTTTGTTTGTTTAAACAAAACTATATCTTGAAATTAACACCTCTATCAATGTCATACATATTAAGTTTAAATACTTGGAAATTACTACTAATTAACGTTACTACGATAGAAATAGTATTATTTTTAATAAGTGTGATTTATATATGACTTGTAATATTATTGACTATATTTATGTTATAGCTTCATTTCTCCCGCATAGCAGGCTAAACAGAAAGTACATAGTGCTAAGACACTCCGGTGATACTCCGCTTTCTCCCGAATTCGAGACGTTGCGTGTTGACTGGCGAAACTCAACGCCGCCTTTTGTTTGACCAGAGCGAGGAAATGAAACTAATTTTACATATAATCATTCCCCCGAGTTGGAAACCCACAACCAGTGTTTATAGTCAGATCCTGTTCCACTGCGCCGCGACCGGCCTTAACATTTGTATATATTTTTTAATTAGCTTCACGCTTTTATCCCGCGTAGCAGGGTAGACAGAAAGTACCTAGTGTCAAGACACTCCGTACTTCGCTTTTGTATATATAATTAATAATTAAAGAAATTATGTAGAAACCGATAAAGTTATTTTATATTTCCTCTCATTTTCATTGATGTAATTTCCCTCGAGGCCACCATTGTTATAAAAACAATAAAAATTAACATTGCAAAACCAATTCCATGCTTCGCCTATATTGCAATATGTAACATAAAAATTAAAAGTGATATAATTTCCATTTTAAAAATACTACATACAAAGTCGTTATCGTTGTATTATGGCAAAGCTATAAAAAAAACCTTTATAAACTGTAACCTAAGTGTTATTCAATAAAGTTTCATTACCATACGTTCAGTAGTTTTGGCGTGAATTAATAATAAATATTTTTTTAAATGGATTAATCGCGTATATTTAGGTATACGAAAATACTTTTCTGGAAACCTGACGTTTCGAACACTTTACAATAGTCCGTGGTCACAGATAGACCGAGGTGATTTGCCTGTTGGTTAATACAAACATGAACAATATTAAAATATACGCGATTAATCCGTTTAAAATAGTTTCATTTAAAATGTGTATAATCGTGAAAATCAAAGATCGTATAAGTATATAATAAATATTATTACATCCATCCATACACACAAACCTAAGTGTTAACTAATTATGATTAATATACTGCACTTTGTTTTTTATCTATACAAATAGATAATATTGGAATGTCTGTTTGTAATATATAAAATAACTGTTTTTTACTTGCACGTATGTACGGTTTAATACCAAAATAATTTTTTATTCTTTTTTTTTTATCAGTCTGTCTGTCTGTCTATTTGTTTCGCCTAATCTCTGGAACGGGTAGACCGATCTTGACTTTCTATCGGAATATAGTTGATATGTATATATAAGTAGTAACAAGTTACTACTTCTTATATCAACTACTTTTATTTTGGAATTATAAAAATAATATTTAGAAATTTTGAATTCCAAAGGCAGAGCTAATACCTAAATAATGCTGAGAAGCAAATAACTAAATATATTTTAACAGATATTATATAAAAAAAATAAAGTTTACTGAAATATATTTCTTTATTTATAAGCCTATATCAACAAATGTTTGACGTTAAATTTTCACGCCAAGTTGCAGGAACACAGAAGGGCCGCGTCAGTCTCTAATAGGCTTTAACACGGAAAGCGTGACCGACAGCGCTAAATTACATAAAAGTAGGTACATAGTGTCAGTCACTGAGGACTGACACGGCTCAATTGGAATAGTTAAGTGTCAAGCTCCAGTGACTGACAAAGCGGTGAATGTGTTAAGAAGTGAGCCTTACACATGCAGCTGATCACCGCTGTAGTTGTACTAATATTTCATGAGATATTTATAAGTTCTAAATCCCGGACCTGGTATTAAGCCTATTTGGTATCATGTAACCTTATACCCTTATAATATATATGCATAAATGCCGTTTAGTTTTGTCAGTTTTCTTCAACACTCTATTTAATTCGTATTTATAAAATATTTAATACGTAATCTCTCTATTTAACACGTAAATTATAAAAAAACTGATAAGAATTAAACTATTCATGGAATAGTTTTCTCCAGAGTAAAGATCATATAAATTTTCATAGTAAAAATAATCCCAACGCAGTATATATGCAACCAAAAATCGCGCGGACATGACTTACTAAGTAAATATTTTTAAGCTTCACGCTTCTATCGCGCATAGCAGCGTGAACAGGAAATACCTGGTGTTAAGACACTCCGAACTCCGATTACCTTTGAATTTGTTACATTGTGTGTTGAGTAGCGTAACTCAACGCCGGGCTTTATCTAACAAGAGCGAGTAAATAACAATAATTTAAATATAATAATTCCTGCGAGTGGAAATCAAATCCACAGAAGTTCGCGTTACAGTCAGACGCTGTCCCCCTGTCCACGACTGGCCGACTAAGTATATATGTATATAAAAAAACACAAAAAATCAATATTTCAAGCAACATCTATTGAGCAAGCATCATACCCACTAACACATACTATTGATTCATTACAAATATTATGACATTTGACAAACGCAATATATCAACGGCAAAACACAAAGACGCCAATACAAACTATTGTAAGACCATTTAGTTACTAAATAACTAATTTACACTATCATTAATCACGAATAAACCAAACGAAACTCCTTTTATAACTTAAAAGTTTATTCACATATAGTTAGTTTATAATCATGTTAAAATTTTATACAAAAATCGTATGCTTGGTAAACAGGTAAAGGAATTTTGACGTTGCGTGATAAAGACTATCTAATTTTTTTTTAACTAATAGTGGGCCTGTTTTGTTTTTTTTTTAATTTCACGCTTTTATCCCGCATAGCACGCTAGACAGGAAGCACCTAGTGTCATGACACACCGTACTTCCCTTTCCGCCAATTCGAATTCGAGACGAGAGTGTTGAGTGGCGGAGATGAAAACCACGTTTTCACTTGCCAAAGCGAAGAATGAATATAATTATAACCATTCCCCCGAGTGGAAAAATAAACTCAGAACCGATCGTGTTTCTAGTCAGACGCCACACTGCGCCACGACCTGCTCGAATGCCTACATAATTAATATATTTAAAAAATAAAATAGTACCTTAGTCTTTACAAAATCAATAATAATCCCAAATATATTTCAAATTCAAAATATTTATTAAAAAAAACTACAATATAGCTAAAGAACCCTAATAAAATCATTTGACCCATGCTTTATGCAACGATAGGAACTTGGCTGTTAGCGCGTGAAGCCGACCGTTGCATTTACTTCACGATACACAGTTGAATGACGTTAAAACCCAAATATGAATCTTAATACATTAAAATTAAAACAATTTTTGCTTTGAAGTATAACTTCATTACATCGGATATGAGGCTGCAATATCCACTAAGCAGTTTAGAAATATTTATTTATGATGATTGCAGATATATAAAGATTTTGATTATTTACAATATTGTGATACTAAATGAGGTTTCCCTGTGATAGTTGTAAGTTCGATTCCGGTCTGGGGCATGATTAGACTTAATGCATTCGTATTTCAACACTCTGGTTAAATAAAACGCGACGTTCAGTTCCGATTACCAAGCAATGTCTTGAGTTTGTTCAAAGTGTTTTGACTAAATTACATATTATACTATTTGTACATAATAGAGTAATTTGCCACTACATTCTTTCTGCTTTTCTGTTAAAAATTTAACACGCTAAATAACCGCGAGTATTTCAACAAGACTAAAACTTTTTTTTTAGTTTCACGCCTTTTATCTCGCACAGCAAGGCAGACAGAAAGTAACTATTGTTAAGACATTCCGTACTTCGCTTTCCACCGAATTCGAGACATTACATGTTGAGTAGTGGAACTCAAGCCGCACTTTATCTTACCAGAGCGAGGAAGTGAAAATAATTTTAAATAAAATCATTCCTCTGCGTGAGGATCGAATCCACGACCGGTCGCGTTTACAGTCAGACGCTAACCCACTGCGCCACGACCGGCCTCACTAAATCTTACATATATTATTTTACTAGATTAAATATAAGCAATTTATATAGCTCTAATTATGATATATGTAGTATAAATATATTACGTATTTAAATATAAAGTTTATAACGTAATTAAGTAATTTCTAAAAATATACATTGAATCATTATAATAATTCATGATTTTATCTCGAAGATGAGTAAAATAATGAAACACACGGAAAATGTGTGCATAATGTTAACAAAAATACTAACAATAAAATAATCAGATAATTTAAATATAAATAAATAAATTATTTTTAAGTAGTGTATGGAAGTGTAATTTGGTGCGATGATTGTTAAAGCGATTTCGATTCGACGATGTTTTTTTTAACCTTACGTTTCTTAGAACAGGAAAATTTTTAGAAATTTTAATATAAAAGTTCCGCCGAGCGGTAATCGAATCCGTAACTATCGCTTTTACAGTCAGTCGCGGCGTTGATTTCCACTACTGAACACACAATATCTCGAATTCAGCGGAAAGCGGAATATGGAGTGTTGTTGGATGCTAGGTACATTAGGTCTGCCCTGCTATGCGGGATATATAAAAGCGTGAAGCTAAAAAAGAAAAAAAATAATACTCCAAATTATTATTTTTTATACTAAGATTGTTAAAATAAGGAACTCAAAGTCAAAAGTTTGAGACCACTAATAAAAACTTTTATCAGCAAATATTTTAGAAAATATTGGTGATAAATAGTAATCTGCACACCTTCATATTCCATTGTTCACTTAGATTGCCTAAAAGCTTATTCTTTTGTATAGAGGCCAAGGAAAGGGCAATAAACAGGCATTGTATCCAAACATAAATGTCAGCCGCGGAAGCAGAAAGCCGACAGATCAATTGTCAAAAATTTATTACCTAAATTCTGAAAATATGTTTAATTATTATTTGAACCTTGCACTTGTCTGGTCATTTACGGATATCCACAGTTAGTCTGATCTTGTGGCTCAAGACATGTCTAAAATGATGGCGATCTGCCATCGTTGTTCTCTACAACGAAGGCATCTGAACGTCAGATAGCGAGTCAACTCAAGTTACCAAACACTTGTTCTCTATCTACTGTCCAACGCACTATTGTGCGCTACAAACAAACCGAGCCAAATCAAGATCGTCCGCGCCCTGGGTGATGAAGGGGTACAACTTATGGTGAATATAAATTTATTGTGGTGACCAGAAGAAGTCAATAAATCAAAAGTCGGAAAAATCAATATCAGTGTTTACAGTGCAAAGACAATTGCGAGACGCCAAGTTGTATAGACGCGTTGCTGTGCGTAAACCTCTGTTAAAACCGCAAAATAAAAAAAACGGATGCAATGAGTCCTAGCTCATCGAGGCGGGACCAAATAAGACTTCAGAAAAGTTCTTTGGAATGGCGAATCAAAATTTGAAGTTTGACACGAAGTCAAAAAGGAGAATTACCATCCGACGTGGCGCCGAAGAAAAGATGATGCCGCAGTGTGCAGTGCCGACCGTCAAGTATGGTGGCGGAAATCTAGTGTAAATCAAAGGCCTAACGAAAAAGGCAATATAATGAAAAAATAATGAAAAAAGCAATATAAGGAAATTTTGGGGAAAAACGCCGTTCCCTCCGGCCTTAGGTTAATTGGCTGAGGATTTATTTTGCAATAACACAATGATGTGAAATAATGTGGACACTATTTAGACAAAAATAGTCGGAGAAAGGTATTAGAAAACATGACCTGGCCACCTCAAAGCCCTGATCTCAATCCCAATGAACTTTTGTGGGAAGAGCTCGATCGAAACGTTCGGGAACAGTGGTCATGCTCACAGCAGGCGATGAATGCATTGGAGGAAAGCTGGAATGATATTTCGCAGGAGACTATAGATAAATTAATTACTCGCATGCCTAGATCGGTAAAAAAAGTAATAAAGCGCAAGCATAGCGAAGAATATTTCGATGAAAAATCTGTTTAAACTCTCTTGTTTGTTTTTTTTAAGAACAGTATTCGTCAAGACTTTTTCTTTTTTTAGAATTAAATCTTATATGAAACATGAAAATAAAGCCAGTTTTCCATAACGTTTTAAATATCTTGAATTATATTTGTTTTCTCATATTTATTCATACTGGGATCAATCTTTTGGCCGGTATTGTGTATCAACTCTAACATAACTGAACCTGCAACCAACGCATAAAATTTTAAACTACTGCACAGTGCATATTCAAAATCATATTACCATTACATAATATTTATGCAAATCCGTGACAAATGCAACCATTCATACACTTTGCATTGCATTGCAATGCACATGAACAAATACTGCATGCTATATGGCCATTACCATGTTAGCATTTGTCATTTACATCACTCCTCTAACTTGAGGCCAACGTAGCGCAGTGGGACAACGTCTGACTGTAAACGCGATTGGTCGTAGGATCGTTTGCCGCTAGGAGCAATTGAAGTAGTAATAATTAAAATTTATTCTCATTACGGTGCGTTGAGTTCGCTATTCACGCAATATCTCGATTTCGGGTGGGCTTTCTACTTGAAAGTCAACGGAGTGTCGTGACACTAGGTAGTCTCTGGCTACGCTGCTATGTGGAATAAAGCGTGAAGCTGTTTATAACATAAAGCGTGGCATTTAGATCCGCCACCCAACACTCAATATCATGATTTCGGGTGGAAAGCAGTCAACGGAGTGTCTGTCCACACTAGGTTGTCCCTCTTGAATATTCTGCTATCCGGTTTAAACAGTGAAGCTGGCTTATAACGTCAATGTAAACAGACGCGCAACTAATAAGCTCTAATGTGTTTTATAACTGACCTATATTATTGTAATTTGTATTGCAAACTCCAGCATACGTAACTTGAAATCTATAGAATATTAACACAAAGCAAAAAAATCTTATTTCTAAGCGAGTGTTAGTAAGTAATATACATTTACGAGTTACGTAATTATACTGCGAAGATGTGTTGCGTTCTCGTAATATTATTATAGACTATTATATATATATATATATATATATATATATATATATATATATATATATATATATATATATATATATATTAAAGTCAGAGATAACCTAGTAACACCCTGGTCTCCGCGTACCGTTGGACTTTAAAATATCGTGAGTTGAACTGAACGCCACGTATTACATTAAAATGAGGAAATGAAAATTATTTAAATAATTAATAATATCCCGGTGTAGATCGAACCATCGTGTATAAATTCACAAGTCTGTTTCATTGTGTCCCAGAGGTCAAATATCTTTAACACGTTCACACCGGCGCGTACCACCGGTGACCCGCACTAGAATTTCTTATCCAACCGATAAGAAATTCTAGTACCACCGGTGGCCTACATTTCCGATAGGGCGAAAAAATTTTAGCTCACCCGCCTATTGGTGTGGGCAATGAATTGCCAGCGTGAACATATTAAAATAGATAAAAAGTGTACAACGAAGTGTTATGGCTTTTCATTGCCAATCACTGAATGGTGACACAAAATTGTTTGTATTGGTATGATTATATTGGTAATTACCTAAACATATTTTTTAGCTTCACGCTTCCACCTAATTCGAAACATTGCGTCTTGAGTGGTGGAACTCAACGCCGCTCTTTGTCTTCACCTGACCGACGAAGTGAAAATAATTTAAATATAAACATATACGTACATAAAAAAATAAACTAAGTTAGTCGATATCTAAGATTTTTAATGTGAATCTAAACGAAACTACTTTAAAAAGGCTGTAAAGAGTTTTTATTTATTTAATGTAAAATTTAACGCACTACAGACTGAGACCGTACCTTTTTTCCCTTATTATAACTTATTTCTCATTTACATATAATTAGAAAGAACTAAAGATCTATATTTAAATTTAAGTGATTTTTCGACAAAATTATCTTAATTCTATGAGTTATAATATATATATATATATATATATATATATATATATATATATATATATATATATATATATATATATATATATATATATATATATATATATATATATATATATATATATATATATATATATATATATATATATATATATATATAATATATATATATATATATATATATATATAGATATAGATATATTATATAATTTATTTTTCATATTGAACATAAAAAACTAAACATATTCACCCTAAATTGTATGAAATGTCGAGTTTCCCAAAAATATATTTCAGAATATCAATATATACATGACTAATTTGTTTAAAATGGTTTTATATAAAATAATTAAATCGGTGTTAGGTAAGAAACTTTAACAAAAGTAAATAAGTGTTCTTTTGTCTATGCGTGTCCAATACATTGTATACAATCAGTTGCACTTTCTTATTCTATTGATTTGTATATATACTTAGTTATTATAAACACATTATTAAAAAAAAACAGTATATTATGTTATCAAAGAATACTATATTAATATTAATATGTGTAATTATTTCTTCTTGGAAGCTAATTATTGGATTCATTGTAATATAATATTTGAAAAGAGCGACATTTTCCAACAGCTCTTAGTAGTACTTCCTTTTGGTGGTAATTTCCTGTAGTATTGACAATACTGACATTTTGATAGACGATTTGATAGTAATTGATGATTGGATATGCATTTTAAAATTTACTACAAGAAACTTTTAGAAATAAGCGTCTATATTTGTTTGTTTGTTTGTTTCTTTATGAAATTTATAATATGAAGAGAAAAGAGCTTTTTAAGGGAGCCCATTACTCACATACAGCTCCAAGCGGGAGTAAGAAAAGAGCGGCACGTCTACGGGCGCCCGTTTGATAAATCCATAGAATCCTAAATAATTTAAAATTTATATGATATCAATATTTAATTTTCATTTCCCATCACAGGATGAATAACTTCTTTTTAGATTCACGCTTTTATCCCGCATATCAGGGTAGACTAAATACTAGTGTAAAGACACTCTGAATTTCGCTTTCCACCGAATTCGAGACATTGCGAGTTGAGTGGTGGACCTGAACGCCGCACTTTATCTTACCAGAGCGAGGAAATGGAAATAATTTTAAATATAATCACTACCCCGAGTGGGAGTCGAACCCACAACCGATAGCACTTACAGTCAGACGCTATACTGCTCCACGACCAAATGACAATTATTAGGGTTGATTATGTCATACTTAGGTAGATGGCGCTATACTACTAAAATCGGAACAGTTTAAACACTTAGCACCAACATTTATAATTGCAAGTCCAGTGCAAATCTTTTTAAGGAAACGTTTCTGGCTATTTTTTTGCATTCTCACATTGCATTCTCACTAGCCAAAAAATGAAAATTATACAAATAAATAAAATTGGACTGTCTCTTTATAATATTAAATAATCGTTTTTTAGTTAATGCAGATATATGAATACTCGGTACATAAATGTTATTTTGGCAAAAAAAACATTTTTTACAACATTTATCAGTCTGTCAGTCTGTTTGTTCCGGCTCTTTCAATGGCAGATAGCGGAAGTAATAAAGAATAACTTAGAGCTACATTCATTTAAGATTTTTTAGATCCGAAGATGTTAAATTAAACTTGAACTAACTGGCGAGCACTACTCGTTTTATATGAAATAAATTAACATGACCTTGACACTAACAACAAAACAACGAAAAATATTTAAATAAGTTAAATTTTTTTTAAAGTTAGTTAATAACTTTAAAAAAACTCTTGTAAAATATAACATATAAGCTATACGTTTTTTAAAAATATTAAAGTGCTGGTAAAAAAGGTACCAGGAAGTATTTAAAGTTATACAAACAATATTAAATTAGATTTGTCTCGACATTTTAAAAAAATATATATTTATTAATATTTACAAGTGTTATTCCACACTTAGGATTAGAAGACATTTTTGAAAATACGTATAAAAATTTTGAACGCAGCAGGATTCGAACCCGCGCCTCTCGGATACCGTCCAAGTCCAAGAAAATCTGCAATCTGAAAACATCGTAGATACTTATTTATAAGCACAATAAAAAAAATCATAAAAATATAAATAATTTCATAAAAGTAAATATAAACTTATTTACACTTCCATAATAAATGATGAAGGAAATTATACCTTTTATTTATTTGAAGGTTATACATTCTACTGCAATGTAGACAGAAGTGCTGAGTGCCGTAATACAAAACCACGTTTTTAGTACTCTTAATTTATCTAAAGAAAAGCCTATCAGTCACTTAGAACCAGTCCAACTACCATGTAATAGATAGACACCTTTTCAGTCTATATTCCTTGCGGGGAAGTCAGATAGGACGGATCGCCAAACGCTACGGTCCTCGCATCCTCCTTTACCTCGTCCACAATCATCCCCTCTTAACACATACCCTTCGTCAAGTCCTTATGCTTTTTACATGACCGTCCTCTAGTGTTATTGATACTGTCCTTTCGAAGGTCAACCTAGGTCTCCCTGCAAACCTTTACCATTCATCTTTGCTTCATAAATCTTTCTTACAATTCTTCCTCAGTCTAAATAACACATTATCTATATAGAATTTATTTTACTGCATAGCAGAGTAGGCAAATAAAATTTAGTAACGACACTCCAGTTTAAGCCAGAATTCGAGGCTTATCGGAGCAAATTAAAATATTTTTAATATACACAATTTCATCTGCGTCTCGAGTGTATATCTAACCTACAACCACTGCGTGTACAGACGCTGAGCCACTGCGCTACGACGGCATTTTAAATACATGGGCTGTATTTATGAGACGAACAAATGGAAGAGTTACATATGGTCGAGATGTAAACATTAGCTAATCTGAAATCCACTGGAGAAAGGTAACTAGCCAAATTGCGAACAATTTCGAAAGATTCGCCGCGAATTTGAGTAATATCTTTGTATCAATGTGGAAATCGATAGGTACGTACACACTTGTTTGATATAAAATTACATAGCAATACTACATTTAGAACTGAATGGCGTAAAGTTTATTCACCGCATACTAATGTTGATTATTAATTGTAAATATTGACTGTAAAAATTAGTTTTAGTTAACAAAGCGGGTTATACGAAGCACGGCGTTGAGTTTCGCCATACAACGCGAAATGTTTCGTACGGAAAGAGAACGACATGCAATATGTTCTGTCATTCATCATTTCTTTGTTGTACGGAAAAAAAGGTAAAATTGTGGAATTTATTAATTGGACCACTAGCTATCAGAAACATGGTACTCGGCACGTGCGCCGGAAATAAGAACTTTGAAAATTATTTCTAGGTCTTAAAATAGTTTAAACTTTTTCTTCTAAGCCGGCAGTAGCTTAATATATTGAAGCAGAGGTAATTGACGTACTATCATATATAAAAAATATACTTAGTTATTTATTTATACTTTAAGTGTTTCACATCCTCGCTCTAATAGGACAAAGTGCGGCGTTGAGATCCGTCACTCTACACGCAATGCCTCGAATTCGGCGGTAAGCGAAGTATGGAGTG